>CM042156.1:76394732-76409732 GCA_023376005.1 Doryteuthis pealeii | reverse complement strand
CAAACAGTTCAGTCAGGAAACTACTGCTCCTCATCTTTAAGTCCGGCGTCTATTGATGAGTCAAATTAGCCATCGATGACATCGATCCAACCAAACCTATGACATTACATCTCCGTTTAGAATAGTTAATTTAAAAAGTCATACACCAGCGAATAGCTTACGCCGAATTATACGGAACTCAACAACAACAACAACAATTATTTCAACGATCAAGCTTTTTTTTTATAAAAAAAAAAATTGCAAGATTTTTTTTTAACCCGGGCAGCATGATGATCGTAAGAATTGTTCTTTTATTTCTATCTTATTTCTTTTCTTTTTTTTCTTTTTTTGATTGGTTTGTTTTTTAAGCGTTAGTTTATATTTTCAAGTATATATATTTTTATATTCGATATAATTTTGTAATATGTATTATTACTTGATTTCGATTTTAGTACTTTCTTTTCTTTCTTTTTTTTAATTGGAAAAGTTGAAAAAAAGGGACCGTTTAAAAATATTTTTTAAAATGAAAAAGAAAAAAAGTTATTCAAATCTAATGCAACATTATAT
This sequence comes from Doryteuthis pealeii, assembly GCA_023376005.1. NCBI lineage: Eukaryota > Metazoa > Mollusca > Cephalopoda > Myopsida > Loliginidae > Doryteuthis > Doryteuthis pealeii. The sequence goes on along the minus strand of CM042156.1, from coordinate 76,409,186 downwards.
ATATATATATATATATATATATATATATATATATATATATATATATATATATATATATATATATACGATTGAAACAGTACTGGAACTATTCGACTGACACTGCCTTCAAATTCTCTCTGAATGCCTACAACGGAACAGTTTGTTTTTTCTAAGTTGTGGGTACAGTTTATACCCATAAGTAATTATATAAAGTGGACCATAGTAATTAAACTTTTTGCCTTTTTTCAGGTTGGCAACTCTGTTTTATTCTGTCATATATTTGAAATATCGTGATATTTCTCGTATTCTGTGCATAGAACACTTTATTTTACTAATTCCACTGTGTTTGCTGTAAATTATATATATATATATATGTATATATATATATATATATATATATATATATATGAAGTGAACAAACAATGTGTTTGAAGTGTATATTATATATATATATATATATAATATATATATATATATATATGAAGTGAACAAACAATGTGTTTGAAGTGGCGAAGGCCGACAATTTAATATATATATATATATATATATATATATATATATATATATATATATATATATATTAAATTGTCGGCCTTCGCCATCTAATGCTGATGTGAAAACTCAAAAAGGTCTGATGTAAAGTTATAGAAAAGTGTAAAATATGTATAAAAAGTGTATATAGAATATCAAAATTATTGTAATACAATCCAACTGTAAAATAAGTAGCCCACATTTATAGGTAAATCCGTGGTGTTAATGGATATCATCAAAAAGGGGTAAACATTCAAATGTAAAGTTTTTTGAGTCTTATTTCATTACTATAATGCTTCTGATTATTTTCAAAATTAAAAGTGAGATTCATTTTATTTTTAAATAAAATTCATTTTATTTTTAAATAAAATTCATATTATTTTTAATACAGACAGCACAATTTTTCTTTTTTGATTAATTCCAACGTTTGACTAGCAGCGTTCTGTTTTTACTAACGGTCTTTTTTCCCGTCTTATTTTTGTTGATGACCGACCCACGTGCAGTTGATACATTATAATGCAATAGGGTCCTCATATTAGTTGAGGATGGGCCGGGTGTTGCTTTTTAAACCGTCAAGAGATTTAGCCCCGAAACGGTTTGCACACTTTCTCTTCTGATGAGCCTATTTCAGTTGTAAACATCGTTTGTTTTTTCATTATATCTTATTCATACTGTCGGATTAATTTCCATTTTATTTTCACACACACACACACACATATATATATATATATATATATATATATATATATATATATATATATATATATAATCCAGTGCAGATATTTTCTGTCACATTATTTGGTTTACGTCTTTTATAACCCGGGGATATTTATATAAATCAGGAAAACGTGTTATGTAATGTACAGTGGATTATAGTGGGGGGGGGAGCGTCTGAAAAAACTACTATGGGTGATTATCTATTACGGAAGCGAATCAACAACAGAAACAACAACTACAAATATCTTGAAGTTGTATCATTGTTGTTTGTTTATTTCGAATTTCATATTCCATATTTGGTTGGAAAAGTCAGAATTTCGGGAGTTTTGAGTCATTTGTAATTGATGTCATGTGACAATCTTCTAAGGGGTCAGAGTTCAAATAATCTTTCCCTCGAGATGACCCAGAGATTATAAATCACGCTTTGCTTGTCAGTATTTGATTGTGGAACCGTTGCTTTGTTGTTTAAAATGCAAAATTCTTCTTCTTCTTCTTCTTCTTCTTCTTCTTCTTCTTCTTCTCTTCTTCTTCTTTGATACGTCTTCATCTTCTTCTTCTTCTTCTTCGTCGTCGATACGTCTTCTTCTTCTTCTTCTTCGATACGTCTTCATCTTCTTCTTCTTCTTCTTCTTCTTCTTCTCTTCGTCGTCGATACGTCTTCTTCTTCTTCTTCTTCTTCTTCTTCTTCTTCTTCTTCTCTTCATTGATACGTCTTCTTCTTCTTCGTCGATACGTCTTCTTCTTCTTCTTCTTCGATACGTCTTCATCTTCTTCTTCTTCTTCTTCTTCTTCTTCGTCGATACGTCTTCTTCTTCTTCTTCTTCTTCTTCTTCTTCTTCTTCTTCTTCTTCTTCTTCTTCTTCGATACGCTTTCATCTTCTTCTTCTTCTTCTTCTTCTTTGTCGATACGTCTTCTTCTTCTTCTTCTTCTTCTTCTTCTTCTTCTTCTTCTTCTTCTTCTTCTTCTTCTTCTTCTTCATTGCTGTCCCATTTCTTGTTCTTGTTCGTTGTCGTATTTTTCTTGTTGTTGTTGTTGTTGTTGTTGTTGTTATTATTGTTGTTGTTGTTGTTGCTGTCCTCCTCCTCCTCCTCCTTCTTCTTCTTCTTCTTCTTCTTCTTCACCAACACCACCACTACTACCACCACCATCACCACCACCACCCAGTCATCTACATTTGGGATTCAACCATTACTCTATACAACAACTTTTCTTCCTTCAGCAAATGAATATTTTTGTATGCTTGAGAAATGTTATTCCTGGTTGAATTCTAATTGACTTATAACCAGTACCGTTCATTCAATCACACAATTTTCTACTATACTTTTTTTTCGAAAAGATTTTCTCCAGCCTAAAATCATACACACCACCACAGACAACATCGACATACACACACTTTTCTTTTTAATCTATTCAATCTGTGCATATAAAAATTCGTTTATTCCTTGTTAAAACCTCTGTTTTTCCCCTGTCTTAAAGTCCTCTGTCTTTTCTTTTATACAAAACTTGAAGCGGCTACCCGGTGTTGCCTGGGTAGAGAAAGGGATAATAAAAAGTTAGTCTCGCAGATCCATTGATTGTTTTGGTTTTACATAATTGATTTATGTTTTAATCACAAATACAACCAACAACTTTCCCTTCTCTTACAATTCAAATCCTAATTTTCAAATATCTTCCCAGATATGAATAAAATCTTCATTATTTTTGCACAAAACCCAACCTTTGATGATAGTGAATATATATATATATATATATATATATATATATTATATATATATTGAAAATTGCCTACGTCTTTTAACATATGAAGTTGATTACAAAAATTCCAAATAAGAACGAAATTTCATAAGATTAAAGGGAGATAACTTTGTGAGCATTTAAAAAAAATGCAGAAATTGAAAAATTCAAAAATAAAATCCAAAGCATAAAGAGCGTCCACAATAACCAATCGACGTAATTTGCAGTCCAAAAACATGTCTTCGCATAAACACCAGAAGAATTATTAGTAACCTAATGATGGCAAAATAGCTTGAAACCTGGGTAGTTGCCTATGGAAAACAATTATATTTAAAAAAAATTCAACAAATAAACAAAATAAATAAAGCTCCTACAAATTTGTAGTTGAGCACTATGATTTCTTTGTTTCATCTCAAAAATTTTTTAAAAATCTCTCTCTCTCTCTCTCTCTCTCTCTCTCTCTCTCTATATATATATATATATATATATATATATATATATATATATATATATATATATATATACTTTGTCATTAATTTTATTTTCGTAGTTTCCCTCGAACATATAACGCACATACATACACACAAATTATCCTTTATATGTAAGAGAAGCGGATACTCTGCGAAGCCTAGGTAGAGGAGAAAATGAATAGAAAAACCGTGATGTGATGGTTAGCAGGCTAGTCTTGCAGATCCATTACTACTGAATAGCGATTTCGATCCTTGCAGGATGACCCATAAAATCCCCACGTAAAAAATACCTTTTGTTAATCCGGCCTGGTGTGGGACCAGTGATTTTTTTCGTCAGGGTAGAAGAAATGACATCACATATGACGATATAGTAAGAAATTTTAATTCAATAATTAACAATATATTTTTTAAATAAGGATACAAATGCAGAATATCGTGCAAGAAATAATATCATTAGAATGGGATTTTACGGATAAATAGTATTGAATTACGGAAACTCCCGAAGTAGCCTAACACTAAACCTTACCCTATCCCTTACCCTAACCCTAGCGTCTCAGACGTTGCGGGTATTTCTGTTGGAATAGGTTTGATATAAGGTGTGCTACAATCCCCACCTAAATTTATAGTCAAGGCGATGTTACGTGGTTTATTCTTACGCCAATCAACAGCCATAATGTTTGGCTGATTAACTACTTAAACACTGATCCTTTCATAGTCTACTTGCGACTATTGATGAAGGAATTTACAATACTAAGGATTCTTTACAGAGGATTACCAAGGATATCCGCTGGACAAGCGCTTTTGCTTGAAGGCTAAAGGATAGCCCATAAGATTGTAACAATTTCCATGAAATGTAATGCATTTTATACGTAATCTAGTGATATCATCTCTTGTGCGCTATTTTACATTCACACTCGTATATATATATATATATATATATATATATATATATATAACATTGTTATGGGTCCAACGGGATGAAATTAAATAATTTATAAATATTTTTATTATTATTATTTTACATTTGCAACACGTGTTTCAGATCTTGTGATAATTTCTTCAGGTGTTAATTAACCATATTCTGTTCGAATATGAATATGTACACACACACACACACACACACACACACACGAATTGAGAGCTCAATGTTTCAATTTTATAAACAGTGCAAATAATTAGTAAAGACAAAAGCTTAAAAATCGGGTATTAAGTGATTATGGTCCATTTCCACCCATGGGTATCTGAGAACCCTTCATAATAACAATAATAATAATAATAATAATAATAATAATATATATATATATATATATATATATATATATATATATATATATACGTATCTAACCCCTCCCTTCCTGTTTGGTGGGAGTGTAGAGAGAAATTTAATTTGTAACATCTTTGTTTTATCAGGTGTGTGTTCCTGTGTGGTAGGTCTTAAATTTTAAGGTCTTGAAATTTATATATATATATATATATATATATATATATATATATATATACTCACACCGTAAAAGAGAATATTTGACGTCATATTTTAAACCGTCTCCTTTTTTCAAAGTTCAAATTTTAAACAGACTGATAAACAATGACTATCACTCGTTTTTCTCGTTATTCTGTGATAAAAGAAATTTTATTACCTTCCATACACCAACAAATGCCCTGAAGATGATCTAATTAATAGATCGAAACACTGCAGCGTCGGCCAATAAACTCACCACTTAACTCATTTAAACCTGTGTTTTTTCAATCTTTTTAATATACTACATACCGTCGGATTCACTTACTTTTCTTCATGTATATATATATATATATATATATATATATATATATATATATATATTATTTGTATATTTAATATCAAAATAAATAAATCAACGCAATAGATTAAAGCTGCTTGCTTCACCACTTGATTGTACTCATCTTTTTTTGTTGCTCGCTACTGTGGAATATAAAACCTGTGAAAACATCTCAAAAGGCTTTCTTGCAAGCATACAAGATTATGGATTATATACATAATGCCTTATAGGCAAATATATGATCATCAGCAAACAACCACACATTCAAATGTTTATAGATTGTTACTTTTATATATAGCCAGAGATGTATACATAATCAGATGCTTAAATGTTTGCAATTATGTAATTATATGCGTGGCTGTTGTTTGTAGTAAAATAAAGGGCTGTAACTCTGTATCGAAAAAAAATTAATATGCTAAAGTTAATACAATTAATATTTATCATGTGTAAAAGTTAGCAGAAGATAAAAGATGAATGATAAAAAAAGAGAAAAATAGGGATGAAGTAGTAATGTTTAAAATGCATATTTTTATTTAAAAAAAAAGGAAAATATTTTTTTAATTAAAAAACATTCGTAGGTACACTGCCGCTGATTGATTGATATTAACGATATATCAAACAGTGTAGGTTTATTTTGTAATCATGTTTATGTTTAAATTTTTGTCTAGTTGTTTCTTAAGATATTCCGGTTCTGTAGAATATGAATAATTCTTAAACAATCTATTTGACCAATAGTACATCCAGGTCAGAAGTATTTACGGTTTTCGAAGGAGCTCTTATTTTTCCGTAGTTGTAGGCAAATTGTCGGACAAAGAAGGAACAACACGAAAGTAAATGCAGACACTTGTATTGACAAATTACATAAAATGTTGCAAATTTTAATAGTATTTGCTACAAGACTTATCTGAGGAGGAATTTTCTTGGAATAATGGTGATAACAGGGTTTTCTTCTCATCGGTAGGAAATGTAGATAAGACGCTTCGTCTCGGTAGTTTCTCGTCCTTCAGTAAGTGTGCAATAGTACCGGCCTTTATGCAGTATGCAGATATAATGATAATAAGTAAGCCCTGTTTTTGGGCTAAGTGATGAATGAAGTGTAGGGACCGCTATTTACGCGACTACCCCCAGTGGGTGCTCCTTGATAAGAAGGCCCTGTTTTTGGGCTAAGTAATGAGAGCGTTTCTTTTGACGTCTCTCCCCAATAACTGCTTTGCGATAAGTGAAGTTTTGGTATTTGGCGCCAACATACGATGTTGGCATTCGCCCCTTGGCGGCAGTGGGAGATAATTAGCTATAGAATTTCCAATAGAGGGGACTGGGGAGTAGTGACGATGGAGGGTGCCCCACACTCTCCAGATCTCCAGAACTATTGCCTCTACATTAGATGCAGTTTATTTTGATTCCCAGAACACCCACTTTTTGTTTGTTTGTTGGTTGGCTGGTTTATTTGTTTTATGGATATATCAACCCTTTTCGGATCATTTACTGTCGAATCAAGTCATTTGGATAAACAAAGAGCCCAAGCTGCTCACAGTACCTGTTGTTGCTCAATTGGTCATCCAATTAAGTATAGAACAAACTCATCGCTGCTTAACAACAATGATTGAGGCACGTGGTATGATGGTTATCGTCGTATGAAACAGACACCGCGTTTCGAATTCAAATCCTGGACGCGGCTGATTGCATTTCACATAGTGCAAACTTACTCTAAAGTTACGAATCCAACTATTCTCTATCCAGCTATAGGTAAATAGTAGGGCAGACTGGATTTTTTAACCTTGGTATGACAACCGGTCGAGGAGAAGGAAAACTGTGAATTCAAACCAAAGGGACTTTCCTCTCGTAAGCGAAAAACTACTTTGAGAGCTCCCCCAAAATAAAAATAAAAAAATAAAAACATCTAGTGTTGTATACCCTTTTCTTACTTCTTACTTCTGGTCGTATTTTCTTCTGGTCGGCTTTGCTATTTCTTCATCTATCTTGGTTGGTCTCTTCTAAGGTCTGGACCTTCTTGGGGACTTCGGGTCTGGTTTCTGTTAGGGATTTCTCCTTATCAGAAGCCCTGTGTCATTGTTAGTTTTTAGGTAATAAACACAAGACTTCGATTTACTTTGATGTTACTTTATTTTCAATCCCCAACCCAGACATCTGCGCAGATGAGACTTACGTCCTACGAGCTCGGCTCCTACCTCTAACTGACTGAGACTTACCTACTATCCTTAAACCAGAAGACAGGGTCTTCTATGCCTTCCGGTTCTCACGATTTATCCACGGAAGGCAAGGTGAGAGTGAGGTCAAGCCTTGTCACTCATCCTTCAAGGCCGTGGGCTGTAGCTTATAGCAGCCATTTTGATTTCTACACTATTGCCATACATATTAGGTATCTAATAATTATGTAACACTAGCGGTAACCGGTGCTTTCAATATGATTTGACCGTAATCTTTTTTTCGGGGGGTGGGTGATATTACCTCTCTACTATCAGCGTATGCTAAGCCCCGCTGACAGGTCTGGGTTGATTAGTTGCTGTTATAATTTACTAAGCTTTCTTAAATCTGCCTCATAGGCTTCTGGTTGCGGACAGTATCTGTTGTTTATCTCTGAACAGGTTCATCGCGGCTTAACTCTTAAACTACTTTAAACTACTCACAGCGGCTCTCCCACCACTGCAATCCTACCATAAGCCACTGTCAGCAGATTGTATTATAATTGAGCAGAAGATACAATGATAATAGGATTTTTAATAGAATGAGTTTTGAAATGAATAGATAGTGAACTTTGAAATATCCCATCATACATGTAATAGATACCAAGAAAATTTGGTACAGCCGTGGGTGGAAATTTGGTAAGTAAAGAGTTAATTTCGTCGATCTCACGGGAACTGGTGTTTTCAGCGTGACTTGACTGTTATTTCAATCGGTTAATAATATTTATTTTCCGGGCCTTCCTCCAGATCGGATTAGCATAAAGTCTTTTTTTACGTGTGGAGCCACGCACGAACTGAAATTCATGCGTTGCCAGTGCAAAATATCCGTTGTCCCGTCGGCATTCCGCGAAGTGGCAGCTATTTGAGTGTGTATGGGGGGAGGGTTCTTGGCACAAATTCGATTAATATTAGTGATTGACTTATTTCTCTTGTACTAACGATAACATATAAAATTACTTGCGGGATCCGTGGATATACCACAATATGACAATTATTACAACGTTAGATATATTTATTTAAGAGCTATTGCATAATAGCTCAATATATAAAAAAGTATAATAATCTTTATTTAACTCTCTCTCTCTCTCCTCTCTCTCTCTCTCTCTCTCTCTCTCTCTCTCTCTCTCACTCTTTTTTCTTTATTTTCTTCTTTTCCTCTTTTCATTATGTTCAATTGAAACAGATTAGCGTTATCGCTTCTGCGCGCTCACCCAACTCTCCTGATATTTCCCCTGCTCTCTTTCTTTCTTTCTTTCTTATATTTTTTTCTGTGGAGCATGTCCTTTTCCTTCCTTTTCTTTCATAAAAAACGGAATGTCCCATTATTTAGCTGAGGTAACGACGCTTATAAGAAATAAGAATTCTCGGATAAACAAAATCAGATAATCAGGATTTACATTTTTGCATTTTATTTTGGACGATTTGGACAGTCTTATTTTTAAACAGAAGGTGTTGCAAGATGTTACCGGTCGTACTTTTAAGGAACACGAGTTTGAATAGCTTGATAATTGAATGTGGATTTTCTGCTGTGCCAGATGTCTGTTAAATTAAAAACAAAGAAAGCATAATAAATATATACAATTCAACTATATATATATATATATATATATATATATATATATATATATACAATTAGAAAAATATATTTCTGATGTCATTTAAGTTTTTTTTAAATAATATTGAAAATCGATCAATCAATCCATCACAATCAGGATGCAACAAACTGTCAATTTTTACGGGGAGTACAGCGCATGCGTTAGGGGCCAGTTTAACTCAGTCGGTAGAGCGTTCGGCTAGAAACCAAAAGGTTCCTAGTTCGACACCGGTCCTCGCCAACTCAGCGTTATGAGTAGCACAGGGATCTGTGCGGTAAAGTAAGGAGCTAATGGTAGCGTGGCACTCCACCCCAGACGCCAAAACAATCTCTTCGGTCTAGCGCTATTGAAAAGGGGATAGACTCCCTCGCTGACTGGCTGATACCGACTTTAGACCGCCCCGACGACTTTACTTTACTTACAGCGCATGAGTAGCACAACTCTGACCTGTGTGGTGGAGTAGGGAGGTAATGGCATGCGTGGTGCTCCACCTCACGCAAAAGTAATAATCCTTGTCTAGCGCTTGTGAACAGGGGATTGACTCCCTTGCTGTCTGGTTGATACTGACAATATTCCACTCTGCCTACAATAAGTGACTTTAAAAGAAAATCCTTTTTCTTTTTTCATTATCAAATTTTTTACTATTTTTTCTTTTACAGTTGAATTTTAACATAATGTCATATGAGTTTATTTATTTTTAGATTTTAACCCCCCATTAATTGAAAACGAGATTAGAGATTCGAGTTCAAATCTGGTATCCTCAGGAGACCTTCAGGCTGGATGATGCCATCTGTCCGGAACGATGCCTTAACAACGGAGAAATTCAAATTGTATTAACAAATGATAAAATAAAATTCTAAAAAAGAAATCCAAAATGAATAATCCTTACACTTTGTGTATCGAAACCTAATGACATACAAAATATGCATCACATACAAAACATAATGTTTGCTATACATTTGATTATAAGTTATAGGTTATATTATTGTTGTGGGGTTTTAAGGGTCAAATAAGAACAAAACGACGGGTAACAAATGTAGGAAAATGTATTAACAAAAGAGTAGACAATTACAGTACAGAAAAGTGGGAATTACGTCCGACAATAGAGTTATGAGCTGACTCGCATTGGCTTACTCTCAAGCCATAATTGTCCCTGTTACTTATAGTAACCGTCGGCGCAATCCATTAGTCTATAGGTATATCACCTATAACAATTATATAGTTATATCATAAGTTATAGGTTAAATTATTTTTTTATATCACATATAAAATATGCATCACATACAAAACATAATGTTTGCTATAAATTTGATTATAAGTTATAGGTTATATTATTTTTAATTTTATATATCACTTATAAAAATATGCATCACATACAAAACATAATGCTGGCTATAAATTTTTATAAGTTATAGGTTATATTATTTTTATTTTTTTAAATCACATATAAAATATGCATCACATACAAAAACATAATGCTGGCTATAAATTTGATTATAAGTTATAGGTTATATTATTTTAATTTAAAAAAATCACATATAAAATATGCATCACATACAAAACACAATGCTGGCTATACATTTGATTATAAGTTATAGGTTATATTATTTTTTAATTTTTTAAATCACATATAAAATATGCATCACATACAAAAACATAATGCTGGCTATAAATTTGATTATAAGTTATAGGTTAAACTATATAGTTATATTATAAGTTATAGGTTAAATACTTTTTTTTAAATCACATATAAAATATGCATCACATACTAAACATAATGCTGGCTATAAATTTGATTATAAGTTATATGTTATATTATTTTTAATTTATTATATCACATAAAATATGCATCACATAAAAACTATAAATTTGATTATAAGTTATAGGTTATATTATTTTTTTTTTTTTTATATCACATATAAAATATGCATCACATACAAAACATAATGCTGGCTATAAATTTGATTATAAGTTATAGGTTATATTATTTTTATTTTTTTAGAATCACATATAAAAATATGCATCACATACAAAAACATAATGTTTGCTATACATTTGATTATAAGTTATATGTTATATTATTTTTATTTTTTTTATATCGCATATGAAATATGCATCACATAAAAAATATAAAATGGCATTTTGAGATGGAAGGCGAGGAAGATATTAAATCGAGTCTCAAATCACCATAGACCAATATCGGCGAATAAACGTGTAACATGCTGCTTTTCTTCTTATCATATGTATACTTCTTATTTCCATCGCTGAATGACAAAATCTTGGGAGCTGAACAATCTATTACATGCAACACTCCAGCTTAGTCCTTACTTAAGCTTCGGCTTAAAATAACCCAATGGGTTAACATGCCGTAAAACCGAAACAACCAACCAACGTATTTTATAATCTTATACTTATCTATCTTTCATCATGCTTATTGGGGCGTGCATCTTCTATCTGTCTCTTTACTATCTGTGTTGGATTCCCTCTGTTATTCTGGTCTGCTCTCATTGGAATTCTTGGGATTTTCATCTTTGTGTCTGTTGTTGTTCTTACTTAACGAACACAAGACTTGAGATATTTTTTAGGCATCTTTGTTTGGTTTGTTTTGTTTTACGGCATATCAACCTCAGTGGGTCATTTAATGCCGATAAAGTTTTGAAATAAATCAATTCTTAATGGATAATACTTTTTTTTTATAAATACATTTTTCTATTTAACCCATAGATGGGACCCTAACAGGTACTAGCACTCCGGGTTAGAGTGGACCAGGGAGCAATGGTGATGAATGGGGTGCTCCACATTCCCCAAACCTCCAAAACTGGAACCTCACCATCAGATAGAGTTTAACGTCATTCCCAGGACATGTAGACCCACAGCCACCGACTTCTAGCACCCATATGATAAAAAGGGATTGGGGCTTGTCATAAGGGCAATAGGGTTGGGAAAATCATATAGGTGTTAGGGCTTGACGTGACCAGCCGATTGATCGGAGAGGGCCTCTCCGACCGCCCGTCTAGCCCAAGATAGGGCCAAAGTGGAGTATTGCATGTCATGAATTGCTCATCCACCTGGGCTCTATCCTTAAGTATCACGGGTCGCCACCCACGGCCAACAGGTGGCCCCATTGGGGAGTCTTACCCCTCTGCAGAGGTGCAGTCGGTGCATTCTAACGCCCCAGCCGACAGGGCGGGCATCTTTGTTCAGCCAAAGATAAACCAACAAGCGTAGTGTGAGAATTGCTTTCTTGGAGTGACGTCTGTCTCCTCCGAAAACTCCAGCTAAACTCATTAACTAACTATCTTTCTGTTCTCACGATTGGCTTTGACCAATCGGAGACCCGCTACAAAGTTGATAAAATTAATTTCTCTTCATGATTCAGAATTACCATTATTTCTAATTTCTACACTATCGTATATAATTCATATGCAGACTTTCAACTTATTGAAAACTTATGAATAACTTATGAAAAAAAATTTATTTTAAAATTAATTTCTTTTCATGATTCAGAATTACCATTATTATTTTTTAATGAATTATTTTTAATTAAATTTTAATAATAATAATAATATATAATAATATATAATATATATTTTTTTTAGTTCTGTATATTTATATATAATATATATAATAATATATATAATAAATAATATATAATATTTAAATTTTAATTTTTTAATTAAATTATTTTTAATGAATTATTTCTACACTATCGTATATAATTCATAGGCAGACTTTCAACTTATTGAAAACTTATGAAAACTTATGAAAAAAAAATTTATTTTAAAATTAATTTCTTTTTCATGATTCAGAATTACCATTATTATTTTTTAATGAATTATTTTTAATTAAATTTAATAATAATAATAATATATAATATATAATAATAATATATATATTTTTTTAGTTCTGTATATTTATATATAATATATATAATAATATATATAATAAATAATATATAATATTTAAATTTTAATTTTTTAATTAAATTATTTTTAATGAATTATTTCTACACTATCGTATATAATTCATAGGCAGACTTTCAACTTATTGAACGCTTATTGAAAACTTATGAAAACTTATGAATAACTTATGAAAAAAAAAATGTATCCTAAAATTAATTTCTTTTCATGATTCGGAATTACCATTATTTCTAATTTCTACACTATCGTACATAATTCATAGGCAGACTTTCAACTATGTAACAAGCAAAAGGAAAGACAAGATAAACTCATTTACGCATACAGAAAAAATTGATATCTTATTATAATGGAGATTATATGTTTGTTTGTCTGTAACCGAAACTATATCACTACTCAAGCCACTATCCATTTTACTTATTATCAACACATTCTCCATTAAATCATTTTTATTAAGCCTCAATTATCAATAAAATTGTTTTTCATTATTAATACTGCTGGCATGTCTACGTACTAATAACATGCAATTGTATTTATAGGTACAACAAATAGCGGTTTACAGTGTGAATGGCAGCCTAATTTGCATATTGATATTTAAAATTTGATTTTAATAAATATGTGCTTGGTATGTTGATTTCTAATGATTTGATTTTATCTTAATGAATATGAGCAAAAATCTCGGAGATAAATCTTAAAAGAAATCAATTAACAAAAAAAAGTCATTTTTATTCTTTACTTCCTAATTTCACTAAATAGTTAAATTAGAAAGTTTAGCCAAGGAAAAGACGGAGGTGATGAAGAAGAAGCTACAGCTGTTATATTTTTCGATTATACCCACCTCTGTTTCAAATCATTTTATCTGTATTCTTATTTGATTTCTTTTAGACTTTCTAATTTAATATAATATTTTATGATATTAATACTTGCACCTGGAGGGTGCATATATTTGCTAGTATACTTAATATACATATATGTATTATTGAAAGTAATACACAAACATGTCCCAACAATTAGAATTACGCACATATTGTTCTCTGAACAATCAGTATATGGAAGGGGTACAAAAATGGAAATAGATTTATTTTATGATGGTTCGAGTAAGGTGTATATTTACTATTATTTGGCAAAGGCAGTAGACAGCTTCTTTAATGTTCAGATAAAAGCATCAAAAGAAGGTGATAATTATTTATTGTCTCACCACATGTATATATATATTATATATATATAAATATATATGTATATAATATATATATATATATATATATATATATATATATATAATCCAGTGCAGATATTTTCTGTCACATTTTGGTTACGTCTTTTATAACCGGGGGATATTTATATCATCAGGAAAACGTGTTATGTAATGTATAGTGGATTATTGATAGTGGAGTATAGTATATTATATATATATATAGTATCTGATTGCCGCCTTTAACTGTGTGTGCGGCATGGCGAGTGGCCCGAGTAAAAATCCAAAAGTGGCGTCAGAGTGAGTTATTTAAAAATA
>CM042156.1:76381683-76394632 GCA_023376005.1 Doryteuthis pealeii | reverse complement strand
GAGGTAGCGCATACCCATTGTATGGCTTGGGCACAAGGCCTGTTTTAATGTGGGCCCACCACAAAGCGAAGCTGATGGGTGGGAAAGAAAAAATTACGTCGATCCCCTCGGCATTCCCCCTCAAGGGGGCGCCCATCAGGCACTTCGGCAATAAACCGCCGCTTGCCCTTTAAATCAAAAGGGCGGGTTATTGCCTTGGGGGATAGCCCCCTGGGATCGACGCTATTATTTGTATTTACCCTGATTCCAGTGGCCGAAGCACACCTGGACCCCCGGATGGGTGCAGGGAAAAAAGAGAGAGAGATGAGAGATAGAGAGAGGGGGCGAGAGAGAGAGAGAGGGGGTGAGGAGGCTAATTGATAGATCTTTCTCGGAGCTCGTCTCTAGAACTAAATAGCGACTCCTTTGACTTGGGAGATAAAACACTTCTCTTCTACATCGAGTCGTGATGATCTGAATATATATCAAAAAGAAGTAATTAAAATTGTATATTTAATCATTCACTGTCTCAATTCCTTTGTTCATATTTCCAATTTCTAACTATCCTGTTCCAATTTTGACAGCAAACCATTTTTTCTTTAGCTTTTTTATAATATCCTTTTAAACTTTTGAATTGGGGGCACCACCCCCATTCCACAACATCCTTAGATTTAATTTGACCCGACCGTTTCGCGTGCACTTCAAAAAGTCCTCTTTGAAGTCACTGTCTGGAATGTTAGTTATTTATACCATCAGTGTGTGTGGGTCAACCAATGATTCATTAATTTATTTCTTTATGTATTTCTTTGTTGACCCGCACTTAAGGTTCTCGGTTGACCGGGCTTTCTTTCTATATCCTTTTATTTAGAGGCGAATTGTGTAATGGTTATCGTCGTTGGAAATGGACTCGGTGATACGAGTTCAAACCCTGAACGATGCTGTTTACATTTCACATAGCGCTAATAGTTCTGGGAAAGGTACACATCTAAATATTCTTCCTCCAGTTAGGGGTTAATAGTAGGGCAGATTGGGTTCTTTAACCTTAGTTAGCTAATGAGTCTAAGAGAAGAAAAAACTCTGAATTCAAACATGCTATAACTCCACTCAATAAATTCGACCTTGAGTCACATCCTACACGTGCAGAGAGGTTGGTAGATACATATTATATATATATATATATATATATATATATATTATATATATAAAACATAAACAAGCGTTCTTTATATGTAACATCTTATTTCAATTGAACACACGTGTGATCGGCTTGCAATTAATCGGTACCTCGATTAATTCAGTGGAATTTAACCCTGAAGATATTTATGGTGAAACTCGAGTAAGGTTTCTATGTATCCATTTCTTTTAATATATTTGCTCTACTTTGTACTGAGGCCCTTTGTATTTATTATATCGCTGACTTAACCCCTGGATTTTGTGTGCATCTCAAGCGCGTGCCCATATTCACCGGTAAGCCACCTTTTCTCTTTATATATATATATATATATATATATATATATATATATATAATATATATATATATATATTATATATTAAATAATTTTATAATAAATTAACTAAATTAGGAAAGCAATCATACAAGCCTACATAACACACCATTAAAAGTTTCACTTATATTTCTAAATGTACAAAACAACATACCCTTCAATTAACACGCTTGTGTCATGATTTTTTTGTGTAAACTATTTATAGAATCATCATTATTTTACTTATTATTTTTTCATTACTCTCGTCATTGGCAAAATATGTAATATAAAATAAATGATAAAGAAAGAAATTCGGGTTTTTAATATTCAGATTATTTTTGTCAGTTAATGAATAAAAAGCGATTTTTTTAAAAATTCAACAAATTTCTATTAGTTATTCATAACAAGATCATGTTCAATTTTTTTTTGTTTAAATAAAACCTCCAAAAGTTTTTCAAAAATAAAAATTCTTCATTTCTTTCTTTTACCCCCCTGCTCTCTCTCAATTATATTACACACACCAACACACAACACACACACACACACACACACACACACACACACACACACACACGATACACACTTCTCAGTCACTGTCAATTGAAAGGATAGAATTTTCGAAATAATAGCAGCAAACATTTTCATGTCATTTTCATCTATATATACTAGCAATATATGCACCCTCCGGGTGGCAAGTACTTTAGTTAAATTTTATAATAAAATATTCATATTCAATTAGAAAGGCTAATGTTACTGAATAAGAATGTAGATAAAAAGATTTTGAACAGAGGGGGTATGATTGAAAATAGAAACAACTTTGAAACTAACTCTTCCATGCATTTTCCGTTACTCCCGTCTTTCATTGGTGAATTTTCCTAATTAAACCTGTTTAGTTTGTTAAAATAGGAAGTAAAGAATAATATTACAGTTATTTCTTCTTGTTGAGGGATTTCTTTTTAATATTTATTGAAGAGATTTTTGCTCATATTCATAAGATAAAACCAAAACAATTAGAAATCAATAATACTAAAAGCATATATTTATTAAAATCAATTTTTTGAGATCAATATGCAAATTAAGCCTTCCATTCATAACTGTGACCTCTATTTTTTGTTGTATATATATAAATACAATTGCATATTATTAGTATGTAGATATGGTCAACAGTGTAAGTAATGTAAAACAATTATTTAATAATTTGAGGTTTTCAATAAAAAATAAAATCATGGAGAATGTGATGTAAATAACAAAGGGAATTGTGACTTGAGTAGTAATATTAGTTTTCGGTTACAGACAGACAAACACACAATCTCCATTATAATAAGATATATATATATATTATATTATATATATATTATATATATATTGTGGTGTGTGTGTGTGTGTGTGTGTTTAAGATAGCGTAGACATGAAAGTAAACGGTGCTTGGTTACTGACCGTTTCTCGCCTAGTGGCTTGCATAGGCTGCGAATATCTCTGATTAAGCTCAAGCGCCGTTGACTTCATGTCGCGCTACTCTAATTATATATACATGCTCTATTCACGATGGTGATCACTATTTTTACTTATAAATAAAATACACACACACACACATATATATTAATATTGGTTAGGAGGTTGATTTAGAAGGCTATGCACAATGCAGGTGTAAAGAAAATAATAATAATAATATGGTACAATGATGTTGTGTGTTAACCTGTATTTAATTCTTGAATTTTCGAGATAATATCTCTTTTTCAAAAGATCACTGAAACTGAAGTAGTATAGTTATGGCAGGTTTAACACACAACATCATTGTTACGTGTATTTTTTTCTTTACACCTGCATTGTGATAGCCTTCTAAATCAACCTCCTAACCAATATATACACAATGCTTCAAGCATTATAAACTCTCTTATCTTAAATATCATTATTTAAATGAGACCATCATAAATTCTTCAACGTTTTCGTTTTGCACAACAGGCAAATTATTCAAATAATTTCCCACCCTGCTGGATATCTAGTAACACGTCCTATCACGTGAGCCAATCTAATTACCCACTAAGTAATATATATCAAGCAATGCTTTGTTACATACAATAACATGTACCCCTAAGGGTAATAAGGACTATTTGCTCGTAAATTTGCTCGTAAATTTCTACCATAAACTGAACCCCCATTTTATGTCCGTGCTTTTGTATTAAATGTTTTATTTTTCTTGCACCCGTTATGTTACAATACAAAATATATTTTATTTATTTATTTTAATATTCATTTCAATGTGCATATTCTAAAAGTTTTTATTTTGTGAGAATGTTTAGTTTTAAAGTGGGAGGCTCGTTTTACAATTTAGGCATAAATTGGACCCTCCTTTTATGACCGTAATTTTTGTTTTTTCGTCGACGATGATTAAAATCTGACGTTTTTATTTTAGAGTACCAAAGCCAAAAAGAAAAGAAATAACAACAGCAAAAAGTTAACGTCTTTCCTTTTTCCTTCTTTTTTCTTTCCTTTCTTCCAATTCCATTGGTAACTCCAATACGCATTTATCATATAGCGTTATCATTTCTCTCTATTCCCTTTCTTTCTTTCTTTCTTCTTCTTTCTTTCTTATATTTGTTTTCTTTTTCTCAGGCATGTAACGTGTTCTTTTTTTTCATTTTAATTTTCTTTCATCTCAATCAAAATGGAATGGTTCATTATTTTAATAAAGTATTGAAATGTAGAAAGATTCTGTATCTATGTCTGTCTGTATGTATGTTTGTTTGTATAATGAAGGAGTACACATCTTTTAATCACGGAAAATTCGTAAAGACGAGCAAAGACCAAAGTTCAATAAAATCCCCTCCCTATTTTTGTCCGAGAGGGGGTTAAAGTAATTATTGTCACCCTTTAATTTTCCCTATGAGAATCTAAATAGAATAAATACAATAAAGGTATAAAAGGGTGTAAAATCCGAACATATGCTTTCATGTATTGTCATATTGATATTAGATGCAATTTAACGTCAGATCACCAGGACCCTCAGCCATCGCCTTCTAGCACATGTATAATAAAAAGTGTTGGGGTTTCTATAAGGACAATTGGGTTGGGATAATCATATAGAACTTGATGTAACCAACCGATTGATCGAAGCGGGTCACTCTGACCGTCCGTCTACCCTAAGTAAGGGCCAAAATAGAGTGTTGCAAGTCATGGACTGCTCAGCCACCAGGGTTTCATCCTTAAGCATCACGGATCGCCACCCACGGCCAACATATGGCCATATGGGGAGGATTTTACTTCCCTGCAGAGGTGCAGTCATTATATTCTTCTACCCTAGCCGACGAGCGTATATTAGGTATACCCAATTTGTCGAAAAAATACGTGTTTTGTAAACACGGATTTGAAGTCATCTTTAGACAGCGTTTACGGCCATATAGATCAAAATTACCGAAAAAATCGTTTTTAAATGTATTTAAAAATGAATTACGTGAAATATTATTTTTTCTTTTTCTTTTTTTTTTAACTGATGCCCATTATGTTACTACTTTCGAAATGTCAGTGAAGAACACACCTGTGATTTTGAGCGCCGAAGTGAGTTTCCGGCTTTTCAAATTCTCTAAAGGAAAAAGGAAACGACCAGCTTGGATTCTTCCTTTCTTATGGAAGGGAAAGAGCCCGGAGACACGTTTGATTGGATGTCTCACTGGCTCTTCACATTATAAAATGACTCAAGATCATATCTCGTTGTGTTCTTTGAGATCTCGTTAGCTGATCATAAGATGGTGCTTGATAAACACCGGCTGGGTAACCTAGGTGAAGGTGTACCATGCTGAAAGATTCAAGGCAATAATAAACCTTGGATCACATCATTGACAATATGGTTGGTTACATCTTCCTGGTGTGTTTCTTGATATAAATAATAATGTAAACGCATTACTAATTAATTTTATTTTAAATAAGCACTGAAAATCCGGAAGAAAATGATTTTCAATTATCAAGAATGAATCTCAGTGTTACTGACAGGATGACGCTATCATGTGCAAATTGTTTTTTATTGCTATTTTTTCTAATTGCTAATGATTTTATTAGAGAAAAGCATCAAAATTTTACTACAGTAAGGTCTTATAAGTTATTCTACTGTATTTAAACTGAAGAAGAAAGGGATTGTCAGTGTCCAGGATTCAATACATACTTTACTGATAGAAAAGAACTATTACACATTATATAATTGCATTGCTAATGATATTTGATACATAAGCGTATTGTATATTATCTTTCTATAGAACTGTATCTGTAGGAAGACCGTGGTGTAATGGTTCAAGTCATGGGAAATGGACTCGTCTCCCCGAGTTCAAATCCTGGACGTGGTAACTGGCATTTCACTTAGCGCTAATACCCTTGGGAAAGGTATGAATCCTACTCTCCCCTCCAGCTATGGGTAAATAGCCAGAGCAGACTGGGTTCTTTTTAACCATGGCTAGGTAACCGGTCTAGGAGAAGGAAAACTCTGAATTCAAACCTGTTAAACTCCGCTTAAGAATTGACCTTGTGTCGTATCCTGCTCGGTGGAGGAGTTGGTAAATATATATAAAGAACTGTATCCCCCTCTCTCTCTCTCCTCACTCTTCTCTCTCTCTCCTATCTTTCTCTCTCTCTCTCTCTCTCTCTCTCTCTTTGTATACAACCGAGTGCAGGTTTCGGTTTATCAATTAAATTTTCATTAAAAAAAATCCAAACACTTGGTCTGAAGATCGCATAGGCGAGAAATTGTTAGTAATAAGGCGCCGTTTCTACTAAAGCTGAGTGAATCAATCTTGGTGTCATAAAGGGTTTTTTTCCTGTTTAGTTTAATGACACAAAATTAATACTAAAATATTCCTTTCTTTTAGGATTGAGTTATGTTTGAAAAAAATCCATTTTAATTGGTTTTAATTAGTCGTAATTAGCACTTAAGTCAAAAAATGACCCCTTCCTCACATTCTGCCTATCACTGTAACACTACGCTCTCCTAGTTGGAATGGGGTGATGACGTGTCAACACTCGTTACGTTATGGCACTCATTTCCGAATGGAGAGATGCCGTGTTAAAAGGGTTTTTTTTTTTAACTTTACGGCTCTTTCTTTGAATGGGACGCTGATGTGTTGGTCGTAGAAATATTTAGTATACTTACGAGTATATACAAAGATTTAGTATACTTACGAGTATATACAAAGATTTAGTATACTTACGAGTATATACAAAGATTTAGTATACTTATGAGTATATACAAAGATTTAGTATACTTACGAGTATAGACAAAGATTTAGTATACTTACGAGTATATACAAAGATTCTAGTTGAGAAGAAATCTCTGAGATGTCTGAAAAGAAACATGTCCCAACCAGGAATAAAAAAAACTTACTTTATTTGCATGTTAAGATTCATTAGCACCGACGAGCATGTAGCTTAATAAAATTCCATGACCAATTTCAATTTAAATTAGATCAAACGTTTCTTTCTTAGAAATCTTACAAAATGATTTTGATATCTTTTTTTTAACTGTCCGTTCGTAGGTTTTTATTTTTTATTTTTTAAAGATTTAATTCACTTTGCAAACTCTTTCTTCCGTAATCCCAATTATCTAGCAAGAGCTCAATGGGTGACCGAACGGCTCAGGTTTTTATATATATATTCTTTTTTTTCTTCTTGTTTTTAATGATAGTTTAGATGTGAGCCCTGGGCGGTGAAAAAGTATCATCGGTCATACGTATGAAAGAATATCGATTGAACACTAACTTGGAAGCAGCTTCGGTGACATTAAATCATCGACTTCTTTTCCCTCATACAGCTTCCATTGTTCACATCACGCGCAAGGCCCGTATCGACGGACTAAGATTAGCTTTGTGGTAGCTGTGATCAATTGCAAAGGCCGTGGACGATAAAAACCGAAGAAGCTTTTATCGGCGTGGAAACCGCGGCGTAAAATTTTCAATGCGCCATCTTTTTCGTATAATTGGATACTCGGAAAAGTAATGTTACCTTTTAGAGACAAAACGAAATGCGGCCGTTCAGATTAAATAAAAGGTTGAATCTATTTGTAAAGAATTATTAGCTCAATGTGAAAATAATTATTTTTATTACACGTTGAAAGAATCCCGAATCCAGGATGAATAATTGCTGGACTAAACCCTTCATAACATTTGAGGGATTTTAAATTAAAACAAAATATTCCAGTGACCTGAACAAGTGAAACTTTCCTGTCAAGAACTTTTTGGCGCTCTGGCTATTCTGGCGTGGGATTTTGACGCACATATTGCTAGAGATATATGTATATACCCAAACCCATCCGCATGAGCAGAATGAAACACAAGGTCAATGTTTTAGGCAAAGTTTAACTACTATGAATTCAGAATTTTTTAAAACATCCTCAGAAAAGTAACTATCACGCCTCTTGACTTTATGTCTGGTTCTATTGCCAGGTGGCCGAGACACAATCTAATCGCGTGTAGTTAAACCTCTCCCACAATGAAACACAAATAACCGTGGGTATAGTAAAGATGTGTTTATTCAGTAGGAAAAGGTAAGAAGCTGAAATGAGAAAAGAAACATGTAACAGACAAGGCAAATCAAGGTACAAAAGGCAAGGTAATTATAAGAAATTACAGGGAACGGATAAGGGACACAAGGTAAATGGGCAGATAGCGTAGCAGTGACAATAACATCAATAATGGTAGCAGCAGCACAAGGTCCGGGGATCCAGGGAATAGGAGGAGGATGCAAACGAGAGAGGGGGGGAGGAGGCAGTAAACTCAAGGTCCAGCAATGGACGAAGGCACGCTTCACTCAGAATAGTGCTATTTAAAAACATGTGTGAGAGGAGACAATAATTCTTACTGATAGTAGGAAAACAGTGCAAGGAGAATGCGTTAATGCAAGGAGATTCTGAGACAAGGGTATTTCGGAATAATGCTAAGGGCCAGTGAATATGAACGTAACTTACTTAGAGAAAAGTAACAGTAAGTGGGAGAATAATAATGATATAAATAGACCGGGGTCTCACATGGAATACTTTGATAAATATAAATAGTAGTAAACAAAATAGCTAAGTAATTTAGGGAGAGAAGATAATGAAATATTTCTTACCGGGTGCCTAATAATAATCTTCTGGAATGGAAAGAGGAGACACACGTCTTGTCGTGCCGAGAATGGTTGGAGAGAGACTTTAAAATTAGCGCCGATTCACGATAACCGGAAATGACCGGTCGAAGGCAAATATGTATCCTATTTACAAAAATAACACAAGTTGGTCAAAGGAACGTAACTCTTACCGCAGAATCGTAAATACTAGCCAAGACAGTAACGTTACCCTTTTTAGAGACAGATATGTATATACACCGGTTCAGATGAAGCAAAGGTCCTTCAATCGTCTAGAATTATTAGCTACGACAAAAACTCAATTGAATAAGAATTAAAAATATTTTTTCAATTCTTATTGTAGTTACTTTTAGATCATTTTAGTTTAATATTAATTTAGCATTTATTAATCTATGTTAATTTAGGATCTGTTAATTTTGGTCATATACCAAGGGAAAATGGATCTGGTTAAAGTAATGTCATTTTTTATGTTATATTCTACTTCGCTGTCATCATTCAAATGTTTCTGCTAATATATCAAATTGTTTTCTCAAACATTCTTAAATATTCTACAATTATACATTCTTAGTTTGTTGTCACTTTTTGTCTTTATCTGATTTATCAATCAACCAAAACCAAATATACAGATGCCATGGCCTGTGCTGTTAAATGTTTTAAAATTTGGGTATAATTTTTCAGGGTTTTTTAGGTATTATCTTTCAGGATTTGGGGGTATTATTTTTCTTTCTTTTTTTTTTTTTTAAATCTAGGGCACTAATTTTAAAGTGCGTTCTTAATATCATATTAAATTTAAAAAAATAACGTATATTGAAAGAAGGTGACTTCATATTAATATGTTAAATTGTTGAAATAACAGGAACCCAATTAGAATTTATCTAAGAATTTGTTTATTTATTCCTTGTCGAAAAAATCCCGAATCCAGGATAAACAATTAGTGGATTGATCCCTTCATAACCTTTGAAGGGTTTTCAATTTTTAAAAGAAAATATTCCAGTGATCCGAAGAAGTGAAACTTTTCCGACGAGAACTTTTTGGCGCCCAAATTTTGATTCTGGATATTGTGGCGTGGGATCTTGACCCACAGTCTGGACTGAGACATCCGCGACCAAAAATGTTCGTGGCCAAAATTCTAGGACTGAAATATCCAGTTGCCTTTCAAATCCTTACTATATTCTTACAATAGGTAGCGCGTTTATCGTAATGGTTATCGTCGTAGGAAATGGAATCAGCAAATCAAGTTCAAATCCTGGACGAGGCTATTAGCGTTTCACAACGTGCTAATTCTCTACCTCCAGCTATAAATTGTGCAAAACATAGTGGAAAAGACGGGGCTCTTTAACTCTGAATTCAAACCTCTTAAACTCCGCATAAGAAATTGACGTTGTGCGGAGGGGTATTTACCTATAGCTGTAGGGAGAATAGTTGGATTAATAAGAACGATGTGTTATTGGTATATGAGCGTCAATAGGTTTTTATAATGCATTAATGTTTCCAGTTATACACTAACACTGAATATGCGGGATGAGATGACAAAAACGAACTCATAGGAACAATAAACATATGTGATACTTAATACACAGATATACGAGAAGAAAATAATCTGTATTCAAACCATTTGTAGACCTGGAGAGGGATGGGCTTTGCCAGGCTATTCATGCTTAACGCGCCAAATGAGTAGCGGCCCCCAACTAAATCAGACTACAGAGTCAGTGTGTGTGTGTGTGTGTGTGTGTGTGTGTGTGTGTGAGAAGAGAGAGAGAGAGAGAGAGAGAGAGAGAGAGAGAGTGTGTGTGTGTGTGTGTGTGTAATAATTAGATTAGAAAAACACTATTATCCACTACAATACCAATACTATACCAATACTATAGTCTAATTCTACTGTGCCCAAGTCGGAGAGAACAGATATTTATCTGTTCAAAATTAGATTTCCGCCCTGTCGGCTGGGGCATTAGAATGCACCGACTGCACCTCTGCAGAGGGGTAAGACTCCCCCAATGGGGCCACCTGTTGGCCGTGGGTGGCGACCCGTGATACTTAAGGATAGATTCCAGGTGGATGAGCAGTTCATGACATGCAATACTCCACTTTGGCCCTATCTTGGGCTAGACGGGCGGTCGGAGAGGCCCCCTCCGATCAATCGGCTGGTCACGTCAAGCCCTAGCACCTATATGATTTTCCCAACCCTATTGCCCTTATGGCAAGCCCCAACTCCTTTTTATCATATGGTTGCTAGAAGGCGGTGGCTGGGGGTTTACATGTCCTGGGAATGACGTTAAACTCTATCTGATGGTGAGGTCCCAGTTTTGGAGTTTTGGGGAATGTGGAGCACCCCTTCATCACCATTGCTCCCTGGTCCACTCTGACCCGGAGTGGTAGTACCTGTTAGGATCCAATGTATGAGTTACATAGATAAAAAAAAAAGAAAAGATAAGTTAAAAAAGTGTTTAAAAAATGATTTAAAGAATTGATTACCAAACAAGAATGAATTAAACAAAACGTCTTCAGCATAAAATAACCCATGGATTGACATGCCGTAAAATCCAACCAGCCAGCCAACCAACCAAAATGCGACATTTCTTTCCGAACAGTTTATTATATATCCTTTTGCATCTCTAAGAGATCTCCAGTCAAGTTGAGACTCTCCATGTAAAGTTTCTTCATTCTCTTGGCACAAACTTATTGACAGAATCTGATCAATTTTCTATAGCGCTGCACCCTTGACAGGCTGTCAGTTACCTTTTCCATTTCCATGGGGCTTGTAGGTCAAACAAAGGAAATCAATACGATAAAGCTGGAGGGCGGGTGCCTTTAATTCTTCTCTCAACTATACCATGGCATTTGGAATTCTTAACACTCTTGTAGATAAACCCTGAAGAAATTCTTGACCTACTTGTCTTTTTACTATTTGCACCCCGGCGGTATCGGGGATTTTTTTTTAAAGAAAACTAAGTATTCAATATTATAAGTAAGTAAAGTCGTCGGGGCGGCCTAAAGTCGGTATCAGCCAGTCAGCGAGGGAGCCTATCCCCTTTTCAATAGCACTAGACCAAGGAGATTGTTTTTGCGTCTGAGGTGGAGCGCCACACCTACCATCAGCTCCTTACTTTACCGCACAGATCCCTGTGCTACTCATACGCTGAGTTGGCGAGGACCAGTATCGAACTAGGAACCTTGTGGTTTCTAGCCGAACGCGCTACCGACTGAGCTAACCCGGCCCCTTACATATTATACAGAGAGGAAAAAATGTGGTTATATTCAAGATATGCATTCCTGGATTTTTCCGTTTTTTTAAAGGAAAGCTTTCTTCAAATTAGCAGTGGGGCCAGTCTTTACATAAATATATGTC
This sequence comes from Doryteuthis pealeii, assembly GCA_023376005.1. Taxonomy (NCBI): domain Eukaryota; kingdom Metazoa; phylum Mollusca; class Cephalopoda; order Myopsida; family Loliginidae; genus Doryteuthis; species Doryteuthis pealeii. The sequence continues at coordinate 76,382,725 of CM042156.1, read as the reverse complement.
AATGAAAGTTTTCAAATTTCATTATTGAAAAAAAAAAGTTAATTCATTGTTAAAAAAATAATTGAAACAGTTTTTAAGAAAAATGCCAAACTAATTTCATTGAGACATAAAAAAATAAAGTTTATTTTCTTGAAAAAAAAAACCCCCAGATCAAAAAGGGCTTGCTTCTAATTTGGAGGGAACATTCATTTTTTTAAAAAAGCTGAAAAAGCGAGATTTTAATTTCAATTATTTCTAACTCTGTGTTATTTCTTGATGACCCGAGTGTTCTGAGATTAAAAAAAAAAAAAAACTAAAAATTATGACAAACAAATATAATTGAAATTAATAATTCACAAATGCTTTATCAAAAAATAAGTAAAATATGTTACTGTTAGGGGAGATAACTCTCAGCTAACGAACAATTGACTCTTCACTAAGAAAGGTAATATTAAGCAGCATCAAAAAGGTCTCGAACAGCAGCGGGTTAAGTTGACAATAAACAAAGATGGCTATTTGACAACACGCCATGTGTGAACAGGAAATCCTTATCCAAACTATTCCTGCTGTATCCTGGTCGGTGAGAAATAAAAACAAATATTGTTGCATTATTTTAATTCTTCAGACTTTGTCCCTATCTTTATAGATAAAACTTTTTTTTTTCGTTATACCCTCCGGCCTTCTTCATGTGTACCTTGTCTATCCGAGCATAACAATAATTAAGCTTGGGAAATCATTTTGAATAGTTTGACGGTTGACTAAACAAGACGATGAAGATCTTTTAAAGATCTCATCCAAATAATAATGTTGTTGTTTTAGCAGGGCCATAAATCCAAAATGTCTGATAAGAAGCGTCACAATCACTGGAAAAAAAAAACATAAAGAAAGAAAGAAAGAAAAAGGAAAAAAAGAAAGAAAAAGAACTATAATGTTTATTGTCGGTTCTTAGAAATTCAAATGACGTCATTATTTTGATTATATCTTTCTTTTCTCCTCCCTGTTCCATTCCCAAGGGGCAGTCATTTCTATTAAGAGGACACTCATATATATATATATATATATA
>CM042156.1:76366683-76371683 GCA_023376005.1 Doryteuthis pealeii | reverse complement strand
GTCTGGCTTGTGAGAAGACGGAGAACTCGCTTGTTTTTGGTTCCCCCTCGGCGGGAGCTTGTTGGTTCGAAGTTCCATTTCGCCCCATAAATTTCCCCCCTTCTATAGTTAGGCAACCTGAGAGATAGAAAAAACTGAATTCAAACCAGCAGTACTCCGCTTAAAATAACATTATGTCCCATCCTGCCTGTATTGGAGGGGTTTGGTAAATAGATAATGGCATGGAGATCAAGAAATAGGGGTTGGGTCCTCACAGACTGCTGGCACGTTCGTGGTTGACAAGGCCAATGCCGGACAGGTAGACACGATCGCAGCGGCTAGAGCAAAAAGTAATATGTGGGTTTGATGGCACTATGTTTTGGTTCTGTCTTCTGAGCCTTTTATCTATGAGGGTGGCCCTGTAGGTGTTCTCAAAGGAGGAGACAACATAGTTAGTGGCGAGACCCCAAGCGTCACGGTTTTCAGCTCGGGTGAACCAACAGCGTTAGTTGATATGACAGGTATCAAGGGATATTTTCAAGAAGTCCTTGTATCGCTTCCTTGTTGCATCTCTGTCACGCTGGCTGGTAAAGGGTTCGCCGTACAGTGTGATCTTTGGTAAGTGAGGATTCCTCATCCCGATGACATGCCCTTCCCAGCGTAGCAGGGACTTCAGTAGTATTGTGTCAATCTTCGCCTGTACAAGTGAAATCATCCCAGTGAAAGTTGAGGATAGTGCGGACGCAGCGTTTGTGGAACCAGCCGAGGAGTTGTAGGTGATAATAAGTAACCCACGTCTCTGAGTTATGTAGGAAAGTGGCAAGGAATTTGTTTCTATACACACCGAGCTTTCTGCCCTTCTTTAGGTGTCTGTTGCACCACATGCATTTGTGCAGTCTACCAAATGCACTGTTCGCATTCACCTGCCTGTTGTCTAATCCCTTGTCAAGCTTAGCATCTGACGTGATGGTCCACACCCAGGTATATGAATTAATGGATCCCGTCAAACTCAGTCACGCTAATGGGGATGAATGGGGTGGTACTTTTTCCGAGGAGCAGACTGGTTTGATTTGGTTGGTTTCTTTGTCTAATGGCAGAGCAATCTTCGTAGGTTATTTAATGCCAAAGCCATCCTTGTAGGAGTTGTGGTACTGTTAAACGCATAGCTAGGGAAATGAGATTGTTCATGCCTTTACCAAGTCTGAATGTGAACGTGATGGCGTAACTGGATTTCGAACTCGCTCACTACGATGTTACCCACTACGGTATTGGACATCCAAATGGTGGAGTACCTCTGTCTGCTTCAAATTGAACGCTGTGTTGACATAAGATGGGTAAGTTTTACGTTTAGTTGGCTAAATTCCCAGCAAATAAGGCAATTAGAGTAACCTCCCTCGACTTTCACTTTGAACTAAGCCGGTAACCATTTTGAAAGTCTCCGTGTGAAATAAAGAAATCTTAGAAACTTTTTGGAAAACAATACAACTGCATGCTTTAACACAAAAAATATCATAAAATGTGTTCTTAATAACAATTAAGTTCATTTCAGATAATGCGCACGCACAATTTTATGCTAGGAGTTTAGCCAACTAAAGGTGAAAATTACCATAATTACTTGAAATGATTAGAGGATAAAAAAATCATATGATATTGGTCGAATAGAGTTTAAAACCTTTTTTCAATGATGAAGTTCCTAAAGGTTTAGTCGAAACCTGACCAAAAATGACAGAGTCTTACTAGTACGGATAGACAGACCCTTGGTGAATTATAAAAAGATTATAAACTGTTCGCGTTGTGAAATTTCCGCCCTGTTGGCTGGGGCTGTAGAGGGGTAAGACATATAAATAGAGCCAACTTATAGTCGTAGGTGGTGACCCGTGATGCTTAAGGATGGAATCCTAGTGGCTGAGCAGTCCATGACATGCAACATCCACTTTGATGCTTACTTGTGCAAGACGGGTGGTCAGAGAAAAATCTGGTAAATCGGCAGGTCACGTCAAGCCCTAGCACCTATATGATTGTCTCAAACGTATTGGTCATGGCAAACCCCTAAACCTTTTTATCATATATGTACTAGATGCAGTGGCTAAGTAGCTTAGTGTCCTGAGTATGACACTAAACTGCATCTAGTAGATAGATTACAACTCTGGAGCTCTAGTGGGGAGTACCTCTTCATCGTCATTACTCTCAGGTCCACTCTGACCCGGGTCCTATCTTATTGGAGATTCCATTGCTAATTATCTCCCCCTGTCGCCAGAGGGCGAATGCCAACATCGTATGTTGGCGCCAAATACCAAAACTTCACTTATCAGGGATCCGTTATTGGAGAGAGACGTTAAAGGAAACGCTCTCATCACTTAGCCCAAAACAGGGCTTACTTATCGAAGAACCGTTACTGGAGGAGAGACGTAAAAACTAACGTTCTCTCACTTAGTCCAAAAACAGGGCTTACTTATCGCAAAGCAGTACTGGAGAAGAGACATAAGACACCAAGCTCTCATTACCAAGCCCCAAAACAGGGCCACTTAACACAGAACTTCACAACCAGATTCCTTCTTAGGCATTGTATCTGCATACTGCATAAAGGCCGGTACAACTGCACACTGACTAAAGGAAGAGCAACTACGGAGACGAAGCGTCTTATCTACATTTCCCACCGACGAGAAGAAAACCGTCTTATCACCAGTACTACAAGAAATTCCTCCACAGATAAGTCTCGTAGCAAATGCCATTAAATTTGCAACAATTTATGTAATATTACGGAGAAATAAGAACTCCTTCGATTCCGTAAATACTATTAATCTATGGGTTGAATAATTTTAAAAAAATTTAGTTTAAAAATGTATTTTAAAAATGACTTAGAAAATACTGAATACCCAACAACAATGAATAAAACAAAAACGTCTTCGGCATAAAATAACCCAAGGGTTGACATGCCGTAAAATCTAACCAACCAACATCGTTGTGACATTTGTGCTGTTACCTAATTAGGACTTTTTCTCATAAATTAATTATTTTAAAAAGATTCTATGCAGTGTAAAAGTATGTTAAATTAACTTAACATGACACGCATTTAAATCTTTTAGTGCATTAGCTAACCGCATATACATATCTATTTATTTTTGTATTATTGTTTATATTAATGAATAAATCGCGGCAAAATCGTTTGAACACACTGTGAGAGCTTTTTGAATTAATAAGAATTGATTTTACAAGGCTTTTAGCCGTTCATGGCGTTAACCTTTTATCTACCGATCCCGAGTATATTCGCTTTCACGCAGTGATGAACGAGTCCTATAATACGTGTCTCCAATTAAAATAACCCCTGTATTATTTATAGAGGGTAGTTTCCGTAGCGTATTGGTTAACGTATGGACTCAAACACCGTAATAAGCGAGTTCAAACTCCCGTGACGCTATTCACTTTTGGAATAATACCCTTGGGAAAGGTATGAACCCCTTCATCCACGCATATATGAGTTAAATAGTACCACTACCAATAAAATAAAATGATAATTCTTCCCAGCTGTAGCCGTATCAGTGCTACTGTATGGCTGCAGAAGTCGATTGGTGAATGAATTCTATTATACTTGTCTCCAATCTATTAGGTTGTTACAAAAATAATGGCCGATTGAAGTGCTCGGTTTTGAAATGTCATTTTAACATAGAATTTGTTGTTTATTTTAGGTGAATTTTTGCATATAATAGGCCCCTATTTTTCAAAAATACTTTCTATCTGAAAATAAATTAAATTTTTATTTTTGAGCACACATTAATTATTATATATGCAAAAATTCACCTGAAATAAAGAACAAATTCTATGTTAAAATGACATTTCAAAACCGAGCACTTCAATCGGCCATTATTTTTGTAACAACCTAATAAATTAACACTGTATTATTCATGTCGGAAGTTCTCGTGGCGTAGTGGCTAACGTGCTGGACTACGACACCGTAATAAGCGAGTTCGAACTCCAGTCGCACTAATACGTTCACTTTCAGGTTAATACCTTTGGGAAAGGTATGAACCCTCTCATCCCCAGCTATGAGTTAAATAATACAACCACTGTTCTCCTCTGGTAAGATAAAGAATAATTCATCGAACCTGTAGCGGTGTCAGTGCTACTGTATGGCTGCAGGTGTTGATCGTTGTGTACTGGTTATCACTATAGCAAATGGTCACGGTGAACCAAATCCCGGATGAGGCTGTTTGCATTTCACATATCGTCTATCCCCTTGGTAAAGGTATGACTCCAACTATTTCCCCTCCAGCTATGGGTAAAAAATAAGGAAAACTGTGCTCTTTATTGGTATAATAACCGGTCTAGGAGAAGGGAAAATCTGAATTCAAACTTTTAAAACTCCGCTTAAAAATATGTTTGTGTCACACTCTGTTCGTATGGAGGGGTTAGGTAAATACATATTGTATGGCTGCACCACTCAGACTTTAATGAAACGCTTGGAGAAAAATAGATGGGTTTACTATACCCGAATAATAATAATAATAATAATAATAATAATAATAATAATAATAAATAAGAATACAAAACTAGACACGACTGGGTTGGGAAGGTGATCCACTGGGAATTATGCAAAAAATTAAATTTTGACCTCACAAAACAATGGTATATGCATAAACCAGAATCTGTTCGCACAAAATTCTCTGGGACTTTGAGATAAAAACGGATCACCTTATCCCAGCAAGAAGACCAGATCTAGTGTTGATAAACAAAAAAGAAAGAACTTGTCAACAGGTGGATTTTGTTGTGCCAGCAGATCATAGGGTGAAGCTAAAGGAAAATGAAAAGATGGACAAATATCTGGATCTTGCCAGAGAACTGAAAAAGTTATGGAACATGAAAGTGAAAGTGATACCAATTGTGGTTGGTGCACTTGGAACAGTCCCAAAAGGATTAGAAAAGGGTTTGGAAAGTTTGGAAATCAGAGGAAGGGTTGAAACCATTCAGAACACTGCACTGCTGCAATCTGCCAGAATACTCAGAAGAGTCCTGGAGACCTGAGG
>CM042156.1:76361683-76364183 GCA_023376005.1 Doryteuthis pealeii | reverse complement strand
GACAATCAGAAAAACAACAAAGACTAGAAACAAAAAATGGGAGAAGAAAAACAATTATATGGACGCTTCAAACGAAAAATAGAAGAGGTTGCACATGAAAGACTTGGACATGGTTAAGAAAGGGAAACCTCAAAAGAGAAAAACAGAATCACTTATAATTGCTGCACAAATAATGCCATAAGGACAAAACTACACCAAAGCGAAAATTGATAAGACCCAACAAAATAGTAAATGTAGACTTGTTGGTAATAGAGATGAGACTGTAAACCATATACTCTGCGAATGTAGCAAACTAGCACAACGAGAATACAAAACTAGACATGACTGGGTTGGGAAGGTGAATCACTGGGAATTATGCAAAAATTTAATTTTGACCATGCAAAAAAATGGTATATGCATAAACCAGAATCTGTTCTTGAGAACGAAAACGCATAAATTCTCTGGGACTTTGAAATAAAAACGGATCTCCTTATCCCAGCAAGAAGACCAGACTATGTTGATAAACAAAAAAAAAAGAACTTGTCAACTGGTGGATTTTGTAGTGCCAGAAGATCACAGGGTGAAGCTAAAGGAAAATGAAAAAATGGACAAATATCTGGACCTTGCCAGAGACTGAAAAAGATATGGAATATGAAAGGTGAAAGGATACCAATGTGGTTGGTGCACTTGGAACAGTCCCAAAAGGATTAGAAAAGGGTTTGGAAAGTTTGGATATCAGAGGAAGGATTGAAACCATTCAAGAAACACTGCACTGTTGCAATCTGTCAGAAGATACTCAGAAGAGTCCTGGAGACCTGAGGAGACTTGCTGTCACTCAGACTCCAGTGAAAGACCATCAGCTAATGCTGAGTGAAAACTCAAAAGGAGATAATAATAATAATAATAATAATAATAATAATAATAATAAAGAGAGACACTAAATCTCTCATAATTGCAGCAAAAAGCTTATCGATTTGATGAGAATGCTCACCTTTGTCATATTTTCCTCAATTCGTGAAGTGACCGGTTGATAAGAATTAGTTTCATCCCCCACAGTTCTTCCACCATCCAAAAATGCCTCAAATCACTTAAACATCTTTGTTCGGGATATAACTTGATCTCCATAAGCCTGTATTAACTTGTTAAATGTTTCAGTCTCAACGTTCTGAAATTTGACATAGAATTTGATCTTGTGTTCCATTTTCATGATATACTTAATCAAAAACACTTATAATAATGTAGGCACCTATTGTGTAATGGCTATCGTCGTAGGAAATGGACACGGTCATATGATATCAAATCCTGGGCAAGGCTGTTTACATTTCACACTGCGCTAATAGCCCTTGGTAAAGGTATGAATCCAACTATTCTCTCTCCAGTTATGGGTAAATAGTAGGACAGACTGAAGTTTTTGATCTTGGTAAGGACAACCAATCTAGAAGAAATAAAACTCTGAATTCAAATCTGTTAAAATCCGCTTAAGAAATTGACCCTGAGTCACATCCTACTCGTGAGGTTGGGTAAATATGTGTATTAATGCAAGATTACTCAGCTGAACGTGAATTCTGAAAAGCAATGATGAATATACATATGGACATCTCCCGGGGCCCTGGACAATGAACTGGAGCCGTGGCAAAGAACTCTCGATATGGGGCAGACATGTTGAGCCTTGCGGAATTCCGCTTCAGCGAGGAAGACCAATTGACAGAGGTGGGGTCCGGGTACACATTCTTTTGTATAAGCAGCCTCATGGTAGCTGTATGGAATTGAGGCAAGGCAGCTCGAGCACCCCATCCTAGAGCGGCCTCGGCGTAAGCAGCACATGACGGACGGCATGGAAACATCTCCTAAATCTGGGACTGACTACATGTTTGACCTATGTGGCAGGGCCTGCCTGTCGAGGGTTGGGCTTCTCGATCATATACGGTCACATGCGAGTGGAAACCTAGAAAGGGGTTCATGTGTGACAGGAAAGAAACAAACTTGAATCTGGGGACACTCGGCGTGCTCACATCCGAACTACTTGTAGAAATGGCCTTATTCTGTGAAGAAGTGGCAATCACCATATATATATATAATATATATATATATAAATATTAATCCAGTGCAGATATTTTCTGTTACATTATTTGTTTACGTCTCTATAACCCGGATATTTATATCATCAGGAAAACGTGTTTATGTAATGTATAGTGGATTATAGTGGGGGGGGGAGGAAGGCGTCTGAAAAAAACTACTATGGTGATTATCTATTGCGAAGCGAATCAACAACAGCAACAACAACAACAAAATATCTTGAAGTTGTATCATTGTTGTTTTTTATTTCGAATTTCATATTCCAGATTTGGTTGGAAAAGTCAGAATTTCGGGAGTTTTGAGTCATTTTGTAATTGATGTCATGTGACAATCTTCTAAGGGTCAGAGTTCAAATAATCTTCCCTCGAGATGACCCAGAAGATTATAAATCACTTTTGGCTTGTCAGAATTTGATTGCGGAAACCTTGCTTGTTATCTCTCTCTT
>CM042156.1:76304347-76361583 GCA_023376005.1 Doryteuthis pealeii | reverse complement strand
TTGAAAAAGGAGATTAGTTAGTTTGAAAATTCAAAGAATTAAATACAAGTTAACACACAACATCATTGTTACCGTTTATTAGTTTTTCTTTACACTGCATTATGATAGGCTTCAAAATCAACCTCCTAACCAAGTATATACACAATGGCTTCAAGCAAATTTATAAAACTCGTCTTTATCTTAAAATATTCATTATTTAAATGAGAAACATCATAAATTTTTTCAAACGTTTCGTTTTGCCCAACGGCAAATTAGGCAATAATTTCCCACCCTGCTGGGATATCTAGTACAGCGTACTATCAGGTGAGCAAAATCTAATTACCACTAAGTAGATATATTATCAAGCACATACTTTGTTACATACAATAGCATGTACCCCTAGGTAAGAAAGCGACTATTGCTCGTGAAATTGCCTACCATTAAGATATACTGAACCCCCCATTTTATGTCCGTGTTTTTTTATTAAATGTTTTTATTTTTTCTTGCCCGCACCCGTTTATGCTTACAATAACAAAATATTATTTTCTTTTATTTATTTTAATATTCACTTCAATGACGTATATTCTAAAAGGTTTTAATTTTGTTGAGAATGTTTAGTTTGGGTAAAACGAGCCGTTTTACAGATTGAAGGCATTGAATTGGATCCTCCGTTTATGACCGTAATTTTGTTTTTTTCGTCCCGACGAGTGATTAAAATCTGGACGTGTTTTATTTTAGAGTTACCAAAGCCAAAAAGAAAAGAAATAACATAAAAAAAAGTAATATTCAACTTTTTTACTCGTAAATTGCCTGCCATAAAAATTTAGGCTTTGGGCATTGTATTTGGTAGGAATTTACGAGTAAAAAGTGAAGTGGTAAAAACGAACCCCCACTTTTTAATAACTAAACATTCTCACAAAATAAAAAACTTTTAGGGATATACACATTGAAGTGAATATTAAAATAAATAAAAAGAATATATTGTAGTATTGTAACAATAAACGGGTGCAAGAAAAATAAACATTTTTAGTTCAAAAACACGACATAAAATGGCGGCGTTCAGTTATTTATGAGGAATGTTACGAGCAAAATAGTCCTTTATTACCCGCCTAAGATCAGGTACACATTTGCATAAGCAATAAGAATATTCTATACATTTTGTTTAGATATTGGGGGTTAGCGTATTATTGTTGAAATTCACTTTAATCAGTACTAATCAATACTATCAGACTCAATATAGTTTAGGCGTCAGAAATTATCTGCCCGAATCCATTTTGTGTACGGGTTGAGTTACTTTGCCTTTGACCTTTGTTTTTCAGTGTTTTTTTAAATAAATTACACACCTTCGTGTTATGAAAAGTAGTCCTAATGTTGTTGGCCTTCGTTAATCCCAATGGAGGTATCTCAATGTGGAATATGGTCTTCAATGAATAACTGTGCCTTTGGGGGGGCCTCGGCGGGGGCGCGGCCCGCCCGCTGGCTTGCCAGAGAGAAAAATGAATGTCTCTTTTTATGTTGGAATTAAGTTAATAAATTTCCCAACAAATTATGCATTCAGTTGTATATAAAGACTGTAGATAAACTTTATATATATTCACTAGGAAGCGCGTGGTTAATGGTTAAAGTCATGGGAATGGACTCGTCGCCCGAGTTTTCAAAATCCCTGGGACGTTGGTAATTGCATTTTCACTTAGCGCTATACCCTTTGGGAAAGTATGATCCTACTCTCCACTCCAGCTATGGGTAAATAGCAGGCAGACTGCGTTCTTTAACCATGTCTAGGTAACTAGTCTAGGAGAGAAAAGTGACCTTGTGTCATATATATATGATTAACTAAACCCGTACCACACAAGCAGGGTGCCCAACGACAGGTCATCTTCCTTAAACTGAGTTTAACACCAGTCAATTTCTTAACTGGAGTTTTAACAGGAGTTTCCTTCTCCTAGTCTAGTGATCTAGCAACGGTTAAAGAGCCTAGTCTGAACTATCGTTTACCATAGCTGAGGGAGTGTAATAGATGCATACCCTTCCCAAGGATATTTAGCGCTATGATAAAATCCAACGCCTCATTCAGGATTTGAACTCAGATCGATGGGCCATTTTCTACCATTACCACACGCGCCTCGAGCAATAGAATAAAAGCAGACATTCGGCCTTTTAAAAATTTGTACCCACTAACTTACAAACACACCACACACACACACATCACACACACACACACATATTAGTATATATTATATATAGTAATATATATAGTATATATATATTATGCGAAAATGCTTCAGTAAATACGTAATACAAATGTATATGCGCTACATGTATATATAGATGACTTAAAAGACGTTTAGGGGAATCGTGGTTTAATAGTTAGTAGCTAGTCTCCCAGAATCCGTTACTCCTGAATAAGCGGTGTTTCCATCTCGCTGGGATGCGCAAATACTTGTCACCCGTGTCACATACTACCCGTGGAGGGGGGGTTGCGTTAAATACAGTATATACAAAAATTATATATACTATATATTATATATATATATATATGAGATAGCACAATGAAGGCTGTCCGATAAAGTGAGGGAACTGATGATAGTGTGTGGCGCCTCCACCTTCAGCGCTAAAAATAATCTCCTTGGTCTACGCTAGTTGAAGAGGATACCGACATTAGACCACCCGATCAATTGTACTATATATTATTATATTCTCATATATATAATATGTATATTATATATTATTATATATATATAATTATATATTCTCATATATATATATATATATTATTATATCATATTATATATATATAGTATATATATATATGAGAAGTAAATACACACGCGGTGTGTTTATATGATATGGCTTTTTTTAAGCCGACAGTTTTTAGGGAGAATATGGGCTTAATTGAAGTCGTACCTAACTTTTGAAAGTAATTAATTAATAATTAATAATTAACTATGCCTTGCCATAATTAATTATTTATTAATTAAATATGTGCCTTAATGAAGTCGAATTATAGAAATATGTGCTTAATTGAATGTTGAATTATTAATTAATATGTTTCCTAATTGAAGGTTCGCTACCTAATTTTGAAAGTTTAATTTAATGAATGATTAATTAGTTAACTATGCCCGGCCTAATTCAATTAATTATTAATAATTAACTTTCTAAAATTAGGTACGGACTTCAATTAAGCACATATTCTCGCCAAATATATATATATGTTTATCCAACACTTAAGTCAAGGAAGCATATTTTTCTCTTTATGATTCAATCTAGTACCAATTTCAAAGAGAGTTTATATTTGTGGCGAACATTTTGACTCAATTCCAATCTTTTATTCAAAAAATTCTAGTAGATTTAGGAACATCTAGATGTTAAATGTCCAACCAAGGTCACAATTTCACATTGTTTGGATCCCTCATTACAAAAATAATCTCTCTTTTATATTCGACCGATTTGAATTCGGATTAATTCGCCATGTTTTTTCTTTCTATTTCCAAGATATTATTTGAGAGTTATGGTTATTAATTTGCTTCTGTTATTTCTGATCAGGCTTAGGGATGTTTTTATCTACTTCTTTCCCGCGTCTCTCTGTAGATCATTATCCGCGTCGGTTATTTTTCTTTTTACTGTTGCATTATCGGTCAAGCATTTAGCATTCAGTAGATTGGTTTGTTTTCTTTGTTTAATGGCATATCAACAATCTTGGGTTATTTATGACAAACCTTATAGAATGAACTGTTGGTGATACTATTTAACTCATAGCGTGCGGGATAAGCATGTTGCTGACCAAGATACTTTTATTGAATGTGACAAAATGATTTGTTTCTCTTGTGTTCCATTAAAACAATAAAAACAATATTCCTGGTCAAGAGCTAGTGAAAAGGTGATAAGACTCCGACAATAGGCCACTCTGCCCAACTTCATACAAGAGGCGTCGTTAAGTAGAAAAACCGTCTATAAAAGTTAATGAGACTGAGGATTTATAGTTTTGGCATAAAAATTATAGTGTTTTGGGATTGGTTTAATTATATTACTCCTTTTGTGCTTTAGGGGAGTCCCCCCTCCTTTCCCCCCCCCCCCCTCCCCAGGTTGCGTACTGGACTGCAGACATCATTGCTAATTTAAAATTATTAAAATGAATATGAGTGTTCTTTGGGATGGTTTAATTTATTCCCTGTTGCGTACTGTGTTACATAATTATGGATCCCTAATATCTTTTTAAGGTCAGTATAGAAATCCTTATGGCGATCAGTACAGCTGATGGCCTTGAGGAGTTGAGTGACAACGTTTGAACCTCACTCTGACCTTGCGTTCTGGGATTGATCGCTGAGAAATCGGAAGGGCAATAGAAGCGCCCTTCCGGTGGTAAGGTGTAAGCAACTCAGTCAGTTAGAGGAGTTAGAACTTAGAAAAGCCAAGCTAGTAAGATGTTAGCCTCACTGCGTGATGTCTTGTCTGTAAAAAGTTAACATCATCATAAATCGAAGTCTTGCTTTGTTATTACTAAAGCTAACAATTAGCACATAGGCTTCTGATAAGGAATGATCCCTAGCAACAGAAACCAGACTCGGAATCCCAAGATAAAAGAAAGACAGACCTGCTAGAAGATATACCAGATCGGCCAGAAGAATAGACGACCAGAATAAGAAGAAAAGAGAAGTGTACAACGTATATGAATATAGTGCCGGGGTAAAGATGTATACAACAGATACCTATTTAGTGCGTCCAAGAAAATCCACACCGTAAAACAACTGACTGAGACATCATTGTAAGCGAGTTCGAACTCATAGGTCTCGCCTATAACATTCAGTTTCGGACTTTACCCTTTGTAAAAGTATGATCCCCTCATCTCCCAGCTATGGGTTAGTCAGTCAGTTGAGCATCCGTCTCGGAACCATAATGTTCCGGGGCGATACCGGCCTTCGACCAACGCAGCGCCGCATGGAGTTAACACAGATTCGACCTGAGCGGTGAGAAGTGGGGAGCGATGGTAGATATGATGCCCATACCTCAGACGGGCAATAAATCCTCCTGGTCGAGTGTTAGTGTAAAGGGAATCGACTTCCTTGCGCTATCCTGCTGATACCGACAATAGACCACTCCGCCTGTTTACTTACATTTTACAGTTCTTCTACCAGAGTGGCTTTGGCTTTAAGTAACCTAATGGAGGTGATATGCATTAGACAAAGGAGCTAAAAAACCCTTTTTGTGTTAGACTGTTCTCGATGTAAATCGATCTATAGGTTTCTATCATGATTGGTAATGCTAGAATGTTTTTCTATTATCTCTCTAGATTATATAAAATGAAGGTATCTGGCAGTAATTTTTTATGATTTTAATTGTTTATTCTAGGATGCATAATTGTTTATATAAAATAGAAATACTATTCTGATTTCTCTATTTATTGTTAGGGCAGCAACAATTGCATTCTAAAAGGTAAACCACTTTTCTATTATAGTTTTGATCGTGACATATTTTAAATTTTTTCTATTTCTCTGAATGTTTGAGATGAGGCTTGAGATTAGTATTATTAGAGTTATTCGGACTATTGTCCCCACTTCATTGTTATTTGTACAACGTTTCGGCCGATATACCCTCCGGCCTTCTTCAGGTATTTCTTGTCGGAAATTGGACACATGGCCGAAGTGGATTAGGCAGTTAGGTTCTAAGTGACAGTTATCTCTGGTTCCGAGTTCAATCCTGAGTGAAAGCAGTTAGAAAAATAATTTAATTAACATAACTCCTACCCCAGCTATGGTTAGCGGAATGAGACAGGATAACCCGTGGAATAAATAAAGGGTTAGGTTTCAAAGTTCCGTGATGGCTCCCGAATACGACAAGAAAGTTCCCGAGTTCGAAAAGAAGGTCCCGAGTCCGAGAAGGTTCCCGAGTCTGACAAGAAATTACCTGAAGAAGGCCGGAGGGTATATCGGCGAAAACGTGTTTTAAATTTTTTAATTGTTAATAGAACCAGTAAATGAATTGTATGAATTTATCTTTCCAGTTCGCTACGGGTAGGATGTGACATAAGGTTACAAGTATAGCGCATCAGTAAGAATAGAACTCGTGCTTCGTTAGTAATGAATCTGAGAGACTAGCTTGAGAACCATTACATCACGATGGGACGTCCCTAAGTGAATTAGGGTATTTGATGTGTCCGCAGCAAAGTTTGTTCGTACCATTGTACCATGTTGTTAAAAATGTTTTCTGCCCTTATGTCTCGATAAGCAGTCACACAACACGCTCTCCTCCCCCTCATCTCTCTCTCTCTCTCTCTCTCTCTCTCTCTCTCTCTCTCTCTCTCTCTCCTCTGATAGCATGTTTAACATGTAAGTTTTACACTTTAATTATCTACCAGCTACATATTAAGGACAACTACTACCGAAGACTCTCCTTTTCAAATTAGGACCTTTCTCTCATACAACTCTGTATAAGACTTTTTTTCTCATTCGTCATATGTGAATTTCATTCCCTTTAAGTTCCTTGTCAATTCATCGTGAATTGTTCTTGCATGTGTAACCACACGGAGACATATATTACAATATAAAAGTTCCACTGTTTTGGATAACTTTGTCATTTGTGTCTCACAATCTCCGATATGCCTGCATACTCTGTTGCATGGACAAAAATCTCTTAACAAACGTTTTAGTTTAAGGATTTCTCACTGATTCTTAATTAGCTATGCTAATAAGGGGCCGTCGTTAAATATTGCTACACGGTAGATGATTTTCCATATTTTCTATTAATTTCCATTCTTGAGTCGTTAATGTTATACAAAAAAATAATGATCATTTATTGCCGTAGTCCCGTGCGATGAATATTTATTCTAATTTCTTTTAATGATTACGTAATCATTATTACTAAAGCAGCTTCTTCTGATTCTTAATGGTTATGTGTAGGATTGGCTATTCCTGGGATGTCAAGGATGAGAAGCATTTGGAATGGCGATAATTATGTGTATCTGGGCATTTGACACATAGTGCAGTTTCTTATGATTTATTTACATTAATGTATACTGGTACAAAATAAAAAAAACACCATCCGGCCGATATAAAATAGATTTTTGAAACATATTGCCTGAGGGAGGAGAGGGAGTTAAAAATCAATGTCAGCAAGTTTGTACCCTAAGTAAGTAAAATCGTCAAATTCATATTTAAAGTTTACATTTCAAATTGTTTTAGTTTTAAAAATAAACAATTTGAAATGTAAACTTAAATATGTATTAAAATAAAAAAAAACTATATATAGATATATAATACCAGTGATGTATTTATTAAAAACTTGTTTTAAAAAACACTGAGGACTTCTAAATGTTGCATGTTCAAATTTTGAGTGTATTTATTCTATGTTTATGACGATTTTATGTCTAAAATGCTATTGTGTTGAGTTTTCGTGGTTATATTTAATCGAGTCTTGTTTCATGTGATTTGGTAAATAAATTGTTTAGGTTTGCGTTTCTCTTCTCCTTTATATATACAAATATGTCATCAATGTACAAATAATAATGATTTGGACATAGTTTAGAAAAAGGAGACCTCAAAAGAGAAAAACTGAATAGTTAATAGTTGCTGCCTCAAAACAATGCCATAAAACCAAATATATGAAAGAAAAAATTCACAAGACACCATAAAACAGTAAATGTAGTTGTGTGTTGACAAAAATGAGACCAATGAACCATGTATTAGGCGACTGTAAGAAAACTAGCACAACGGGAATACAAAGCTAGGCATGGCTGGCGTGGAAAGGAGATCCACTGGGAATTATGCAAAAATCTAAATTTTAACCATACAACAAAATGGTATACGCATAAACCAGAATCTGTTCTTTGAGAATTGAAACGCATAAAATTATCTGGGACTTGGATAAAGACGGATAACCTCATCCCTGCTAGAAGACCAGACCTAGGTTAACAAAAAAAAGAGAACTTGTATCTGGTAGATTTTTGCAGTTCCAGCAGATCACAGGGTGAAGATAAAGGAAATGAAAAAGATAGACAAATTACCTGGACATTGCCAGAGATTTGAAAAAGTTGTAGACTATGAGGATGAAAGTGATACCATAAGAGTACTAGGAACAATCCAAATTGAAACATCCAAAAAACTACATTGTTGTAGTCAGCTGGAATACTCAGAAGAATCCTGGAGACCCCTGAGGAGACTTGCTGTCCACTCAGATTCCAGCGAAGACCATCAGTAAATGCTCGTGTGAAAAGCTCACCCGGAGTGAACATAATAATATATAATTTTATTATATATTATATATATAGTGTTCCTTAATTCTTCGACCGTTATCATCTTGCAACACTCTCTGGTTAAGAATGAGACCGTCCAAATCGTCAAAGAGGAAATGCAAAATAGTAAAATCATTTCCAATGCATTTCTATAGTAAAAATCATTTCCAATGCATTTCTATAATAAAATCATTTCCAATGCATTTCTATAGTAAAATCATTTCCAATGCATTTCTATAGTAAAATCATTTCCAATTCATTTCTATAGTAAAATCATTTCCAATTCATTTCTATAGTAAAATCCATTTCCAATTCATTTCTATATAAAATCATTTCCAATTCATTTCTATAGTAAAATCATTTAAAAATGTATTCGTATCTATATATTAATAGTCGTTTCTTTAAACTGTATGACCGTTAACTTGCAATACCCTGAAATAAAAAAAAATATAAAAATGATTATGCTAGGGCTTATCCACCGAATTCTTATTTCTTATGAGTGTCGTCATTACAGTGGACGATTCCGGTTTTTATTATAAAGAAATAAAAGGGAAGAAAAAGGACAGGCTACACAGAAAAAATATAATCAGAAGAAAAAAAGAGAGTAGGGGAAAGAAAAAGAGGGGTGATAATCTGTTTCAATCGAAGATAATGAAAAGAAAGAAGAAGAAAAGAAATTAAAAAATGAGTGAGAGAGGGTCAAATCAAGATATATTATACTTTTTACATATTGAACTATTTCATAATAGCTCTTTAAGTTAACAGATAAAATGTAATAATTGAATTATCATAATGTGGTATATCCATATTATAATTAATAATAATAATAATAAAATAAAATAATAATAATAATAATAATAATAATTATAATAATACTTTGCGAATGTAGCAAACTAGCTATAACGAGAATATAAAACTAGACCACGACTGGGTTGAGGAAGTGATCCACTGAGAGTTATGCAAAAATTTAAATTTTAACCATACAAACAAAAAATGGTATAGCATAAACCAAATCTGTTCCTGAGAACGAACGCATAAAATTCTCTGGGACTTGATAAAAAACGAATCACTTATCCCGAGCAGAAGACCAGAACTGTGTTGATAAAAAAAAAGAACTTGTCAACTGGTGGAATTTGTTCGCGCCAGCAATCACAGGGTGAGCTAAAGGAAATGAAAAAATGGACAAATATCGCGACCTTGCCATGAGAACTGAAAATTATGGAATATGAAGTGAAAGTTTACCAATTGTAGTGGAGTGCAACTTGGCAAACGGCTCGGGCAAAAGGATTAGAAAAGGGTTTGGAAGTTTGGAAATCAGAGGAGATGAAACCATTCAGAACACTGCACTTGCTGAATCTGCCAGAATAGTGCAGAGAGCCTGGAGACATTAGAGGACTTGCTGTCACTCAGACTCCAGTGAAATACCATCAAGCTAACACTGTGTGAAAACTCAAAAGGAGTAAATAAATAATAATTTGTCAGAGAAATCCACACCCAAAAGCAGATATTGAACGTCTCTACTTTCAAGGAAGAAAATGGTGCGAAACCCCTACAAGGATTGGCCTACAAAAATAATCCACTATAGGATTAAAGAAATGCTGAATTCTGAAGTGGATCAGATTAAATTCACGAGTTTTCTATCGCTGATCGGTGCTATACCAGGTAAAAGATCTCAGTTAGCCTACTATTTACCCATAGGCTGAGGGATGAATAACGGGATTCATATTTTTTCTCAAAGGGCATAGCGCTTTGGGAATGCAAGCCAGCCTCATCCAGGAATTGAACTTGTGTCACCATGTCTCATTCCTACACCGATAAACATTACATTCACGGGGCACAGTATATCTACACACACCCACACATACACAGCATTATATATAAATATTAAATATATGTGTTTTATATGTTGTATTATACAGTATTATGATTTATACAGGTATATTATAATTATTGATTATATATATAAGTGTTTCTGGTTCCAAGGGAGAAATTTCAATATTTTTATAAAGAGAAGGTCCGCATAAAATGTATTATAGGTCTTCAGAAAGAAATATGTAGATATTCTTTGCATTTATCTTACATTTATGGACATGGTTTTCTAATCTGTTGTTTCTTTCTTCAGGCAGTTGTGATGATTTATTAATTTTGGGCAGAATTTATGGCTTCGATTATTGTTGTGTAGGAAGGTTATACTTTATCTGTATTGTTTCATGTTTCCTAGTGTTTCTTTCCTTTGTGTGTTTTATCTTTTGATTTCTAGCTTTTTTAGATTTGCTATTTGTATTGTACACTTTACAACTATTTCTCGCCAAGGAATTCGGGGTCCCCCGATCTGAGCGTCACACTCTTCATTCCATAGGCATTAGACCTCTCTCCGCCCTAGTTCAAAGAATACGTAATCCTTACCAGTTCCAACTAAGAAACCAACCTCCCCTCCCCAATAATTGATAGATATTTAAAAGCGATAGTTACTTTTGTGAAGATTCTCATAAGATGTTGCATGGGTCTTGTGACTTACCTGAAGATGCCGTAGTAATATGTTGAAATATAATTATTGTAAGGAAGCAAGTTTTTGTCTTTCTATTTACTGAGGTATGATTATATAATAATTTATAATATATTAATATTAGAGAAGTAAAATAATTTTAGAAAATATAAGCAAACACAGGGAGTTGTTTATGATTAGTAGGAAAACAATTTTTATTGTCTCAATACTTAAACATTTTCGGTATAGTGTACCAGCTTTCAGGACGCACTGCTAGGTTAAGTAATGTTTTATTGTTGTTGAGGGACAAAATGAAGATGGTAAGGTGTAGAGTATATTTTTAAAATATTTATTCTCAATATATATATATTATATATATATATATATTATACTCAGTAAATAAGGAAAAAACTTGCTTCATTTACAATAATTTATTTCAACCATATTACTACGGCATCTTCAGGTAATCACAAGAACATGACTCTTACTGAGAATTTCCCAAAGTAACATCGCTTTTAAATCTATCAATTTGGGGAGGGGAGGGTTGGTTTCTTAGTTTGAAATGGGTAGGATTAGTTTCTTTGAATGAGGCGGGGAGGTCTATGCTTTGGATGAGGTGTGGCTCAGATGGGGGACCGATTCCTTGGGGAAATAGTTGTAAAAGTGTACATACAAAATGAGCAGAATTAAAAAAGCTAGAAATAAAGAGAAAAACAATAGAAACATGAAAACCAATAAGATAATATATCAAATATCGGACATATTCTGCCAAAATAATAATTCAATGCCTGAAGAAGACAACAGATTAGAAACACGTGTCACATATGTAAGATGAAAAGAATTTAAAAATTTTTTCTGAGAATATAATACATTTTGCGGACCTTCTCTTTTATAAAAATATTGAATTTTCTCCCGTTGGAACCAGAACAACATTATATATATATATATATATATATATATATATATATTATATATATTATATATATATATATATATATGTTGTATTGTGTGGGTGTGTTGTAGATATATAGTGCCCGTGATGTAATGTTTATTCGGTGTAGGAAATGGACATGGTGACACAAGTTCAATTCCTGGATGAGGCTGCTGCATTTCCCAAAGCGCTAATGCCCTTGAGAAAAAAATATGAATCCAGTTATTCTCCCTCCAGCTATGGGTAAATAGTAGGGCTAACTGAGATCTTTAACCTTGGTATAGCAACCGATCAAGGAGTAGGAAAACTCTGAATTTAATCCTGATCCACTTCAGAATTCAGCATTTCTTTAATCCTATAGTGATTATTTTGTAGGCCAATCCTTGTAGGGGTTTTCACCATTTTCTTCCTTGAAGTAGAGACGTTCAATATCTGCTCTTGGGTGATGGATTCTCTGACAAATTATTATTATTTACTCCTTTTGAGTTTTCACACCAGTGTTAGCTGATGGTATTTCACTGGAGTCTGAGTGACAGCAAGTCTCCTCATGTCTCCAGGACTCTTCTGACTATTCTGGCAGATTGCAGCAGTGCAGTGTTCTGAATGGTTTCAATCCTTCCTCTGATTTCCAAACTTTCCAAACCCTTTTCTAATCCTTTTGAGACCGTTCCAAGTGCACTAACTACAATTGGTATCACTTTCACTTTCATATTCCATAACTTTTTCAGTTCTCTGGCAAGGTCCAGATATTTGTCCATTTTTTCATTTTCCTTTAGCTTCACCCTGTGATCTGCTGGCGCTGCAAAATCCACCAGTTGACAAGTTCTTTTTTTTTATCAACACTAGTTCTGGTCTTCTTGCTGGGATAAGGTGATCCGTTTTTATTCCAAAGTCCCAGAGAATTTTATGCGTTTCGTTCTCAAGAACAGATTCTGGTTTATGCATATACCATTTTGTTGTATGGTTAAAATTTAAATTTTTGCATAACTCTCAGTGGATCACCTTCCCAACCCAGTCGTGTCTAGTTTTATATTCTCGTTATGCTAGTTTGCTACATTCGCAAAGTATTATTATAATTATTATTATTATTATTATTATTATTATTATTATTATTATTATTATTATTATTATATATGGATATACCACATTATGATAATTCAATTATTACATTTTATCTGTTAACTTAAGAGCTATTATGAAATAGTTCAATATGTAAAAAGTATAATAATCTTGATTTGACCCTCTCTCACTCATTTTTTAATTTCTTTTCTTCTTTCTTTCTTTTCATTATGTTCGATTGAAACAGATTATCACCCCCTCTTTTTTCTTTCCCCTACTCTCTTTTTTTCTTTCTGATTATATTTTTCTGTGTAGCCTGTCCTTTTTCTTCCCTTTATTTCTTTATAATAAAAACGGAATCGTCCACTGTAATGACGACACTCATAAGAAATAAGAATTCGGTGGATAAGCCCTAGCAAATAATCATTATTTATATTTTTTTTATTTCAGGGTATTGCAAGTTAACGGTCATACAGTTAAGAAAACGACTATTAATATATAGATACGAATACATTTTAAATGATTTTACTATAGAAATGAATTGGAAATGATTTTACTATAGAAATGAATTGGAAATGATTTTACTATAGAAATGAATTGGAAATGATTTTACTATAGAAATGGAATGGAAATGATTTTACTATAGAAATGATTGGAAATGATTTTATTATAGAAATGCATTGGAAATGATTTTTACTATAGAAATGCATTGGAAATGATTTTACTATTTTGCATTTCCTCTTTGACGATTTGGACGGTCTCATTCTTAACCAGAGAGTGTTGCAAGATGATAACGGTCGGAAGATTAAGGAACACTATATATATATATATATAAAATTATATTATTATTATGTTCACTCCGGTGAGCTTTTCACACGAGCATTTACTGATGGTCTTCGCTGGAATCTGAGTGACAGCAAGTCTCCTCAGGTCTCCAGGATTCTTCTGAGTATTCCAGCTGACTACAACAATGTAGTTTTTTGGATGGTTTCAATTTTGGGATTGTTCCTAGTACTACTTATGGTATCACTTTCATCCTCATAGTCTACAACTTTTTCAAATCTCTGGCAATGTCCAGGTATTTGTCTATCTTTTCATTTTCCTTTATCTTCACCCTGTGATCTGCTGGAACTGCAAAATCTACCAGATGACAAGTTCTCTTTTTTTGTTAACCTAGGTCTGGTCTTCTAGCAGGGATGAGGTTATCCGTCTTTATCCCAAAGTCCCAGATAATTTTATGCGTTTCATTCTCAAGAACAGATTCTGGTTTATGCGTATACCATTTTGTTGTATGGTTAAAATTTAGATTTTTGCATAATTCCCAGTGGATCTCCTTTCCACGCCAGCCATGCCTAGCTTTGTATTCCCGTTGTGCTAGTTTTCTACAGTCGCCTAATACATGGTTCATGGTCTCATTTTGTCAACACACAATCTACATTTACTGTTTATGGTGTCTTGTGAATTTTTTCTTTCATATAATTTGTTTTTATGGCATTGTTTTGAGCAGCAACTATTAACTATTCAGTTTCTCTTTTGAGGTCTCCTTTTTCTAAACTATGTCCAAATCATTATTATTTGTACATTGATGACATATTTGTATATATAAAGGAGAAGAAACGAAACCTAACAATTTATTTACCAAATCACATGAAACAAGACTCGATTAAATATAACCACGAAAACTCAACACAATAGCATTTTAGACATAAAATCGTCATAACATAGAATAAATACACTCAAAATTTGAACATGCAACATTAGACAGTCCTCAGTGTTTTTTAAAACAAGTTTTAATAAATACATCACTGGTATTATATATCTATATATAGTTTTTTTTATTTTAATACATATTTAAAGTTTACATTTCAAATTGTTTTATTTTAAAAAATAAAACAATTTGAAATGTAAACTTTAAATATGAATTTGACGATTTTACTTACTTAGGGTACAAACTTGCTGACATTGAATTTTTAACTCCCTCTCCTCCCCTCAGGCAATATGTTTCAAAAATCTATTTTTATATCGGCCGGATGGTGTTTTTTTTATTTTGTACCAGTATACATTAATGTAAATAAATCATAAGAAACTGCACTATGTTCAAATGCCACAGATACACATAATTATCGCCATTCCAAATGCTTCTCATCCTTGACATCCCAGGAATAGCCAATCCTACACATAACCATTAAGAATCAGAAGAAGCTGCTTTAGTAATAATGATTTACGTAATCATATAAAGAAATTAGAATAAATATTCATCGCACGGGACTACGGCAATAAATGATCATTATTTTTTGTATAACATTAACGACTCAAGAAATGGAAATTAATAGAAATATGGAAAATCATCTACCGTGTAGCAATATTTAACGACGGCCCTTATTAGCATAGCTAATTAAGAATCAGTGAGAAATCCTTAAACTAAAACGTTTGTTAAGAGATTTTTGTCATGCAACAGAGTATGCAGGCATATCGGAGATTGTGAGACACAAATGACAAAGTTATCCAAAACAGTGGGAACTTTTATATTGTAATATATGTCTCCGTGTGGTTACACATGCAAGAACAATTCACGATGAATTGACAAGGAACTTAAAGGGAATGAAATTCACATATGACGAATGAGAAAAAAAAGTCTTATACAGAGTTGTATGAGAGAAAGGTCCTAATTTGAAAAGGAGAGTCTTCGGTAGTAGTTGTCCTTAATATGTAGCTGGTAGATAATTAAAGTGTAAAAACTTACATGTTAAACATGCTATCAGAGAGAGAGAGAGAGAGAGAGAGAGAGAGAGAGAGAGAGAGAGAGAGAGAGATGAGGGGGAGGAGAGCGTGTTGTGTGACTTGCTTATCGAGACATAAAGGGCAGAAAACATTTTTAACAACCATGGTACAATGGTACGAACAAACTTTGCTGCGGACACATCAAATACCCTAATTCACTTAGGGACGTCCCATCGTGATGTAATGGTTCTCAAGCTAGTCTCTCAGATTCATTACTAACGAAGCACGAGTTCTATTCTTACTGGATGCGCTATACTTGTAACCTTATGTCACATCCTACCCGTAGCGAACTGGAAAGATAAATTCATACAATTCATTTACTGGTTCTATTAACAATTAAAAATTTAAACAACGTTTCGGCCGATATACCCTCCGGCCTTCTTCAGGTATTTCTTGTCAGACTCGGGAACCTTCTCGGACTCGGGAACCTTCTTTTCGAACTCGGGAACTTTCTTGTCGTATTCGGGAGCCATCACGGAACTTTGAACCTAACCCTTTATTTATTCCACGGGGTATCCTGTTCTCATTCCGCTAACCATAGCTGGGGTAGGAGTTATGTTAATTAATTATTTTTCTAACTGCTTTCACTCAGGATTGAACTCGGGAACCAGAGATAACTGTCACTTAGAACCTAACTGCCTAATCCACTCGGCCATGTGTCCAATTTCCGACAAGAAATACCTGAAGAAGGCCGGAGGGTATATCGGCCGAAACGTTGTACAAATAACAATGAAGATGGGGACAATAGTCCGAATAACTCTAATAATACTAATCTTCAAGCCTCATCTCAAACATTCAGAGAAATAGTAAAAATTTAAAATATGTCACGAATCAAACTATAATAGAAAAGTGGTTTACCTTTTAGAATGCAAATGTTGCTCCTAACAATAAATAGAGAAATCAGAATAGTATTTCTATTTTATAATAAACAATTATGCATCTAGAATAAAACAATTAAATCATAACAAATTACTCCCAGATTACCTTCATTTATATAATCTAGAGATAATAGAAAAACATTCTAGCATTACATCAATGATAGAAACCTATAGATCGATTTTACATCGAGAAAGTCTAAACACAAAAGGGTTTTTTTAGCTCCTTTGTCTAATGCCATATCAACCTCCATGGTTACTTAAAGCCAAAGCCACTCTGGTAGAAGAACTGTAAAATGTAAGTAAACAGGCGGAGTGGTCATTGTCGGTATCAGCAGGATAGCGAGGAGTCATCCCTTTTACACTAACACTCGACCAGGAGGATTGTATTTGCGTCTGAGGTAGGGCATCATATCTACCATCGGCTCCCCACTTTACCGCTCAGGTCGAATCTCTGTTACTCATGCGGCGCTGCGTTGTCGAAGGCCGGTATCGACCCCGGAACATTATGGTTCCGAGACGGATGCTCAACTGACTAAACTAACCCATAGCTGGGAGATGAGGGGATCATACTTTTACAAAGGGTATAAGTCCGAAACTGAATGTTATAGCGAGACTGGAGTTCGAACTCGCTTACAATGATGTCTCAGTCCAGTTGTTACGTAGTGCCTTTTCTTGGACGGCACTAAATAGGTATATGTTGTATACCTCTTTACCGGCACTATATATCTATACGTTGTACACTTCTCTTTTACTTCTTATTCTGGTCGTCTATTCTTCTGGCCGGATCTGGTATATCTTCTACAGGTTGGTCTTTCTTATCTGGGGATTCCGAGTCTGGTTTCTGTTGCTAGGGATCATTCCTTATCAGAAGCCTTGTGCTATTGTTAGCTTTTAGTAATAACAACAAGACTTCGATTTATGATGATGTTACTTTACCAGACCAGACAATCACGCAGTGAGGCTAACATCTTACTAGCTTGGCTTCTAAGTTCTAACTCTCTAACTGACTGAGTTGCTTACACCTTAAACCGGAAGGGCTTCTATTGCCTTCCGATTCTCACGATCATCCCCAGAACGCAAGGTCAGAGTGAGGTCAAACGTTGTCACTCACTCTCAAGGCCATCAGCTGTACTGATCGCCATAAGGATTTCTATACTACCTTAAAAAGATATTAGGGATCCATAATTATGTAACACAGTACGCAACAGGGAATAAATTAAACATCCCAAAAACACTATATTCATTTTAATATTTTAATTACAAAGTACGCAACAGGGACTCCCCTAAGCACAAAAGGACGTAATAAATTAAACCATCCCAAAAACACTATATTTTTATCCCAAAACTATAATCCTCAGTCTCATTAACTTTTATAGACTGGTTTTTCTACTTAACGACGCCTTTGTATGAAGTTGGCAGAGTGGCCTATTGTCGGAGTCTATAACCTTTTCACTAGTCTAGACCAGGAATATTGTTTTATTGTTTTATGGAACACAAGAGAAAAAATCATTTTGTCACATTCAATAAAAGTATCTTGGTCAGCACATCTTATCCCCCACCTATGAGTTAAATAGTATCACCACAGTTATTCTATAAGGTTTTGTCATTAAATAACCCAAGATTGTTGATATGCCATTAAACAAAGAAACCAAACCAAATCTACTGATGCTAAATGCTTGACCGATAAAATGCAACAGTAAAAGAAAAATAACCGACCGGATATGATCTACAGAGAGACCGCGGAAAGAGAGATAAAAACATCCTAAGCCTGATCCAGAAATAAACAGAACGCAAATTAATACCATACTCTCTAAATATATTTGGAAATAGAAAGAAAAACATGGCGAATAATCCCGAATTCAAATGGTCGATATAAAAGAGAGCTTATTTTTGTAATGAGGGATCCAAACAATGTGAATTGTGACCTTGGTTGGACAATTTAACATCTAGATGTTCCTAAATCTATAGAATTTTTTGAATAAAAGATTGGAATTGGAGTCAAAATGTCGCCACAAATATAAACTCTTCTTTGAAAATTGGTACTAGATTGAATCATGAGAGAAAAATATGCTCCTTGACTTAAGTGTTGGATAAATATATATATATTTGAATATGTGCTTATTGAAGTCGTACCTAATTTTGATTAATTATTAATAATAATTAATTATATAGGTATTTTATCAATATATATATATATATATATATATATATATATATATATATATATATCGTCGGGTGGTCTAATGTCGGTATCCTCTTTTCACTAGCGCTAGACCAAGGAGATTATTTTAGCGTCTGAGGTGGAGCGCCACAACTATCATCAGTTCCTCACTTTATCGGACAGATCATTGTGCTACTCATATATATATATATATATATATATATATATATAATTTGTATATATGTATTTACCAACCCCCTCCACGGGTAGTATGTGACAAGGGTCACAAGTATTGCGCATCCAGCGAGGATGGAACACGCTATTCAGGAGTAACGGATCTGGGAGACTAGCTTACTAACTATTATAACCACGATTCCCCTAAAGTCTTTAATCATCTATATATACATGTAGCGCATATACAATTTGTATATACGTATTTACCTGAGCATTTCGCATATATATATATATATATATATATATATATATATATATATATGTGTGTGTGTGTGTGTGTGTGTGTGTGTGTGTGTGTTTGTAAGTTAGTGGTACAAATTTTTTAAAGGCCGAATGTCTGCTTTATCTATTGCTCGAGGCGCGTGGTGTAATGGTAGAAAATGGACCCATCGATCTGAGTTCAAATCCTGAATGAGGCTGTTTGGATTTATCATAGCGCTAATATCCTTGGGAAGGGTATGCATCTATCTACACTCCCTCCAGCTATGGGTAAACGATAGTTCAGACTAGGCTCTTTAACCGTTGCTAGATAACTAGACTAGGAGAAGGAAAACTCTGTTAAACTCAGTTTAAGAAATTGACCTGGTGTTGCACCCTGCTTGTGTGGACGGGTTAGTTAAATATATATATATGACACAAGGTCAATTTCTTCTCCTAGACTAGTTACCTAGACATGGTTAAAGAACCCAGTCTGCCCTGCTATTTACCCATAGCTGGAGGGAGAGTAGGATCCATACCTTTCCCAAGGGTATTAGCGCTAAGTGAAATGCAATTACCACGTCCAGGATTTGAAACTCGGGGCGACGAGTCCATTTCCCATGACTTTAACCATTAACCACGCGCTTCCTAGTGAATATATATAAGTTTATCTAAGTCTTTTATAATACAACTGAAATGAATAATTGTTGGGAAATTTATTAACTTAATCCCACATAAAAAGAGACATTCATTTTTCTCTCTGGCAAGCACAGTTATTCATTGAGACATATTCCAATTGAGATACCTTCCATTGGATTAACGAGGCAACACATTAGGACTACTTTTCATAACACGAGGTGTTAATTTATTTAAAAACAACAACTGAAAACAAAGGTCAAAGGGCAAGTAACTCACCCGTACAAAAAATGGATTCGGGCAGATAATTTCTGACCCTACTATTATTAGAGTCTGATAGTATTGATTAGTACTGATTAAAGTGAATTTCAACAATAATACGCTAAACTCAATATCTAAAAAAATGTATAAATATTCTTATTGCTTATGCAATGTGTACCTTGATTCTTAGGCGGGTAATAAAGGACTATTTGCTCGTAAATTCCTACCATAAAATAAACTGAACCCCCATTTTATGTCCGTGTTTTTGAACTAAATGTTTTATTTTTCTTGCACCCGTTATGTTACAATACTAAATATATTTTTTTATTTATTTTAATATTCACTTCAATGTGTATATTCTAAAAGTTTTTATTTTGTGAGAATGCTTTAGTTTTAAAGTGGGGGTTCGTTTTTACACTTCAACTTTTTACTCGTAAATTCCTACCATAAAATGCCCAAGCCTAATTTTATGGCAGGAATTTACGAGTAAAAAGTTGAATATTACTTTTTGTTATTGTTATTTCTTTTCTTTTTGGCTTTGGTACTCTAAAATAAAAACGTCAGATTTTAATCATCGTCGACGAAAAAACAAAATTACGGTCATAAACGGAGGATCCAATTCATGCCTAAATTGTAAAACGGCTCGTTTAAAACTAAACATTCTCACAAAATAAAAACTTTTAGAATATACGTATTGAAGTGAATATTAAAATAAATAAAGAAAATATATTTTGTATTGTAACATAACGGGTGCAAAAAAATAAAACATTTAATAAAAAACACGGACATAAAATGGGGGTTCAGTATATCTTATGGTAGGAATTTACGAGCAAATAGTCCTTTATTACCCTTAGGTACATGCTATTGTATGTAACAAAGTATTGCTTGATATATATTACTTAGTGGGTAATTAGATTGGCTCACCTGATAGTACGTGTTACTAGATATCCAGCAGGGTGGGAAATTATTTGAATAATTTGCCTGTTGGGCAAACGAAACGTTGAAAAAATTTATGATGTTCTCATTTAAATAATGATATTTTAAGATAAGAGAGTTTTATAATTTGCTTGAAGCATTGTGTATATATTGGTTAGGAGGTTGATTTAGAAGGCTATCATAATGCAGGTGTAAAGAAAAAAAATAATAATACGGTAACAATGATGTTGTGTGTTAACCTGTATTTAATTCTTGAATTTTCAAGATAATATCTCTTTTTCAAAAGATCAATGGAACTAAAGCAGTCTAGTTAAAACAAAGTTTATTAACTAGACTGCTTCAGTTCCAGTGATCTTTTGAAAAAGAGATATTATCTTGAAAATTCAAGAATTAAATACAAGTTAACACACAACATCATTGTTACCGTATTATTATTTTTTCTTTACACCTGCATTGTGATAGCCTTCTAAATCAACCTCCTAACCAATATTTTAAGATATTTTACAATAAAGATGAGGACAACAGTCCTCATCTTTATTGTGAACTATTTTATTTTTCGGACCACAGTCCAAAAATCAAAATAATACATATCAAGCCTCATGTAAAAAAAAATCCATAAAACAGTAACACCCTCCATTAAAACACACACAAAAAGGGAGGCCAATATCAAGTTTGCTGTCAAAGACAAGAAATAAAACAGTAAAGAGGTGAAAACGGAAGAAATTCCAAAAGGGAAGTGTCACTTTGCACCGATTAATCAACGAGACGAATGGCCTCCGGTTTAGTTTGCAATCCACGCTTCCAATGTTTCCATGTTTCCAATGAATACAAATTCGCAGAAACCATAACGTGTTATTTGAGATATTTTCTCTTTTTTTGTTAAACGAATGTTATATTTTCCCTGTTATAAGAATTCCATAAGGATATCTCAAGGTAAACTAACACTGAATATTTCGATAAGGAAAAACAATAAATTCATATTAAAAAGTTACATTATACTTAATTAGAAGCACGTAAAGACAGAAACAGGATATATGACCCAAACCATAAAAGAAATATGTTCCATTAACAAAACAGAGTGTAATGACAAAAGAAGTAAGTAAAGACTTACAGTGCTATCTATGGTTGTTCTTTGAGTGTGTATCAATTCTGTTTCATGAACCGAGCTGGGATAAATATGTCCTTTGTTCGCTCAAAGCGAGGACAGAAAACATGGAGGTGTAAACCCTTAAAAGAGAGAGAGAGAGAGAGAGAGAGAGAGAGAGAGAGAGAGAGAGAGAGAGAGAGAGATCAAAAAGAGAAAACGTCAAGGGGCTGAATTATCACGTGACCAATGACGCGTGACGAGGGAAGCCCCACCTACAATCCCGGGGAAGACAATTGTGTTCGTGTCCCTACATTGTTATGTCACACAAATTCCAAATAAGAATAAAAGCTACTTTTCGGTCTTAAACACACCTTATTTATGGTAGCTGTAGAAGTGCTACTGTACGGCTGCACTACCTACTTAGCCGACAGAAGAAGTTAGATAGGAACTCCACTAGGATGCTGTGTGCTTTATTGAACAAATCTTGGAAACTGAATCCCACAAGAAAGCAGTTGTACGACCACTTGCCTCCTATCACAGAAACAATAAATATAAGACAAACAAGACATGCAATAAGTGACATTATCCCGTGAAAAATTACATATGGGCGCACCAGTATAAGTGGACCAGTAAAAACCTACATCAATCAGCTCTGTGCGGATACTGGATGCCGTGTGGAATATCTACCAGGGGCGATAGCTGATAGGGACAGTTCGCCAGAGAAAGAGTCATGGGGTCCGTGCATCCAGCGCAGCATGATGATGAGATGATGATGATGATGATGATGATGATTTACGTGATTTAAAATATAATTCAGAAAAACTACTTCCGGAATGGATTTTTTTTTCAGTTTACGACAATGATCAATGTTTTCTTTCTCAAGATTAAAAAATTTCAATCTCGAATGCTGATTTTCTAAGCAAGAAGACCCTCTCCGCCAAAAAAGAATGGGTGAAAATCCTACCCTGTCAGTGGGGCTTATCTATACAATAAATGCGAATAGCCATGTATGTTTCCGCGCCCATACTAATATCAAAATCACTTACATCATTCTAAATCATTAATACACATGATCAACGTGCAATGTGCATTATATGTACCAGCAAATGGTATTTATCACAGTCATGAGATATTTAGCATAAATGGTTTATAATCTGTGTAAAACTTTAGATAACCCACTATGTGGCGTATTCTACAGATCCAGGCGCCAGGGCAAAGAGATAATTAGGAAATTCTTCATAAATATAAGAAACATATTGGAACACGGCGTGAATTTTCATTCCTGGTGTCAGATTGGAAGCTGCTCTCGATACATCTGAAAAAAATGAGAATGCTAAAAGTTGACTCATACCGCGTAACATTACATTAGATCGTCTTCTATTTATGAGATATATTCTCAGATACTTGGAGCACCATCTGTTTATCGAAATAAAGACGGTTGTAAATGTGAACGAACGAATACAACCAGCCATGTGAATTCAACGAGGAAATGTTTGAAATACGTGTAATAACTACAATGAAATAACAAAAAAATGAGAATACTAAAATTTGATTCATGCCACGTAACATTACATTAAGTCGTCTTCCACCTATGCGGTATGTTCTCAAATACCTGGAGCGCCATCTGTTTATAAAAATTAAAGACGGTTGTAGATTTGAACGAACGAATACAACCAGTCCCGTGACTGATAACACAGCAAGGAAATACTTAAAATACGTGCAATCGCAACAGAAAAATATTTAAAAATTGAGAATACTGAAGTTTGACTCATGCCATGTGACATTACGTTAGATCGTCTTCCATTCATGCGGTGTGTTCTCAAATACCTGGAGCGCCATCTGTTTGTCGAAATAAAGACGGTTGTAGATTTGGACGAACGAATACAACCAGCCTCGTGACTGACAACACAGCAAGGAAATGCTTAAAATACGTGCAATTGCAACAGCAAAATATTAAAAAATGAGAATTGCCATGTGACATTACGTTAGATCGTCTTCCATTCATGAGGTGTGTTCTCAAATACCTGGAGCGCCATCTGTTTATCGAAATAAAGACGGTTGTAGATTTGGACGAACGAATACAACCAGCCCCGTGACTGATACATCAGCGAGGGAATGTTTAAAATACGTGCAATCATATTATAATGGAGATTGTGTGATTTTCTGTCTGTAACCGAAACTATATGACCACTCAAATCACAATTCCCTTAGATATTTATGTCACATTCTCTATGATTTTATTTTCTATTTAAACCTCAATTATTAATAAAATTGTTTTACATTATTAATACTGTTCACCATATCTACATAACTAATAACATGTAATTGTATTTATATATACAACAAAATACCTGTTTACAGTGTGAAGGGGAAGGTTAATTTGCATACTGATATTAAAAATTTAACTTTAAAAAATATGTGCTAAATATTTTTGGTTTCTAATTGTTTGGTTATATCTTAATGAATATGAGCAACAATCTCTGGGATAAATCTTAAAAGAAATCGATTAACAAGAAATAACTATAATTTTATTTTTTACTTTCTACTTTAACTAAATAGTTATATTAGAAAAATTTAGCAATGAAAGACGGGATGATGGAAGAGTAAGTTTCAGTTGTTATATTTTTCGATTATACCCGAATCTGTTTCAAATCGTTTTAACTGTATTCTTTTTATTTTGATTAGCCTTTCTAATTTAATATAATACTTTTTTACATTACTTAATGTAACTTAAATCTTACATTACTTAAATTTTACATTACTTAATCTAAGTTAAATACTTGCACCCGGAGGGTGCATATATTTGCTAGTAACTATAACGATTAGTGGAAATGCCACCGTTTTCATTCTTTATAAGAGTGATATATATTCATGTAATTCTTGTTGTGGTTTTCATGTTGATTCATTGATTTATTCACATCTGTATCAACCTGAAGTGAACTTTGCTGCTCCTGATATCTGAAATGGTAAAAATAAACGAAGCAGGCCTTAAGTGTGACCTGACCGGCTCCAAAGAGTCGTAAACAACCGAGCGAAAAATAAATTCAAGCCCGATCACATTGTTCGGATCAATCAGAAGTTTACTTGAACAAGTGAAATATTTTTTCCTCTGCTGTAGTATTTCTGGCATAGACATACAAAACACAAACAAATTACAAGTGACGGCTTCGATGTTACACGAAACCAGATCATCAGATATACACCATTGCTTTTCAGTTACGACCAGACGCACTCTTAAGTTTTAAGTACACTGGGCAGTTGCCATCGACCGCAAGATTCTAACCCCCCCGTTGGTGAGGCTTAGAATACACTGATTGTATCCCAGGGGAGTAGGACCCCTCCCGTTAAAAGAGCATCCGGAGTTGGGATTCAGTCAACCTGTAGCGAAATTGAGCCCCCACAAAACAAAGCGCGTCCGGACATGTTTGGCCTGTGCAAGGGGGGGGGAGTGTGGCGAGTGGCCACGGATATTTGAACTCGCTACCTTCTCGTCGCTGAAATGCTGTTGGCAGAGACCCGGATGAGATAAGTCGGAATTTGCATAAAGGGTAGCCGAGCGAAGATAAATAAAAAGGACAGTGGCTGATACTGTAAGGGAAGAAGAAAGCAAGTGTTTGAACGAGACGTGAAATTCGACGACTGCTGTGTTTGGGGTGTCTGGAAGTGAGAGTAACGTGAGAATACCCATCAAGTTGTATTGGAGAAGGAAAATCTGACTTCAAACCTGTTAAACTCGACAGAGTAAGAAGTAAGAAAGGTATATAACGTTATATGCTGATTTGGGTTAGTGAAAATCCAGTATATAACAATAGGAAAAATGAGTTTTAAAAAATGTGTTAAAAATTAAAGAGATTTAATTTTTTTAAATTGAATACCCATCAAGCATGAATAGAACAAAACATCTTCAGCATAAAATAACCCCACAAACCAAACTTTTGTTTAATGGAAGTAAAGATAGTTGAAAGCAATAACTTTTCTATGCAGCGTTTCATACATAATCACCATTTAAACATTAAAAATAGCCTATACATTTTGTACTCAATCTACAACTGGGGAATACAATGAAATCATAAAGTACGTAGATATGATCGAGGGGAAAAAAGGATGAAATATCATTATACAATAAAGTTATTTAAATATAACATAATGATATATGTGCAATACTTGTATAAGATTCACTGAGTGTTAACTCTGGTTCTTATAAAACATTAGGTTACTTAAAGGAAAAGTACCCAATGCGGAGACAAAAACGCATCACCTGATCCCGACCAGAAAACCGTGTAATCTAATATTTTTCATACCAGCGTGGCGTAGTGATAAACGTGTTGGACAGTGACGCATATTATTCATTTGTAGATATGATTAACAGTATTAATAATGTAAAACAATTTTATTAGAAATTGAGGTTTAAATGAAAATAAAATCTTGGAGAATGTGACGTAAATAACATAGGGAATTGTGACTTAAGTAGTGATATAGTTTCGGTTACAGACAGAAAAGCACACAATCTCCATTATAATAAGAATATATAAGATATAGAGATGTATACAACTATTATCTTTCCAGCTATGGGTAACCTGTGTATGGCAAGTGGTATAGGAGAAGGAAAATCTGACTTCAAACCTGTTAAACTCCTCTTAAGACATTGGCCTTGTGTCGCAACCTGATCATACAAAGAAGTTGGGTAACTATTAAATAATTATATGTGTATAATCTATTAATAATAGAGATTCGCTTCCGGTTTTTGTCTGTAACAAAAATTACATCACTGCTTACGTCACATTACCCAAAATCGTCATAACAGAATAAATACACTCAAAATTTGAACATGCAACATTAGACAGTCCTCATTGTTTTAATAAATACATGACTGGTATTATATATCTATATATAGTTTGTTTTATTTTAATACATATTTAAAGTTTACATTTCAAATTGTTTTATTTTTTAATCCTTCAATGAATTTGATGATTTTACTTACTTAGGGTACAAACTCGCTGACATTGAATTTTTAACTCCCACCCCTCAGGCAATATGTTTCAAAAATCTATTTTTACATCGCCCGGGGGTGTTTTTTTATTTTATTTTTTACTAGTGTATATAATATTTATAACATTATTTAGACTAGAAAAAAAGGATAAAAACGACCTCCGGGTGTAAAATTACTTTTGAGGGGGATGGGAGTTAAAAATTCAATGTAAGTGGGTTTGCATCATCAGTAAGTAGAATCATCAAATATATTAAAGGAGTAAAAAACAAAAATTGAAATGGAAACTTAGTTCTGTCCTGCTCAAATAAAATGTGGCATGCATTTATTAATTATTAATCAAATAATTATTTTGAATATTTGACACATGAATTTTACACAAAATTGTCGGTATCTATTTATTTGTAAACTTTTTAGTTAACTTCTTGTTATTGAAATAATGGCGGAAATATTGTGGTATTGAGTATTGTGACGTAAGCAGTAACGTAGTTTCGGTTGCAGAAAGATATTTATTAGATATTTATTAGATATAAAATACTGACTTGTATATTATGACATCCTATCTACTAGATATTGGAAGATACAAGGAAAGTTTTACGTACACAAGCAGAAGCGAAATGTGGAAGGAACAAGAATAATGATATAGCTTCCTTCGTAATTAAAATCTTCAATCAGGCATCGAATATCCCTTTAACTCAGTTTTTACTTCAGGCAGAATTTGAGAAAAAAAAAGTATTAATTACCGTTTTTGTCGCGTTTTTCTGTAATTATGTGGTTAGAAAAAATGAACCCGGTACACACTTCAAGAACAATTTTCTAACGAAGCTTCCGGCCATGCGCAGAAAAATTACAAGATAATTAAGTATAGAAAATAAGGAAGCTTTTTTGTTTTCAGGAATTAATTTGGGGAGAAAGATTGCAGAAATAGCAACAAATCATAGAATCATTTGAGAAGAACGAAACGGTTAATCCTATAATAAACAAATGCAGCAAACTAACTAAAAGGGAAGCGAAGATTAGACACGACTAGGGGGGGTATGTGATCTACTGGGAGATGTGCAAGAAAATTAACGTTTTTACCATTCTACCAAATGATATATGCATAAATTTAATCCGTCAAAGAGAATGAGATGCATAAAATTTTCTGGGATTTAGATGCAGACGAATCCCTTAATACTGGCCAGACGACCAGACCTAGTGCTAATTAACAAAAAGAAGAAAACTTGCCATCTAGTGGATTTTGCCGTACCGTAGGATCATAGCGAAAAATGAAAGAAAACGAAAAGCTAAAAATACTTGGACTTTGCTAGAGAACAAAAAAACTATGGATAACGGTAATACCACTTGGAACAGTCTCGGAAAAACAGGAGGAATTAGAAATCTGAAGAAGAATCGAGACCATAAAGACAACGGCTTTAATTAATTCAAATACCACGTCGGCTTTTTGTTAATTTCTTGCACATAGTAGATCAAATACTAGAAGAAGAGTCCTGGATACCCGAGAAGACTTGCTGTCACTCAGACTCTAGTAAAAGCATCGCAAGGTTTGATATAATCAATCACATAATATGCGGATGTAAACAACTGGCAGAGAAGAGTAAAAGAACAGACACGGCTCAGTAATCAACTGGGAATTGTGCAAAAGCCTTGGACCATGCTGATAAATAGTATATGCACTGCACAACTCTAGATTTGTTCTAGAAAATGAGATACACTACATTCTCTGAGATTTTGAGAAAAAATCGCACCACCTGATCCCGACCAGAAAACCGTTTAATCTAATATTTTTTTATACCAGCGTGGCGTAGTGGTAAACGTGTTGGACAGTGACGTCGTAGTAAGCGATTTCGAATTCCTGTCTCGCTATTACGTTCATTTTTGGTCTAATACTCTCGAGAAAGCTACAAACCTCCTTATCCTCCACCTATGGGTAAAATAGTACGTTTACTGTTCTTCTACAAGGATGGCTTTGGCATTATATGACCCACTAAGGTTGATATGTCATTAAAACAAAGAAACCAAACCAAATTATTTTAGAAATTGTTTTTCTTAATGGCTTTCTTTCAAAAGTTATGTTGGTTTACGGCATGTTAACCCATTGGGTTATTTTATCTCGAAGACAATTTTGTTTTATTATTGATGGGTACTCAATTTTTCAAACACATTTTTCAACTCATTTTTTCTATTTAACCCATAGATGGAACCCTAACATTTTTCTATTTAACCTATAGATGTTTCCTAATAGTTAGGGTCAGGTGGACATAGGAGTAATGGTGATGAAGTAATGGTCATATCCAGAGCATTAAGATCCTCATCCAACGCCTTCTAGCACAGATATGATTGGTACTTGTTATAAGGACAATAGGGTCGGGGAAATCATATAGGTACTAGGGTTTGACCGATTGATCGGAGGGGCTTCTCCGATCGCCCATCTTGCCTAAGTAAAGGCCAAAGTTGATTGTGGCATGTCATGTGCTGCTCAGTCGTCGGGTTTCCATCCTTAAACATCACGGTTCGCCACCCGCGACCAAAAGGTGGCCCCATTGGAGGGTCTTACCTCTTTGCAAAAAATCGGTGTATTCTAAACCCCCAACCGACGGGGCTGTTAAAAGTTATGTACAAAGATATTACTTATGTATTTGAAAATAAAACAACACAAATTACAAAGGCCGAGTTTAATTCAACGAGAATAGAAATTGGCAACTAATTTATCTAACATGGATTTTGTGTAAGGTTTTGAAAAATTGATTAGAAATCACATATCAAATTTTAGAAGGAAATATATAAAGCAACATGGTTTCGTAAGTAGTAAATCAACAATATCTAATATTCTGGAAACTTTATAATAATAATAATATCTTTTCAGCTAGTATATTAGGTCTGACACCTGTCAGCTGTCCTTATAAATATTCATTTTAAATCCACAGAATATTTAATATCATTCCACAGATTATCCAACTTTGCCTTGAAGTTTAGAGATGGGGCATTCACTACTGATGAAGGTAGTTTATTCCATGTATTCACCACTCTGTAGCTAAAATAATTTTGTCTTGCGTTTGCTTTACAAGATTTTTTAAGGAGTTTTAATTTATGTCCCCTTGTATAGGTATTTTGAGCAATGTTTAGTAGGTCAGAGTTCGTTGAATAAAAACCATGCGTGTATTTGTAGGCTTCAATCATATCTCCTCTTATACGTCAGAAAACCATACTTGGTAAGTCAATGTTCCTAAGTCTTTCTTCATACGAAATGGATTTTAAATTATCCACTAATTTAGTAGCTCTCCTCTGGACTCCCTCAATGGGTTTTATGTCCTTGATGAGTGTCGGGCTCCAAACCACATTAGCAAACTTTATATAAGTTAATATTTGATAGAAGAGATAGACACCATTCAGGCGGATATTACATATTTGGATATTGACAAGACATTTGATATGGCATCTCATTATCGTTTTCAAGTGAAAATGAAAAAATTAGGAAGAAAAAATCTCAGTGTATCTATTTAACAACACGTCCGCTACGATAACAATGTGACGCTGGGTTAATTTTAAGTAGTTTAAAACTGGTTTGAATTTAAATAATGATATGTGTATGTTATAACAGAAATAGATATCTCTTATGAATCACAATCCTTGCTTCACAATACATCTACTCGCCAACAAAACACAAGTCACGGACGCCTACCACGGAAGTTAACCCAACGGTACCTAAAACAAAGTGACCAAATTAACACAGTTCTGCGCTCAGGCTCGGACTGAGTTCCGCTTGAAAGGAATTCCTAAACAATAAAAAATAATATTATAAACAGAATCCGGATTCTCCCGACTAAAAAAATCCCCCAAGCCAATAGAGGCCTTTCTTCTGGAGCCTATCTCGTTACTATATAAGTCCGGCATTTGAGGACCAAACCAGTTGACCGAGGGCTTCCAAGCCATTAGTATCGCCGACCGGCAGGCAGGATCAAAGAGCCACTACCACACACCCACTACCACGCACACCCGCGTCCACTCAACCTTGCTTCGACTCTACGCCACTGTCGGCCCGATACCCCTACCCTCACCTGACCCGACCACACCGGGCGAACCCTAAAGTGACTACGTCTATCATCAATCTTACCATACGCCTGTCAACTCAACTCACCATATCATCTTACATCGTACCCTACCAACACGAAACTACAACTACCACTGACCGGCCACAGAGAGTTTCCTGACTTATATCTACCACTATACCCACACTCACCACGCAGAGCCATTCTAAAATAAACGATTTAATCCAAACTTTCTCGTCCATTATTTCTTCTTTGCAAACCATACGCTTTTAGAGATATCTCATTATATATCATGTATAATTCTTATAACATTGTTTAGATATAAAATACTGACTTGTATATTACGACATCCTATCTACTATTGTGTAGATAAGATATTTTAAGATACAAAGAAAGTATTTTATTTGAATTAAATGTTTTCCTTTTTTTATACTGGTTACCTTAAAAGGGTTAAAGAGTCCAATCTGTCCTACTATTTACCAATTGCTGAAGGGGAAGATGGAATATACAATTATCAACAGCGATAATACGGAGTAAAGTTAATAATAAAATAATAGTAAATAAAATAATTACTCAGAAGATTGTGATAAGAAACAAGAATAATAAGGTAATGTTTATCTACCTCTTCAACTGAACTAAATTGCACGTACATAAGACATAGGCTGACGAGTTGAGACGGAAAGTAAAGACAGGCAATTGAGAAAGTGAAGAGAGAGAGAGAGAGAGAGAGAGAGAGAGAGAGAGAGAGAGAGAGAGCTCGTAGATAGATCAATTCTTAGAGTCACACACACACACATATATATATACAGTCTTCCAGGTGCTACATGAACTAATATAAGCGGCACGTGTATGTGAGTGTGAATGAATAATAAACATTCTTCTACTTAAACTATCTAATTATATACCTGTTTGTGCCTGAGAAAGGAAGCAGGTGATATTTGTCAAGAAATACTTTGGTATATATCTTATTATAATGGAGATTGTGTGTTTTCTGTCTGTAACCGAAACTAAATCACTACTCAAGTCACAATTCCCTTTGTTATTGACGTCACATTGACCATGAATTCATTTTTATTTAAACCTCAATTATTGATAAAATTGTTTTACCTTATTAACCATATCTACATATACTACCTAACAACATACAATATTTATATATACAACAAAAATAGCGGTACGGTTTACAGTGTGAAGGGAAGGCTAATTTGCATATTGATATAAAAAATCGAATTTAATAAATATGTGCTTAGTATTATTGATTTCTAACTGTTTGGTTTTATTATAATGAATATAAGCAAACATTTCTTCAATGAATCTTAAATGAAATCCGTTAACAAGAAAAAATAACTGTCATTTTATTCTTCACTTCCTCTTTTAACTAGATACTTAAATTAGAAAAATAACAATGAAAGACAAGATTGATGGAAGAGTAAGTTTCAGTTGTTCTATTTTTCGATTATACCACCCTCTGTTTCAAATCTTTTATCAGCATTCTTATTTAGTTTCATTAGCCTTTCTAATTTAATATAATATATTATTACATTAAAACTTAAATACTTGCACCCGGAGGGTGCATGTATTTGCTAGTATATATATATATATATATATATATATATATATATATATATATATATATATAGTCATCCACAGACATTGTGTTTTAACGTTTTGCATTTCTTCAGTGTAGCTAGACTTAGCAACTACTTCTAGCCAGGAGCGAAACCCGACTGATTTTTTACTAGTCCTATTCATTAACCCTTGGCCGTTCCAGTAAGAAGCAGAATTTTAACTGATAAATATATAGATATGTACAGGTCACAGGTCACAAGAGAGCCGTCCGTGAATTACAGACAGCCTTGCTTAGCTAACGGTGAACGTCTGTTGAATTCCACAGGGATCTACCGGGTTTAAAGAGCATATATTAGTCATATATATATATATATATATATATATATATATATATATATATATATATATATATACTAATGACAAATCCAGTTCACAAACACACATATATATAAAAGACAATTAAAACAGACATTCACACATACACATATTCATCTTGACCAACCCCTCCATCCGACATTCTGGACCCACACCTGCATCACCATATAAACATTCCCCATCTAGAGAGAAGAAAATCCACTACCCAGCCCCAACCACCCCTGCCCCTACTGACAACCCACTGTTCTCACCATTTTGAAAATGTCCTTCATTGAAGCAAGAACTATATTCGAGTACTCAAGAAGGTCTAAATGACCGAAACGTTGAATCGTCGACAATAAACATCCAGTTTCCATAATATCCCGTGTTTGTCTACTTTTGTCCACACACACACACACACACACACACACACATATATATATATATATATATATATATATATATATATATATATATATATATATATATATATATCCCTACCGATTCCTTCCGACAGTAACAATCCACTATATATAGTTAAAATCAATTCGCATATATAATATAAAGGCATGAATATATGGGTAAATAGTTGGGCACACTGGTTTTCACTTGGTATGGTAGGATGTCGAACATAAGGAAAGTCTAATTCAATTGTTATACTCCGCTAAATAATATTCAGCTCGTATCGTTGTATATATATATGTTATATATATATATATATATATATATATATATATATATATATATAATCTGAAGATCTAGGTGAGAAACTGTCAGTATCCAGGTGTTGACTCCATGCCCACACAATTAACTCAAACAATAAACGCTCTATCAATGATATTGAGTACTATATTCTAAGACACTGATGATCTAGTCAGCGAAATTAGTAAGTATATCTGACTCATTAGAATAACATTACCATTTGCTCTACTTAGCTATCGTGCACTTTTACATTTTAGCATTAGAGATATTTTTTCATTATTTGCATCGCAAGGGTTATAAATAGATTATATATATATATATATATATATATAGATACAGACAGAGACAGACA
This sequence comes from Doryteuthis pealeii, assembly GCA_023376005.1. Taxonomy (NCBI): domain Eukaryota; kingdom Metazoa; phylum Mollusca; class Cephalopoda; order Myopsida; family Loliginidae; genus Doryteuthis; species Doryteuthis pealeii. Next base: position 76,327,720 of record CM042156.1, on the reverse strand, counting down.
GACAGAGATGAATAGATAAATAAATAGATAGATAGATAGATTGAGAGAGAGAGAGAGAGAGAGAGAGAGAGAGAGAGAGAGAGAGAGAGAGAGAGAGAGATCAAAGAAATAGAGAATGTAATTAGAATTTGCTTCCGGCGTTTCATAACAGCAAATATTTAGAAAATATTAACTCCGCATAAAAGACGTGACTTTCCAAAATAGGGACGAAAAAACGTGACAGAAAGAAAGGTGCGTTTTCAGCTTTCTCTCTTTACTTACTTTTCTATGTTTTCAAAAGTTAATCACTTAATTGTAGAGAATACGAGAGAAATATTGAAAATGATTTGTATAATTGCTGATCTATCAAAGGCAGAACAAAACCATCAATGAACGCCCACGCCTATAGACCCAATAACTAGAAACATCGTAACAGCGAGTCTACTTTACTGATAGAGACGTATCATTTTACATTTTTCATTCACGCCCAGTTGGATGGATTATACAATCGTAATATTGATCTTGCATTCACCGTAAAACCAACAGTTCGCTATTTTGTCTCGCTGTCTGGACATATCTAATTTTGTTATTAATTTTCAACTCGTGTATCGTATATTTTGTTATTGTTGCATTTTTATCGCAACCCTCAGATCATTTAGTAAGCTGTTTGAATAGGAAACTAAAACGAAACCTCTGAATGGTGACTCTTCATCAGACAGTATTTATTTTGATATCTATTTACAGTATGTCTACATCAGTCTGTGAGTAGAATGGTAGGATATCCTGCAGTTCTAAAAGTACCACTTCTTCTTCTTCTTCTTCTTCTTCTTCTTCTTCTTCTTCTTTGATACGTATTCTTTCTTCTTCTTCTTCTTCTTCTTCTTCTTCTTCTTCTCTTCTTCTTTGATACGTCTCTTCTTCTTCTTCTTCTTTTCTTCTTCTTCTTATACTATTCTTCTTCTCTTTCTTCTTCTTCTTCTTCTTCTTCTTCTTCTTCTTCTTCTTCTTCTTCTTCTTCTTCTTCTTCTTCTTCTTCTTCTTCTTCTTCTTCTTCTTCTTCTTCTTCTTCTTCTTCTTCTCTTCTTCTTCTTCTTCTTCTTCTTCTTCTTCTTCTTCTTCTTCTTCTTCTTCTTCTTCTTCTTCTCTTCTTCTTCTTCTTCTTCTTCTTCTTCTTCTTCTTCTTCTTCGTTCTCTTCTTCTTCTTCTTCTTCTTCTTCTTCTTCTTCTTCTTCTTCTATACGTATTCTTCTTCTTCTTCTTCTTCTTCTTCTTCTTCTCGTATTCTTCCTTTCTTCTTCTTCTTCTTCTTCTTCTTCTTCGATACTATTCTTCTTCTTCGATACGTATTCTTCTTCTTCTTCTTCTTCTTCTTCTTCTTCTTCGTCTTCTTCTTCTTCTTCTTCTTCTTCTTCTTCTTCGATACGTATTCTTCTTGTTTCAGATTTTACCCAAAACCTAAATATCTGTTTGCTATCTATCTATCTATCCATACATCTATCTATCTATCTATCAATCTATCTATTTTTTTTGCGATTATTTTTAGTGTATTATAACAATTTTTATAACTTAAAAATGAATTTGGGAATAATCAAAATTAAATGCAAAAATATCTATCTATTTCAATATATTAATATATACCATACATACACACGCATACACACACACAACACACACGACACACACACACACACACACACACACACACATATATATATATATATATATAATGTGGCGTTTTGTGGCAATAATAAACTAGAGAAGAACTTTAAATTGATCACTGCATTTTAAGTATTGCCTTAATATTTAAGCTTACCTTTTAAAAGTTCAACTATAATTCTTCTGCTACCACTTAATCTAAAGACAATTTGCAGTTGTTACTTTCCGTACAAATAATTATTTCTATTTTATGGCTGACTTCGCTTGATTATGTAATTAATTTCCATTATTCCCATATTCATTTCCAAGTTATAAAAATTGTTATAGTACATAAAGATTCGTCACAAGAAATCACGTAAAAAATCGTCGAAAAATATCGCAGTGATTAAAACTTGAGAATCCAAAATTTTGTGGGCCCGGATCTGGCAAGGAATGTTTTAATTTGCTCTTGGAGTCGTGTAACGTTATCCCTTAATGAACCCTTTTCGGTTCTTGCACTCTTTTTTTCCGTGGTAACTTGTGTCAGAAGAAAAAGTCGAACACCAACCGTTTTTCTGTCTGCTAATATAAAGTGTATTTTAGCCGTAGATCACTAACTGATAGTAGTAGTTGTCCAAACAGAGAAAGATATAAAGATCAAAGCAACAAAACAATACTTAACTAGTGTCACTTGTTTACGCCATTAGGAAAAAAACAGAAAATAAAACAGAAAGAAAGAAAGAAAGAAAGAAAGAAAGGAAGCAGACAAATTGGTTTACCGCCACTGGTTTCGTGCTTGTTTATTCACGGGCGGTCTCTTCTCTTTTCTTCTCTCTCAGAACTGGTCTTTATATATCTATCTCCTCATATTCTAATTACCTAAAGATTAATAATACTTTTCCTTAATCGTCCCAGTTGCATCACAGCCGATTCACAAACATCAGCTAATTCTTTACTGACCTTCAAAAAATTTACGTAATGTTTTCTTATTGTTCCAAATTATTTCTCTATAGTTTTTTAACGGAATAATTTCTAAACAACCGTTTATACTGGGATGTTTTTATATTTACAAAATTTTTGTTGTTTGTTTTGAATCTAAAACCCTAAATTATAAATACGATTTTGCAACACGGTTTCAAGTTCAATCACTAATAAAAAAAATAATTAAAAAAAGTTTTTTTTAAATTTAATCACTAAAATAATGAATTGATATATTTAATTATTTTACTGTCGGTTTGTTTAAAAATTGTATGATATGTTGGGCTCCGGCCTCTAGAAGTTGTTAAAATAATGTGACACACTGAAACACTGACATTTGTATTTATCATTAAATAGATGCAAAGATTTTCAGACCAGTTATCTATTTGAAAAAGAAAGTGCAGAAGAATTTTATACACATGTATAATCCAAGGGAAATATGCTGTAAATTCCAACCAACCAACCCAATAACCAACTAAACCAATAACCAACCAACCAGCCCAATAACCAACCAACACAATAACCAACCAAACAAATAACCAACCAAACCAACCAATAACCAACCAAACACCAACCAACCCAATAACCAACCAACACAATAACCAACCAAACAAATAACCAACCAACCCAATAACCAACCAAACAATAACCAACCAAACGAATAACCAACCAACCCAATAACCAACCAACACAATAAACAACCAAACAAATAACCAACCAACCCAATAACCAACCAACACAATAACCAACCAAACGAATAACCAAACCAACCAATAACCAACCAACCCAATAACCAACCAACCAGCCAACCCAATAACAAACCAACCAATAACCAACCAAACGAATAACCAACCAACCAACCAAACCAACCAACCAACCCAATAACCAACCAAACCAACCAACAACCCAATAACCAACCAACCAATAACCAACCAATAACCAACCCAATAACCAACCAACACAATAACCAACCGAATAACCAACCAACCCAATAACCAACCAATAACCAACCAACGAATAACCAACCAACCAAACCAAACCATCTTTAAACTCTTGAGATCGCTGAATATTTCTCTTTATGGGAGATTTAAATCTCTCTGGTGCATTATTAAAACATTGTTGCTCGTTTAGCGCCAAGTTGAAACACCTGACTTAATATGTCATCCACCAAATAGTCATATGAATTAAAGATTACATTGAGTACACATATTTATTCAGTTGAATTCAACAGTCGACAGATTTTATACGTCATGAAATCGCAGTGATGCCAGCGGCCATGACAATGCGAGCGCTGCAGAATGTTAGGTGGGTGGGTGGATGTTGGGGGCTTCAGAAATCTATTGCTGATGAGGAAAATCATTTAGACGAGATAATCTTTAAAGAAAATTTAAGATAATAAGAAAATGGCTAATATTGTCGGTAGAGCACCTGCCTAGGAAACGCAAGTTTTCAGGTTTGATACCTATATATTTACCAACCCCTCCGCACGAGCAGGATGCGACACAAGGTCAATTTCTTAAGCGGTTTTCCTTCTCCTAGACCGGTTACCTAACCAAGGCTAAAGAGCCCGGTCTGCCCTACTATTTACCCATAGCTGGAGGGAGAGTAGGATTCATACCTTTCCCAAGGGTATTAGCGCTAAGTGAAAATGCAGTTACCGCGTCCAGGATTTGAACTCGTGGCGACGAGTCCATTTCCCATGACTTTAACCATTACACCACACGCTTCCGTAACTACCAACTCAATGACTGAGAAGCACAGCTTGGGTTATCTGATCTAGTCTGTAAAGTTGGGAGCTGATTGTAGATGTGGCACCGCAGCACAGGGGAAAAAAACAGTCTCCCTGGTCTAGCGCTTGCTAGAACGGGATAGACTCCCTCACTGTCCGGGTAATACCAATATATCGAAGTTATAGAAAAAAGTTTTGAATAGAAATCGGTTGCTTTTACTATGTCTGCGTTCTAAATCCAAGGAATGCAATTTTCTTTTTATCACCTGTGCTTAGAAGAAAATGCACAACATCTCTATGTACCAATAAAAAAGGAGCACACACACACACACACACACACACACACACATATATATATATATATATATATATATATTCATTTATGGGTACCACTATGTGAACATAGCGTAAGTAGTTAATCCAATAGGGCTCAATATATTGTGAATATAGAGCATTAATAGTCGTAGAAGAAGTTATTTCCCGACTGCGGTTTCGGTGTTACTCTAACGTCTTCATCAGGGGGATTGAGTGGATATTTTCGGTTACTTTATATAGTTAGACTGATATTTCTTTAATTCTTCCTGAAATTTAATCTTAGTGGGCTGCTAGTTTGTAGTTGAGGTTAAACTCCTCCTATCTTGACCTACGTGGATAGTAGTGCGCTGTAACATTATACTTTTATAATAATAAAAGTATAATGTTAAAGCGCACTACTGCATGATGAAAGTGTTAGAGTAACACCGAAACCGTGGTCGGGAAATAACTTCTACGACTATATATATATATATATATATATATATATAATATATATATATATATTACATAATTTCCAAAAATATATTTCTTCAAACAAAAGTGTAGCGTTGTCACCGATGACTGCTAGAGAAACATACAAAAAGCAACTTGCCTAAAGCGTTAGGACCTACATTATTTTATTCTACCGGTTCATTTTCAGGATCTGTGAACGTAGATAGAAATAGATAGATAGATATGAATATGAGGTTGAAGATAGAAATGTGAACGTAGATAGAAATAGATAGATATGAATATGAGGTTGAAGTCAGATATGAATATGTGAAAGATAGATAGATAGATAGATAGATAGATAGATAGATCCACCAGCTAATGCACATCTGGTTATTAATTTACCAGTCTTGTATCTTTTGAAAGCTAATCACTTAACTGTAGAGAAACGAGTGAAAATATTAAAAACTAATCAAAATAATTGCTGATCAGAGAAGATAAAACAAAACTATTAATCAACGCCCACGCCGATAGACCCAATAACTAGACACATCATGACACAAATCTGCCACATATCATTTCACATTTTTCATTTTTCATTCAGTAGGATGAATAATACAATAATAATATCACCATCGAAAATATAGAATAAACTTAGTAATAGAATAATAGTAATTACTCAGAAGATTGTGATAAGAAGCAAGAATAAGTAATATTTATCTATCTCTTCTACTGAACCCAATTGTACGTACATAAGACGCAGACAGTTGAGAATGCACAGCTTTGCAAATCGAATAGGAAACCCTGAGGAAGATCGAAGAGAGATTCTTAGAGTCACACACACACATAAATAAATACATGCACTCACACGCACAGACACACAGACACACAGACACACATATATATATATATATATATATATATATATATATACATATGAAGTGGTCAAACAATGTGTTTGAGAAATGGCGAAGGCAGACAATTTTTGGAAGATTATGTGCTTAATTAAAGTCATACCTAATTTGTTAATTAATTAATTGTAATTAAATGAATTAGGCGTGCATATCGATTTAAATGTAAAGCGTAAACAAATCGAGAAAAAGTCGATCTCTCTCTCTCTCTCTCTCTCTCTCTCTCTCTATATATATATATATATATATATATATATATATATATATATATATATATGTATATATATATTAGTATCTATATCATAGTCGCAATATTTATCTGTAAACAGTACTCAATATCATTGATAGAGCATGTATATCTAAGTTAGGGTAGCATGGACATGAATTCAACGGCGCTTCGTTTGAAAATGGCATAGGCAAGAAACTGTCAGTAACCAAGCGCCGATGACTTCATGTCCACACTACCCTAACATATATATATATATATATATATATATATATATATATATATGTAGTATATTAAGAAAAATGAAAAAACACAGGTTTAAATGGGTTAAGTGGTGAGTTTATTGGCCGACGCTGCAGTGTTTCGATCTATTAATTAGATCATCTTCAGGACATAAGATACAGCAACAAGAAGACGACAAGATGATAACCAAACCAGGTTAGCAATAAAGCTCTAAAGAAAATGAAGAACAATTAAGTCTCTCTCTCTCTCTCTCTCTCTCTCTCTCTCTCTCTCTCTCTCTCTCTCTCTCTCTCTCTATCTCCCAACGATGGGGTATACAACAATCAGCCTAAATGTTAGATTCATTGAACGCATTGTGACTTTTGTATTTCCCAACATGTGTGTAAATTAAATGTTATATGTTACTTATTGACTTGTCTGTTATATGATCGATAATCTGTCTATAGAAGCACATACATTACCCGTGCGTATATTGATATCACTTTGTGTAGATGAGATATTACTACCTAGTTATGTGAACTGGTTTATCAATTTCATAGGCTTGCTATCCCTCGTGGAGATGTCTCCATCTTGTTTAAAACATATGAAGTCCGTTTTATCTGAGTTCCCATATGTTGTATATTGATAATAACATCGTTTTTTGGACGGTTAGTGTAAAATTAGATTTTGGGTTTCAAGTTCTTGAAATTCAAAATTGGAGGCAGTTACATGATTGGCATGAAATAACCTTTGACTGAACTTCTTTTCGGTTACACAGACTGTTGGAAAGCAGGCTTAGAGTTTAGTTAGTTTAGTTAGTTAAGCCGGAGACTTCCTACGGTACAGAAGTGCTCCGCTTACTCCACGCATGCGATTGAAGAATCCTAGGTTGAGAAAGTTCTGGCTCTGAATGTGATCACAAAAAAGATATGCCTCGTGTTGTCTCTGAGTGAACTAATGACAACCTTGGCGAACAAGAATCTTGAAGCTAAAGACACAGATCAGACCAGCATCTTAAAGACAGACCATACCAGTCAACCAGTTTGAAGGATCCTAGGTTGAGGAAGTTCTGGTTCTGAATAAAAATGAGATCACAAAAAATATATGCCTCGTGTTGTCTCTGAGTGAACTAATGGCAACCTTGACAAACCAGCATCTTGAAATTAATGACACAGATCAGTCCAGCATCTTAAAAACAAACCAGACCAGTCAACCAGTTAGAAGAAGAAATTAAGATAGCAACAAATAATAGATTACAGACCACAAGAAAGTTAGAAGAAATGCACCAGCTACAAGAAATAGAGGATAAGAATCAAGCCATTAGGTACCGACCAGCTACTCAAGTAATTAAGAAAGATTTGTAGAAGCATAACCATGAATATCTCTCATCCCCTCACAAGAACTCTCTCCCAGAGTATATACCCAATTTGGTAACATATAGAGGCCAATGCTTCTTTCTATCTTCTCAAGCCTATGATTATAGCGGAAAACTAGTTAAAGAAATAATGATAGTGAACAGTTTTCCTGTAATCAAAAGATATCTCAGGAATTTGTTCATATCTTTAAGCAATGAATAGTTTCTCGTTCCAATGTACAGTGGTACTATGACTTACGAGTTTAATTCGTTCCTCTCGTAAATCCATTTCCTCGTGTATAAAATCAGTTTTCCCAATTGAAATAAACTGAAATGCCGCTATTCCATTCCAGACCCCACCAAATACACTAGTTTTTCTTGTTCTGTTTTTAAATAAGAAAAACTGCACTGTATTGTCAACGAAAACAAGAATGTAATGAATTATACGCTGTAATATGTTTTAATGTTTTATTAATGTAATTATATTTCTTTTAGGATATTTCTTTGGCACAATAAATTTAGAAACTAAGAAATGTTTTTAGTGAACTTAACAATATAAGCGTATCAGAAGCTCGCTCGTACCTCAAATTTTAGCTGTTAGCATAAAGCAAAAAACTTGACCGAGTGATAGTTCGTAATTCGGAAAAGTTGAAAATTGGAGCACTCATTAGTCAACGTACAACTGAATATATATATATATATATATATATGTGTGTGTGTGTGTGTGTGTGTGTGTGTGTGTGTGTGCCTCGTGTTGTCTCTGAGTGAACTAATGGCAACCTTGGCAAACCAGCATCTTGAAGCTAAAGACACAGATCAGACCAGCATCTTAAAGACAGACCAGACCAGTCAACCAGTTTGAAGGATCCTAGGTTGAGGAAGTTCTGGTTCTGAATAAATATATATTGCATTTGGCCAAATATCATTAATAAACAAGATGCTAATTGAGATTAAATAATTCTCCGCGTCGTGTTAAATTACGCACACATAGGTTAGTAGGTAGTTACTAGCGTATTAGTGTGCTCGTATCTTAAATTTTAGCACACAATTTAAAGCAAAAACTTAATTTGGGGCGCTCGTAAGTCAAGGTACCACTGTATTTTCATTCGTTGATTCTGATGGGTAGAAAGCCTATTTATCAGCCATGTTTCTTCATGAAATTCTGTCACGAATTTAATTAACATTTTTCCTCCACCAAAAATTGTATTCTTCGATTTCATGATCATTATTGTTTGTATCAGTTAGTTGTTTGCAATCACTGCACCAGAGATTGCCATTCAAAAATTGGTCTGTTCAGCCACTCGCGCAGTTGCAGATAAAAAAAAGTGGACACTATACCATCGTCTTTAGTAGACCTTCCGTCTACTAAAGACGATGGTATAGATGCCGACAACAACTATCAGTGCATCCCGCAAGGTGTAATGGTTAATGAGCCTTTTGAACTCAAATTTCTTAGCCTTGTGCCAAACTAAGTTGACTTAAATTTTAGCACACAATTTAAAGCAAAAGCTTAATTTGGGGCTCTCGTAAGTCAAGGTACCACTGTATTTTCATTCATTGATTCCTATTTATCAGCCATGTTTCTTCATGAAATTCTGTCACGAATTTAATTAACCTTTTTACTCTACCAAAAATTGTATTCTTCGATTTCATGACTATTATTGTTTGATTTATTTTTAGTTATAATTTTACTTTATTCTTTTTTTATGTAAGAATTCTCTATATTCTTTGATGTCAACTTTGCGTTTCTTTCGTTCATGTAGATATATTTTGACTGCTGTATCCGACAACCAACAGCCAATGGTATAGTTTCTGTAATTACTAATTTAAAAGAAAATTATTAATAATTGATTCTCCTTATTAATTATAGATGAGGAGGATTCAATCAGCATCAGTTAGAAACTAGATATAGTTTCAGGGGCTAATTATCGTCCAATTTCAAGATATGGGCGGTACCAGGGAAACTCACAGTGTCTATCCTAATGATTAGCTGTCGCAGATGAATAAAATATTAGAAAACCGGAATGTTCTTATGTCACCCTAAGCTAATCTTAGAGTTTCACAAACAAAATATGACGCTAACCTGCATCTGGAGAGAGTGGAGTACCCCTTCATTGCCATTAATTCTAGGTCTTCTCTGATCTGGACCTGTTAGGCTCCTATATATAAGTTAAATAGATAAAAATTAGTTTTTTAAATGCCGTTGTAGCGTTAGTTTCGTATTTGCCTGGGGGAGTTGTCTGCTCGTTCAGTTCGCTGGTTCCCGCTAGGGGGCCGTTTTATATTTAAGCGGCTGGTTCAAACGCTTCTCTCTCTTTTTCCTGTTCCTCAAACTACGAGACACATGGGTTAGATATTGGTCTACCCCTTCTCGTTGGGGCCTCGCCCCCCCCTTACATTACTGTAAGTGAATTATACAGCATGGACTATTCTTAGTCTCATGTCTGTACTTTTATGTTTATCTTTTTACCATTCAAGAATGTGTCTTTATCTTTCTACATGTAACTTTGTTATACCTATGTATTATGTATCTTGTTATACCCATGTGCTGTATGCGTATTAAATGTTTTGTTTATCAAACCTTTGTCGGAGTTTGTATCTTCAAGTAAATATAACTTTGAATCCTTCTTACAACGTAAAATCCAAACAACAAAACCAATAAAAATAAGTATGCAAAACCTAACTCATTGTAGTGGGCAAAAGTCTATATTCCTTAACTCTTGATCTATATACGAGAGTTCAAATCCTGGACGTGGTAATTGCATTTCACTTAGCGCTTGGGAAAGGTATAAATTCTACTCTCCCTCCAGCTATGGGTAAATAGTAGGTCAGACTGGGCTCTTTAACCTTGGCTAGGCAACCAGTCTAGGAGAAGGAAAATTCTGAATACAAACCTGTTAAACTCCGCTTAAGAAATTGACCTTGTGTCACATCCTGCTCGTGCGGAGGAGTTGGTAAATATATATACGAGAGTTATCCTAAAGGCATTTAGAAGTCACAGAAACGTTTATTGTTTATTGTCAATGAAATCTACAACATATTTTTAGAACAGGACATTTGATTCTAATTTTCTTAAAAGGTTATTGAAAATGCAAGAGTTACAAATTACTTGATTTAGTGTGCTTTGCTGTGTTGGTTTTACGGCATGTCAACCCGTGCTGGGTTATTTAATGCTGAAATCAGCATCGCAAGCAATTATTAGGTTTCAAGTACTGTATAATAATACTTAGTAAACAATTATGTATTCAATTAACAATTCTTAATGCAAATAATTAAGTTATCTTGATTCAGGTATTTCTACCTAATACTAGCAATTTTAAAACAGATGAATTTGACCAATTGATGGGTCTGTAACTGGTACTACCACTCCGTGAGTGAAATTAGGAGTAGTGGCAACGTAGGTGTGACTACACACTTCCCTGAGCTCCCGAAATAGCGCCTCGCCATCGGATGCAGTCTAGTATCATATAACAGAAATAAAGTAGACAAGTAGTTACGTTACAATATGACTGTTGTGAAGGAAAGGTACAAGGCAAATATAGGGTGTATATTTGGGTTAACAGTTTATTCTGGGTTAGTAGTAATGTGTTAGAGTGTATACATTTCTTTTGTAAATGTCTTTAAGAGTAGTGTAATTGTCTTTCAGAGTTGCCAGAGGAATTTCTCCTGGCGGGGATATATTTATAGGTAATACAATGAGTTTCAAATACACTTATCTTAGTTGTATAGGTCTTTGCAATGTCTCTAAGTTGTCAGGTAAAGTCGCGGTAGTTCTATCCTTCTGCTTGTATCAGCTAGTACTGTACCCTTCGCCTGCTGGGTCTGTTCTGTGGAATTTTAGGGCTCTGCCCCTGGCGTCTGATTCCAGGAACTAATAGGGGCAGATAACCCAATTTCCGATACATATCTTAAAAATCTTTCTGTGAGGGTCTTACTCCTCAGCGGAGTGAGGAGTCTTATCCCTCTGCAGAGGTGCAGTCGGGATTTTCTAAAGTCACAGCAAACAGGACAATGGTGCTCGGATAACCTGAGACACACTGTTTCCCGATTCATCTATTATCAACTTATCCCAAAAAAGTGTGGCTGGTTCTATATAAAACCCTTCACTACAATAAACAAATCCCCTGTGTAGTTCATTTGCTAATCTTTTGCTTTGTTAATACGATTGATGAACAGTATTGTCCCTTTGCTAGGGAGACAGACTCCCTCCCCCAAGAAATGGGCTGAACTTAGATATTTACCCAATCTATTTGCAACGAGTAGAATGTGACACAAGGTCACAAGTATATATATATATAATTTTTTTTTAAAATGTTTTTTTTTAAAGTTGGGTGTTATTACGAAGCATCTAAAAATAAATGAATGAACTCGATGTTATGGAGTATTGGATTCACTTATGTTTTTATTATTTGTTATCATAAATTTTCGGGTTCGTTAGATACCCTTTTTCAAATGAATGTTGCTCGTTCAACGGATCTTCTGTCTTTGTTGTTATTGACAGCGGCAGCGTCTGTAAAATATTTATAATAACGGAGTATTCCGATGTCAACGTTCAGTCCCCTCACGTGAGTTTGTAATTTTAGAATCCATTTAGTTTCTGCTTGTTTTCGAGATTGCGTTGTTGGAAATGCGTGTTATATTAAAATGCATTTGAGGTGTGTAAGGTTGTGTGGTAGGGTGTTAAAGTGAAGTGCTATTGTACTATGCGGGGATTTGAGTTTTATTGTGGATTTGTGGTTATTTAGTCTTAGTCTAAAAGATTTAATGTTTCTCCCCCCCCCCACACACACACACATATATATATATTATTGTTTATATTTTTTGAAGGCAATTATAATGCTTATATCGTATAAAATTCGATAATTATTGAAAATAATCATGACAAGTAAACTCGGCAAATAATGCGTGCGACGTGGAACACCGTACAGATGAGACTTGATAAAGTTGAAACAGCTGTACGGTGTTCCATGTCGCGCGCGTTATTTGCTGAGTTTACTTGTCATGATTATTTTCAATAATTATCGAATTTTATACGATATACGCATTGTAATTGCCTTCAAAAAATACAAACATAATATACTTTACTTAATAATGCTCCAAAAAGAAAATTTTCCAATTCTCTCTCTCTCTCTCTCTCTTCTCTCTCTCTCTCTCTCTCTCTCTCATATATATATATATATATATATATATATATATATATTGGTCTCTTGGTTGGTTTTGAAGGTCATCAGAATGCAAGTGTAAAGAAAAAGAAGATAACTATGGTGTTGTTTGTTAACCTCTGATTTATTCTTAATATTTCGAGATAAAAATATTTTCCACAGAAGATCTCCAGAACTGAAGTTGTTGCTAGTCGCTGTCCGAAATATTAAGAATAAATCACAGGTTAACAAACAACACCATAGTTACCTTCTTTTTTCTTTACACTTGCATTGTGATAGCCTTCGAAACCAGCCTCCAAACCAATATAAACACAATGCTTCAAAGCAAATTACAAAACCCATATATATATATATATATGTGTGTGTGTGTGTGTGTGTGTGCGTGCGTACGTGTGTATAGTTTTCTATATCTATAAATAAAGAATATTATAGCAGATATATCTAAGTTAGAATGGCATAGACACAGAGTCTAAATAATTAGGTGGAGAAGCGTGGTGTAATGATTACTGTCGTGGGAAATGGACACAGCGAGACGGGTTCAAATCTTGGACGCGGTCGCTCAGTCGGTAGAGCGTTCGGCTAGAAACCACAAGGTTCCTAGTTCGATACCGGTCCTCGCCAACTTAGCGTACAGGGATCTGTGCGATAAAGTAAGAAGCTGACGGTTGGTGTGGCGCTCCACCTCAGACGATAAAATAATCTCCTTGGTCTAGCGCTAGTGAAAAGGGGATAGACTCCCTCGCTGATTGGCTGATACCGACTTTAGGCCGCCCCGACTACTTTACTTTTTACTTATGGGTAAATAGCAAGACAGACTAGACACATTAACCTTGATATGGTAACCAATCTGGGAAAAGGAAAACTGAATTCAAAAGTAAGGGTCTCTGTTCTTTTTAGTCAAAACTACTTTGAGAGCTCCTTTTCCTCCCTTTTTTTAAATTTATTCAAATTAAAAATAAAGCAGTTTCCGACAACTGAATAAAATTTTGTGTTTTATTTTTATTCACGCTGATTCATGTAATTTTTTAAAAAAATCATTTTTTTTTTAGATATCACGAACATCAGAAACTGATATTACAACTAAAAGTCAACGGGTTCAAAGGTCGTATAATCTCACATAAATTGTCTAACTACCCAGACGAAATCAACACCTGAATATCATAATATTGAATAAAGATTTTGATTGATTTAGAAGGATGCGCAGCATCGTTGTTCTGTATTCAAATTACCGGATGTAAATCTGGAGGCAATTATGTAAGGGTATGAGGTCCTTTTTCTTTTTTTTAGAATTTATTTCTTAGTTTTGATTTTCCAGATTTTTGTGCTGATCTTTTGTTTTTGTTTGGTTTCGCATATCAATCTTCGTAGGTTTTTTTTCTTTCTTTGGTTTGTTTTGTTTTACGGCATATCAACCTCAGTGGGTCATTTAATGCCGATAAAGTTTTGAAATGAATCAATTCTTAATGGATAATACAATTTTTTTATAAAGACATTTTTCTATTTAACCCATAGATGGGACCCTAACAGGTACTACCACTCCGGGTAAGAGTGGACCAGGGAGCAATGGTGATGAAGGGGTGCTCCACATTCCCCAAACCTCCAAAACTGGAACCTCACCATCAGATAGAGTTTAACGTCATTCCCAGGACATGTAGACCCGCAGCCACCACCTTCTAGCACCCATATGATAAAAAGGGGTTGGGGCTTGCCATAAGGGCAATAGGGTTGGGAAAATCGTATAGGTGCTAGGGCTTGACATGACCAGCCGATTGATCGGAGGGGGCCTCTCCGACCGCCCGTCTAGCCCAAGATAGGGCCAAAGTGGAGTATTGCATATCATGAACTGCTCATCCACCTGGAATCTATCCTTAAGTATCACGGGTCGCCACCCACGGCCAACAGGTGGCCCCATTGGGGGAGTCTTACCCCTCTGCAGTCGGTGCATTCTAACGCCCCAGCCGTAATATTTAGCAACAAAAAGGTGCTGTTATCATATACTGAGATTTTCTTTTGTTTATGGGCCGGTTTAGTTCAGTTGGTAGAGCGTTCGCCAAGGTTCGATATCGGCCCTCGCCAATTCAGCGTATGAGTAGCACTGGTATCTGTGCGGTAAAGCAATGAGCTGATGATAGGTCTGGCGCTCCACATCAGACGCAAAAATAATCTCCTTGGTCTAGCACTAATTAAGAGGGGATAGACTCCCTCACTGTTTGGTTGATACCGACCGTATGCCGCCCCGACGACTCTACTTTATATTAGCCAACAAAAACCTTCAACATATAATGTCCCATCTATGGGTTAAATAGAAAAATGTATTTATTAAAAAAAATTGAGCATCCATTAAAAATGAATTTATTTCAAACTTTATCGGCATAACAATGATTTGCGGCAGGTTTAAGTTGTCTTGGCTAGTTATGACCCACCGAGGTTGATATGCCGTAAAGCGAAACAAACAAACCAAACAAAAAATCAACATATAATGACATAAAGAGAAATAAACACTTATTTATACTTTCAAAAATAATATAAATACAGGAGAAAATCAATGCAATACCATAAATGAACAATAATGTTGCCTACCGTGTTTACTTTGATATTCCAAACATACTTAATGAATTAGGGAGCTTATTGTGCTGGAATCTGTGCATATCAGATAATGATATAAACAAGTGTTCATAATCCTAGGCAAATATTTCAAAAACACAGGCCATCGTATCTATGACTAAGTCTAATTTCACTTTTGACTGACCAAACGTGTTTCCACTAATGACTAGATAAATACTTTTACTTAAGATAATGAAGTTGTCTTGACTAGTAATTACGATTCTGCGGTATGGGTTATGCCCCTTAGACCATTTCTGTTATTTTTCGCAAATAGGATACATTTATGCCTTTGACCGGTCATTTCCGGTTGTGAGTCAGCGGGAATTTCAAGTCTCTTTTCCACTTCGCTTCGGCTGCAACAAGACGTGTTCGCCAACACCTCTATCCATATTAAAGATTATTCTAAGCAACCCGCTTCTTACCTTCTCCGACAGAATAAAGACATTTTAACTATACCCATGGTTATTTGTGTTTCATTGTTGGATAGGTTTACTACACGCGATTAGATTGTCTCAACCACCTGGAAATAGGATTAGACATAACATTAAGAGGCGTGATAGAAGTCTTTACATAACTTTACTATTTATGATATTTATACCTATCATATGTATAGGTATTATAAATAGTAAACACTGTTACGTAAAAAGTATAGTATCTTACATTTTAACCTTTGTTTGGATATAAGCTATGCAGGAATACTTTAGATAGAAGTTACGACAAGGTTAGGTCCTAGAAAACAAGTTAAGCTTGGACATTGTGTTTTATACAAGTATACTTGTATATGACCCCTTGTTTTTAGGTGAGAGATTTGTCCTACAAAGTCGTTCATTACAGAAGTATATACGGTATACAAGATGTGTCTCGTTCATTTATTTATTCCTTTTATTTATCTATCTGTTTTCTTGTCATTATTGCAACAGTTGAATTTGTTCAGCCAAAAGCGACACTTTTTTTTCGGAAATAAGGTTTCCACAGCAACAATTTATCATCGTGTGGTTCTCGAGTTTATTAAATATCAACTTCTATATTCTGCCTTATTGTTATCTGCACATTTCGTCACAAAACTACCGGATATAGCGAACATTTGGGAGGGATGATTGACAGATAGTGGGTCAAAGATCAAATCCCCCCAACCGTGGGAAGCTATAAATGTTCGTGTCGACAATCATGCATGAATTAAGTGAGTTACGTGTTTTTGCTTACGTAGAGTTGAGTTTTAGGCTCCAAGGGAAACAAACATAGTTTGAGACTTAAGCGAGATAACTACCTCACTTCTTTTTGGGGTAGGCTACGATTATATAAGAATGGATCTTTATAAAACAATGGATCGAATGAACAGAACCCCCACGCCCGGGTTCAAAATAAACGTGAATAGGGTTTCTTGCAATAACATGTTTTCTAAGGCATTTATTTAATCAGTGGTATACAAACTCCAGTCATGCTTTTACGTTCATATTCCGACTAATACCCTTGGGAAATGTATGAACCACTTATCCTTCAATAATAGGTTAAATAGTACCACTACTGTTCTTCGACAAAGATGACTTTGGCATTGAATAGCCCATGAAGTTTGATATAGCATTAAAACAAAGAAACAAAACTAAAATCCACTAACATTTTGTTTTAATGGCTTTCTGTTAAAAACTAGTACAAATATTTTGAATATTTTGAAAATTAAACAATATATATTACAAGGTAATTGCACAGGGCAATTATTTTTCGAAATCTGCTTTTAAAAATAATTTTGTAAAAACAGTTTATCCCACATCTGTGATGAATGCATTTTTTAGTATATCACAGTGACCATTGCACATTTTTCATGCTCATTTACGATCCTGCATCATGTAGGTCATTCTGATGTCAGTACGGATGTAGAAAACGCACAACACTTCGTCAGACATGGTCTTCTGACGTGTGCGCTGAAAATGAAATCTGAGGTCACAGGAAATAAACATATAATATTTATATATTTATATATATATATATATATATATTCCATACACCACACACAAATATATATATATTATATATATAAGTCATCCACAGACACGTGTTTCGGCATATCATGTGCCTCTTCAGTGTGGCTAGACACAACTAGCCTTGGGTAGGGTTCGAACTCAGACTGACCGCAAATATATAGATTTGTAAAGAAAAAAGGCTTAAAATCGGATTTTAAGTGATTATGATCCATTTCCACCCGTGGGTATCTGAGTTTTATCAGATCTTATTGAAATTTATAAAATTTATGAAAATTAAACATTCAGCTCTCAAATCGGACCTGAAACTTTGCATACCGATACAGTTGGAAGAAGGGACCTGCTTAGAATCATCTAATTTCCAGAATTGAACTTGGTACCCACAAAGTTAATATAGTATATAATATATAATATAGTATATAAGATATATAAAGGACTCTTCCGCGTCGATTTTCGACGTATTGGGGTTCTTAAAATCCACAATGAACTCTCAATCAGTATTTGGTCTTAGTATGCTGTAAGGCTTGTGTTGGACCATCCACACTTCTTTGGCACAGTCGAAGGAAAGAATTGGTGGCAGTCGAAGGGTTCCACAAACGCCAATCAACGACCCGACCTCAGGAATTCTGATTCAGAGTTATCCTCTCCTATATATAGTAGATATATATATTATATATATAGTAGTATATATATATATATAGTGATATATATATATATATAATATGCATCGGCTACAAGACTGTTCAACTCCATAGTAAAAGTGGACATCATGGCAAGACTACATATTCTCTCCATCTCTTTCGCCTCCCTCTCCTCTCTCATCTCGTCTCTCTCTCTCTCGTCTGCTCTTCTCTTTCTCTCTCTCTTCATCTATATCTTCTCTCTCTTCTTCTTCTTCTTTCGTCTTCTTCTTGCTTTCTCTCGTTATCATTCTCTTACTCCTTTCAAATCTAATTTTCTTTTTTCTGCTTCAGTAAAAAGATTTTAATTGGTTCAGTCTTCTTTTCGCGCCTTTTGGTGTGCCTTTCTCCTTTCCCTCTCTCTCTCCTCTCTCTCCTCCCCTCCTCGTCTTCTGCTCTCTCTCTCTTGCCTTCTCTCTCGTCGTCTCTCTCTCTCGCTCTCTGCTCTCTCTCCTGATTTCCTTCGTTCTCATATCTTTCTTCTTCTTGCTTCTGTCTTCTCTTGGCTTCTTCTTCTTGCTTTCTCGCTCTCTTCATCATCTCTACTCGTTCAAACCCTTTCTCCTTTTCTCTTCCCTTGTCTCCTCATGTCTTTTTTCTTTCGACTAACCAGCTTTCTTTCGATTATCCTTTTTGCTTTCGTAATTTTTCTTTCATTTCTTTAATTCTTAATTTCTTTCCTTTTCTCTTTCGTTCTGTTTACGCTCGAGGTTTTAAAATCAGTTCAGCGACGGATGCTTTTAACATTCTTAACAGTGTCTGAATCGACGGAGTAGTGTCACCATCGACGTTACCAAAAGCAAAAATGGCGGATTCTGACGCAAATAATTCGTCAACACAAATAATGCTCGACGCCAAATAATCCGCCATTTTTGAGCGAGAGTCGCGTCTACTATGTTTTACTCTATTCAAGTTTTATATCACCAGTTTACTAAGTGGTTATTTATCACTGTAAGTCTTAAGGTGACAACAAATTCCCCAGGTGCTCTCAGAACTCTTCTAAGTAGTGCTGATTTTAAAACCGCCTGGTGGTCTAGAGTTTCGGTTCTTTTTATTTGATCTCTGTGCCTTTATGTCAGTTCCGAGGACATTTGGACTCATCCAAGGCATCCAACTACAATTAAATCAGCGTGAACCTTCATGTTCCAGTGGCTTTTGGTTTTAGCCTCTGCTAAAGTTCCAGACTATTTGGTTTTATCTCTCTGTTGGAATTTTTTTGGTATATAGTAGCATGAGGCAAGTAGTTACACTTCGGTACTGTATAGGACTCGTGACTAATCCATCGTGACCCAGGATAGGAACCTATTGTCCAATGTCACTTGGCAGTGCTGTCTGCTGCTTTGGTGTATGTTATAATAGCCGATTGCTATATCTAGCTCATTGACACTTGGATCAGTCTAGGACGTTCGGCCCTAAAGGACATACTATCTGCCACAAGGACTGTTATTGTTTACTTCAACTTGGTTTACTTATAGTTCGTTTACAACTGGAACAAGGATGGCGGCCATTTATCAACACTTCCTCTATTTGTTATTCTATGGTCTGCTGAGAATGGCAAGAAAATACTCTAGATAACAAATTATTTTGCTTCTTTGTAATTAACACTTAGTACCTGGTCATATTATCGGTATCGCTTGGTGTCAGGTTTGATCTCAAAGTCCGAGAAATTTTATGGGTCTCGAATTTTATGGGTCAGATTAATGTCCTTAAGAAATTCTGGACATATCTTGGTTTGCCACTATACAATTTGGTCAATATTTCCAATTCTCAAAGTCGCAGAGAATTAATAGTATTCATATTCTTGGACATATTCTGGTTTGGCGATTTTGACGCAGCGATTCCAATTTTAATTTACTCTTGCACTGTTCCCAGTGATTGACCTTTCCCACCTGCAATTTGCCAGTCTGTATTTCTTTCGTGCAAATTCCGGTATTTCTTTGATTTACCATTTGTCTCTGACACCTGCATGATAATACTTGCTATTCTTCTGTGCTATTAATCAACTTTTACTTGTTATAAGTTTGTACGTGGCCAGTTATTTTGTATGTGCTAATGAAATGAGATCGCGATCCTTGCTTTGAAATTTTACCTTTTAGGTCATCTCGAGTGCAATTTCCTTAGTTTTGTCGGCTTGAAGTATCCATACATGTTTTCTTCACAGTTTTGTTTTTCTAGATATTGTTTGTTTTGTCTGTTTGATCGTTAATTATTTCTGTTGCTATGCTGTTATTTTGGCTGTAGTAATGACTTTCAAAGTTTTTATATAATTTCCCTATGTCTGTGAATAGTTCTATCAACTAATGCTGGTAAATTTTTCTTCTTCTTTCTTTTCTCTGACACACATGAGTCCGTCTGTACTCAACTGCAGTGGTAAAGGCATTGGGTATCAGAATCAATTTCGGTGTCAGTTTTCCCATACAAGTGCCAGTTAAAGAATTGGTCCAGAGTATCGAAATATAGTGACTGCAGGTGGCATTCTTTGATAAAATTTCTGCTGGCAAGTCGTTTGGCTTTGGAGAAAGGATCTTATATCACCCCGATATTGAGATTTTTTACCAAGCCTTTTGCTCTGAGTAGTGACAGCAGTCTCCTCGATGTGTCCTCGCTGGACTGTTTTCTTAGTATTATGCCGTCTTAAAGATATGTTTGTTGTTCGGATGGTCTCGATCCTTCGTTTGAATTTCCAAAACCTTTATCACACTCTTATGGTCGGTTCCAGAGGACCATCACCGAACTATAAATTAGTCACATTTACTCTGCCTTTTCCACGTTTTGTCAGTTCTTTGGCAGGTCCTAGTATTTGCTTCTTTTCGTTTTCTTATTTATCAACCACTCTGTGATCTTGCCGGGATGGCAATTCCATGGATGGAAGAGTTCTTTTTTCTTGTAAATTAACTTACGATTTAATCTGAGGCCGTCTCTACCCAAAGTTCCATCTAGAATTTCGATGCTATCGCATACTATGGAACGGTTGGTCAAGTTCTACTTTCTTGTATCGCATTCTCCATGGATCACCTTTCCACCACATCGTGCCGATTCTGCTTATAGCCTTTTGAGCTAGTTTTCTGTATCTGGATTTTTTTGTTCCTCTTATATTAATTAACCGTTCCGTCTTTGTCTCCAATATCTTGTCTCTATACTTGATATTGTTTTGCGTTATTCTATTTTTGCTTTTACATAGTTTATTCTTATGGGCATTATCTTGCGCAGTAAAGTGAAAAAACTATTCATTTTCCCCCTGAGTTTTCCCCTTATCCAATGTATTCTCGATGTGCGATCCATCCAGTTTGTCGGCTTGAAGTAGTCTTATAGTTGGTTTTTCTTTACATTTCTATTCAAGTTTTTTTTCTGCTTGTACATATGCTATACTGTTGACTGTGGTTGCTGTAGATTAGTGTTTTTTTTTTTGCTCTTCTCAAGAAGACTCATGGGTCCTCGAATGTCGCATCTACGCATCTCTGACACATGAGCATACTCTATTGTCATCTCTCTTGGGTGTAAATATTCCGTTCAATTATTGTCGCTCTGAGTTCCTTACTCTTAGCTCATCTCTCAGAGTTCCTCTATCACCTAACGAGATTACTGCTAAAAAATGGTTCCAGATTCTTTTTTTTTTCTGCTTCTTCTTCTTTTCTCTTCTTCTTTTCTTCTCTCTCTTATTATTATTGATTTGATTATTATTATTTATTATATTATTATTATAGAAGTTTCTCTCATCACCAGTCCATCAGCTTGATGGTATTCCCTGGAGTCTGAGTGACAGTCCTCGCTCAGGGTCTCCACAGGACTCTTCTGGAGATTCTGGCAGATTGCAAGCAGGTCCCAGGTATCTGCGATGGTTCCTCATTCTTCTCTGATTTCCCAGAACTTTCCAAGTTTTCCAAGCTTTTGGGACCATTCCAATGCAATCAAAGCTACAATTGTATCACTTTCAAGCTTTCCATATCCATAGCTTTTTTCAGTTCATCTGGCAAAGTCCAGGTATTGTCTATCTTTCGTTTCTTCAATCTTCACTGCCTTGATCTACTGGATATGCAAATATCACGCCAGATGAAAAGTTCTTTCTTTTTTGTTATCAACACTAGGTATGTCCTGCTTCTCTTATATGTTCATTGATTATTAATTATGGTGTTGTTGATGATGTTATGTGTTGCTGCTGCTGCTGCTGCTGCTTGTTAGAACAGCCCTATGCTGTAATGAACGTATGTTGTATTTATTAGTGAGTTCGACAAGACAAATCAGAAATCTCATGTAGGAAAAAGTAATAAACTTCTGTGTGGTAGAATATGATAATTTGTTAATCAGATTAACAGAGGTGAGATAAAACAGGAAGTTCTTCGTGTCGAGAGTAAAAAAAAGTTGTGATTGAGAAAAGATTAAATGGTGACAAGACATAAACCTTGTTGAAAAATGTATTATATTAATATGACGTTTTTCACAACCTCCGTACCGGTGGTCACTGGATGTTGAGTGACTTGCCAAGTCTCCTCATTCCGAGTAATCTAGCCGATCTTAACAGTGCTGTAGTTTGGAATGGTCTTCGATCTTCCATCTGATTTCTATCACCCAAATTTTTTCAAAAGAGCTTTGGGGACTGTACTACAGTGGCATACTATCACATATGGTACTACCTTGACCTCCATGTTGCCAGATGTTTTTCTCAGTTCTCTGCAAGGTCCATGTTTGTCTACCATTTTGCTTTCTTTCAAATTTTTACTCGTTGGTCGGCCGGGTGGCAAAATCTGCGAAATGACAGATCTCTCGTTCTCTTGGTCCAATCAATACTAGGTTCGGTCTCCAGCGAAGTAGGTATTATTTATAATTATTATTATTATATTATTATTATTATAGGGGAAATAATTCGTAGAAAGAGGGTTTGAAAAGTGATGGCTGCTGAAAATTGATGTGAAAGGTTATTTTTTATCGATTTTGATAGTAAAAGAATTTGTAATAGGTGTTGTCATATTGGGGCAGGTCGAAAACCTTGCTACTGTGCTCTTAATGCAACACAGAGAGAGGAAAAGAGATTGAGTGGATTGCTGTGTGTGTGTGTGTGGAGAGAGAGAGAGAGGGGTAGAGTAGAGAGAGAGGTAGAAGAGAGATATAGAGAGAGCGAGAGAAGAGAGAGACTGTGTGTAAGAGAGAGAGAGACAGACAGACGGACAGCGAGCGA
>CM042156.1:76263190-76304247 GCA_023376005.1 Doryteuthis pealeii | reverse complement strand
CCAACACAATAACCAACCCAACACATAACCCCAACCACACCCCCAATAAACCACACAAACCAAATAACCAAACCACCCAATAACCAACAACGGAAATAACCAACCAACTCCCAATAACAACCAACCCAATAACCAACCAACCAAACAACCAATAACCAACCAAAAATCCGCAATAACCAACCAAACGAAATAACAAACACAAACAACAATAACCAAGCCAAACCCCAAAATAAACCAACCAAACAATAACCCAACCAAAACGAATAAACCCAACCAAACCCAATAAATAACCAACCAACCAACCCATAACTAACCAACCAACACAATAACCAACCAAAATAACCAACCAACCCAATAACCAACCAACCAACCAACCCAATAACAACCAACGAATAACCAACCACACACACCAACCCAATAAACCAACAAAACAAATAACCAACCAACCAATACCACCAAACCGAATAACAACCAACCAATAACAACCAACCAATAACCAACCACCAACCAAACCACCAACCCAATAACCAACCAACAATAACCAACCAACCCAATAACCCAACACAATAACCAACCAAAACGAATAACCAACCAAATCCAATAACCAACCAAACCAACCAACCCAATAACCAACCAAAACAACCAACCAACCCAATAACCAACCAACACAATACCAACCAACACAATAACCAACCAAACCACAATAACCAACCAAACAATAACCAACCAACGAATACCAACCAAACCCAATAACCAACCAAACGAATAACCAACCAACCAAACCATCTTTAAACTCTTGAGATCTCTGAATATTTCTCTTTATGGGAGATTTAAATCTCTCTGGTGCATTATTAAAACATTGTTGCTCGTTTAGCGCCAAGTTGAAACACCTGACTTAATATGTCATCCACCAAATAGTCATATGAATTAAAGATTACATTGAGTACACATATTTATTCAGTTGAATTCAACAGTCGACAGATTTTATACGTCATGAAATCGCAGTGATGCCAGCGGCCATGACAATGCGAGTGCTGCAGAATGTTAGGTGGGTGGGTGGGTGTTGGGGGCTTCAGAAATATATTGCTGATGAGGAAAATCATTTGGACGAGATAATCTTTAAAGAAAATTTAAGATAATAAGAAAATGGCTAATATTGCGGTAGAGCACCTGCCTAGGAAACGCAAGTTTTCAGGTTTGATACCTATATATTTACCAACCCCTCCGCACGAGCAGGATGCGACACAAGGTCAATTTCTTAAGCGGTTTTCCTTCTCCTAGACCGGTTACCTAACCAAGGCTAAAGAGCCCGGTCTGCCCTACTATTTACCCATAGCTGGAGGGAGAGTAGGATTCATACCTTTCCCAAGGGTATTAGCGCTAAGTGAAAATGCAGTTACCGCGTCCAGGATTTGAACTCGTGGCGACGAGTCCATTTCCCATGACTTTAACCATTACACCACACGCTTCCGTAACTACCAACTCAATGACTGAGAAGCACAGCTTGGGTTATCTGATCTAGTCTGTAAAGTTGGGAGCTGATTGTAGATGTGGCACCGCAGCACAGGGGAAAAAAACAGTCTCCCTGGTCTAGCGCTTGCTAGAACGGGATAGACTCCCTCACTGTCCGGGTAATACCAATATATCGAAGTTATAGAAAAAAGTTTTGAATAGAAATCGGTTGCTTTTACTATGTCTGCGTTCTAAATCCAAGGAATGCAATTTTCTTTTTATCACCTGTGCTTAGAAGAAAATGCACAACATCTCTATGTACCAATAAAAAAGAGCACACACAACACACACACACACACACACACACACACACACACATATATATATATATATATATATATATTCATTTATGGGTACCACTATGTGAACATAGCGTAAGTAGTTAATCCAATAGGGCTCAATATATTGTGAATATAGAGCATTAATAGTCGTAGAAGAAGTTATTTCCCGACTGCGGTTTCGGTGTTACTCTAACGTCTTCATCAGGGGGATTGAGTGGATATTTTCGGTTACTTTATATAGTTAGACTGATATTTCTTTAATTCTTCCTGAAATTTAATCTTAGTGGGCTGCTAGTTTGTAGTTGAGGTTAAACTCCTCCTATCTTGACCTACGTGGATAGTAGTGCGCTGTAACATTATACTTTTATAATAATAAAAGTATAATGTTAAAGCGCACTACTGCATGATGAAAGTGTTAGAGTAACACCGAAACCGTGGTCGGGAAATAACTTCTTCTACGACTATATATATATATATATATATATATATATTACATAATTTCCAAAAATATATTCCTTCAAACAAAAGTGTAGCGTTGTCACCGATGACTGCTAGAGAAACATACAAAAAGCAACTTGCCTAAAGCGTTAGGACCTACATTATTTTATTCTACCGGTTCATTTTCAGGATCTGCGAACGTAGATAGAAATAGATAGATAGATATGAATATGAGGTTGAAGATAGAAATGTGAACGTAGATAGAAATAGATAGATATGAATATGAGGTTGAAGTCAGATATGAATATGTGAGATAGATAGATAGATAGATAGATAGATAGATAGATAGATAGATCCACCAGCTAATGCACATCTGGTTATTAATTTACCAGTCTTGTATCTTTTGAAAGCTAATCACTTAACTGTAGTGAAACGAGTGAAAATATTAAAAACTAATCAAAATAATTGCTGATCAGAGAAGATAAAACAAAACTATTAATCAACGCCCACGCCGATAGACCCAATAACTAGACACATCATGACACAAATCTGCCACATATTTCACATTTTTCATTTTTCATTCAGTAGGATGAATAATACAATAATAATATCACCATCGAAAATATAGAATAAACTTAGTAATAGAATAATAGTAATTACTCAGAAGATTGTGATAAGAAGCAAGAATAAGTAATATTTATCTACCTCTTCTACTGAACCCAATTGTACGTACATAAGACGCAGACAGTTGAGAATGCGCAGCCTTGCAAATCGAATAGGAAACCCTGGGGAAGATCGAAGATAGATAGATTCTTAGAGTCACACACACACATAAATAAATACACGCACTCACACGCACACACACACACACACAAAGACATATATATATATATACATATGAAGTGATCAAACAATGTGTTTGAGAAATGGCGAAGGCCGACAATTTTTGGGAGATTATGTGCTTAATTAAAGTCATACTTAATTTGTTAATTAATTAATTGTAATTAAATGATTTAGGCGTGCATATCGGTTTAAATGTAAAGCGTAAACAAATCGAGAAAAAGTCGATCTCTGTATATATATATATATATATATATATATATATATATATATTAGTATCTATATTATAGTCGCAATATTTATCTGTAAACAGTGCCAGAGCATGTATATTTAAGTTAAGGTAGCATGGACATGAATTCAACGGCGCTTCGTTTGAAAATGGCATAGGCAAGAAACTGTCAGTAACCAAGCGCCGATGACTTCATGTCCCCACTACCCTAACTTATATATATATATATATATATATATATATATATACTAAAAAGAACGTGACCCGTTGGGTTGCACATTGAGCACTGGGTAAATAATTATGATCAGGAGAAAAGTGAGTTAAATTAAAAAGATAAATACGGCCGACGAATTTTAAATTTGAAAAAAAAATCAAGATAATCATGTTAAAATTTGGAATTAAGTCAAAAAGTGGTCCATCTTTTATTCACATTCTGCCTGTCACTTTACCCACATCTCTATATATGTCTTGATTAACTACTCATTATATATGTTAGTTTCTCTGTGATTGTAAACAGAGAGATTGCAGAGAGAGAGAGAGAGAGAGAGAGAGAGACAGAGAGACAGAGAGATTGCAGAGTATGTGTGTGTGTGTGTGTGTGAGAGAGAGAGAGAGACAGACAGACAGACAGACAGATTGCAGAGTGTGAGAGAGAGACAGAGAGAGAGAGATTTCAGAGTGTGTGTGTGTGTGTGTGTGTGCGAGAGAGAGAGAGAGAGAGAGAGAGAGAGAGAGAGAGAGAGAGAGAAATTGCCAGAGTATGAGAGAGAGAGAGAGAGAGAGAGATTGCAGAGTGTGTGTGTGTTGGGGGGAGAGAAAGAGAGATTGCAGAGTGTGAGAGAGAGACAACAGAGAGAGATTGCAGAGTGTTGTGTGTGTGTGTGTGTGTAAGAGAGAGAGAGAGAGAGAGAGAGAGAGAGAGAAATTGCAGAGTGTGCGAGAGAGACAGAAAGAGAGAGATTGCAGTGTGTGTGTGTGTGTGTGTGTGTGTGTGTGTGAGAGAGAGAGAGAGAGAGAGAGAGAGAGAGAGAGAGAGAGAAAGAGAGAAATTGCAGAGTATGGGAGAGAGAGAGAGAGAGAGATTGAACTTCCTACTTTATTTGTATTGTTATATATAAGCCAGCCGTTAACTTCTGGTTGCTGATGAAAATTAACATACAAATAAAGCGGGAAGTTCAACCCCCCTTTGTTATAGTTATTACAATTATCCATATGAGATGGTTAGTACGCTGCTTAGAAACCAATGGTAACAATCATTGGCTCTTATTCCAGTAATCGAGCATTTTATTTTGATATCTCCAATACAAAATAACATCCTATATATATGTGTGTGGGGCTGGTAGGTTGTGTGTGTTGGTAAGCGTGTGTGTGTATGTATTTGTGTGTGTTTAACCACCGCCTACGCTACGGGAGGAACGGTCTAAATTCAGAGTTTTCCTTCTCCTATACTTGTTGCCTTACTAATGCTAAAGAATACAGTATGTTCTACTATATACTCATAGCTAGGGGAACATGCAGATTCATGCCTGAATGAAGCGAAACGCAAATAGCCTCGTTCAGGATTTGAACTCAGGTTCAGCATCATTATCATCAAGTCGCACTGACAGCACGGATTCCCATAATTCTCTCTCTCTCTCTCTCTCCACCCGGTCATCGTTCCTGGCAAGTCCTCAGCACAGCATCCAGCATCCGCACATAATTGATTAATGTATGTTTTTGCTGGTCAGCTTACACTGGTGCAGGTGTCTACAGGATGGGGTCACTTGTGAATCCGTCCTTACTTCTCCAGCAGTGCCAAGTATGTATGGTTTGTCTTAGTTGGATAGTTTGTGTGATAGGAGGTAAGTGGCCGTGCAGTTGATTTTTATGGAGTGCTACTTACAGGATTTGTTTGAGACAGCACGTTGCATCCTTGTGTAGTTCCCATCGATGTTTTCTCCAAGCCTTTCCATGTGGTGCTACCACACCGCAGCACACATTGGAAGAATAGTCGTTTTATCTTATCATGGAGATCAGATTTCTATATGATCGATAATCTGTCTATAGAAGCACATGCATTACCCGTGCGTATATTGATATCACTTTGTGTAGATAAGATATCACTATCTAGGTATGTGAACTGGTTCATCAATTTCATAGGCTTGCTATTCCTCGTGGAGATGTCTCCATCTTGTTTAAAACATATGAAGTCCGTTTTATCTGAGTTCCCATATGTTGTATATTGATAATCAACGTCGTTTTTTGGACGGTTAGTGTAAAATTAGATTTTGGGTTTCAAGTTCTTGAAATTCAAAATCGGGGGCAGTTAGATGATTGGCATGAAATAACCTTTGACTGAACTTCTTTCTGGCTACACAGACTGTTGGAAAGCAGGCTTAGAGTTTAGTTAGTTTAGTTAGTTAAGCCGGAGACTTCCTACGGTACAAAAATGCTCAGCTTATTCCACTCATGCGATTGAAGTATCCTAGGTTAAGAAAGTTCTGGTTCTGAATGTGATCACAAAAAATATATGCCTCGTGTTGTCTCTGAGTGAACTAATGGCAACCTTGGCGAACCAGCATCTTGAAGCTAAAGACACAGATCAGACCAGCATCTTAAAGACAGACCAGACAAGTCAACCAGTTTGAAGAATCCTAGGTTGAGAAAGTTCTGGTTCTGAATGTGATCACAAAAAATATATGCCTCGTGTTGTCTCTGAGTGAACTAATGACAACCTTGGCGAACTAGCATCTTGAAGCTAAAGACACAGATCAGACCAGCATCTTAAAAACAAACCAGACCAGTCAACCAGTTACAAGAAGAAATTAAGATAGCAACAGATAACAGATTACAGACCACAAGAAAGTTAGAAGAAATACACCAGCTACAAGAAATAGAGGATAATAATCAAGCCATTAGGTACCGGCCAGCTACTCAAGTAATTAAGAAAGATTTGTAGAAGCATAGCCATGAATGTCTCTCATCCCCTCACAAGAACTCTCTCCCAGAGTATATACCCAATTTGGTAACATATAGAGGCCAATGCTTCTTTCTGTCCTCTCAAGCCTATGATTATAGCGGAAAACTAGTTAAAGAAATAATGAACATAATAATGAAATAGTGAACAGTTTTCCTGTAATCAAAAGATATCTCAGGAATTTGCTCATATCTTTAAGCAATGAATAGTTTCTCGTTCCAATGTACAGTGGTACCATGACTTACAAGTTTAATTCGTTCCTCTCGTAAATCCATTTCCTCGTGTATTAAATCAATTTTCCCTATTGAAATAAACTGAAATGCCACTAATCCATTCCAGACCCCACCAAATACCCTAGTTTTTCTTGTTATGTTTTTAAATAAGAAAAACTGCACTGTATTGTGTCAAAACAACGAAAAAAAGAATGTAATGAATTATACGCTGTAATATATTTTAATGTTTTATCAATGCAATTATATTTATTCTAGGATATTTCTTTGGCACAATAAATTTAGAAACTAAAAAATGGTTTGAGTGAACTCAACAATATAAGCGTATCAGAAGCTCGCTCGTACCTCAAATTTTAGCTGTTAGCATAAAGCAAAAAACTTGACCGAGTGATAGTTCGTAATTCGGAAAAGTTGAAAATTGGAGCACTCATTAGTCAACGTACACCTGAATATATATATATATATATATATATATATATATATATATATACATATATATATATATATATATATATATATATATATATATATGAACCGTGTTCGGCGTTCAGCTAAGACTCACTTTGTTTACAAAGTTTGAGACCTCTAGGTGAATTCATTTACGCTTAGAAATGCAGCGATTAAATAGCCTGCTTTACTTGGCAGCTGACTGTGGCCGTAAGGGTAAGAGGTTTGGCGAGCGTAAGTTCGTTCGGGTCTCGAACCAGGTCAGAGGTAGCTGCTAAAAATGGTATAACTGCACTGATGAGAGGTGGTACCTCGAAACACGTGTCTGAAGTTTACTCTTTCTCTCTCCCTCTCTCTCTCTCGCTATCTATCTATCTATCTATCTATATATATATATATATATATATATATATATATATATATATATATATATTCCATTTGACCAAATATTAATAAATAAGATGCTAATTGAGATTAGATAATTCTCCGCGTCGTGTTAAAGTACGCACACATAGGTTAGTAGGTAGTTACTAGCGTATTATTATGCTCGTATCTTAAATTTTAGCACACAATTTAAAGCAAAAACTTAATTTGGGGCGCTCGTAAGTCAAGGTACCACTGTATTTTCATTCATTGGTTCTGATGGGTAGAAAGCCTATTTATCAGCCATGTTTCTTCATGAAATTCTGTCACGAATTTAATTAGCCTTTTTACTCCACCAAAAATTGTATTCTTCGATTTCATGACTATTATTGTTTCTATCAGTTAGTTGTTTGCAATCACTGCACCAGAGATTGCCATTCAAAAATTGGTCTGTTCAGCCACTCGCGCAGTTGCAGATAAAAAAAAGTGGACACTATACCATCGTCTTTAGTAGACCTTCCGTCTACTAAAGACGATGGTATAGATGCCGACAACAACTATCAGTGCATCCCGCAAGGTGTAATGGTTAATGAGCCTTTTGAACTCAAATTTCTTAGCCTTGTGCCAAACTAAGTTGACTTAAATTTTAGCACACAATTTAAAGCAAAAGCTTAATTTGGGGCTCTCGTAAGTCAAGGTACCACTGTATTTTCATTCATTGATTCCTATTTATCAGCCATGTTTCTTCATGAAATTCTGTCACGAATTTAATTAACCTTTTTACTTCACCAAAAATTGTATTCTTCGATTTCATGACTATTATTGTTTGATTTTTTTTTTTAGTTCTGATTTTACTTTATACTTTTTTTATGTAAGAATTCTCTATATTCTTTGATGTCAACTTTGCGTTTCTTTCGTTCATGTAGATATATTTTGACTGCTGTATCCGACAACCAACAGCCAATGGTATAGTTTCTGTAATTACTAATTTAAAAGAAAATTATTAATAATTGATTCTCCTTATTAATTATAGATGAGGAGGATTCAATCAGCATCAGTTAGAAACTAGATATAGTTTCAGGGGCTAATTATCGTCCAATTTCAATATATGGGCGGTACCAGGGAAACTCACAGTGTCTATCCTAATGATTAGCTGTCGCAGATGAATAAAATATTAGAAAACCGGAAAGTTCTTATGTCACCCTAAGCTAATCTTAGAGTTTCACAAACAAAATATGACGCTAACCTGCATCTGGTAGCAAGGTTCTAGTTTGGGAGCTCTGGAGAGAGTGGAGTACCCCTTCATTGCCATTAATTCTAGGTCTTCTCTGATCTGGACCTGTTAAGCTCCTATATATAAGTTAAATAGATAAAAATTAGTTTTTTAAATGCCGTTGTAGCGTTAGTTTCGTATTTGCCTGGGGGAGTTGTCTGCCCGTTTAGTTCGCTGGTTCCCGCTAGGGGGCCGTTTTATATTTAAGCGGCTGGTTCAAACGCTTCTCTCTCTTTTTCCTGTTCCTCAAACTACGAGACACATGGGTTATATATTGGTGTACCCCTTCTCGTTG
Source organism: Doryteuthis pealeii (assembly GCA_023376005.1). Taxonomy (NCBI): domain Eukaryota; kingdom Metazoa; phylum Mollusca; class Cephalopoda; order Myopsida; family Loliginidae; genus Doryteuthis; species Doryteuthis pealeii. The sequence continues at coordinate 76,295,383 of CM042156.1, read as the reverse complement.
GGGCTTCGCCCCCCTTACATTACTGTAAGTTATTCACACAGCATGGACTATTCTTAGTCTCATGTCTGTACTTTTATGTTTATCTTTTTACCATTCAAGAATGTGTCTTTATTTTTCTACATGTAACTTTGTTATACCTATGTATTATGTATCTTGTTATATCCATGTGCTGTATGCGTATTAAATGTTTTGTTTATCAAACCTTTGTCGGAGTTTGTATTTTCAAGTAAATATAACTTTGAATCTTTCTTACAACGTAAAATCCAAACAACAAAACCAATAAAAATAAGTATGCAAAACCTAACTCATTGTAGTGGGGAAAAGTCTATATTCCTTAACTCTTGATCTATATACGAGAGTTCAAATCCTGGACGTGGTAATTGCATTTCACTTAGCGCTTGGGAAAGGTATAAATTCTACTCTCCCTCCAGCTGTGGGTAAATAGTAGGGCAGACTGGGCTCTTTAACCTTGGTTAGGCAACCAGTCTAGGAGAAGGAAAACTCTAAATACAAATCTGTTAAATGCTTAAGAAATTGACCTTGTGTCACATCCTGCTCGTGTGGAGGAGTTGGTAAATATATATACGAGAGTTATCACAAAGGCATTTAGAAGTCACAGAAACGTTTATTGTTTATTGTCAATGAAATCTACAACATATTTTTAGAACAGGACACTTGATTCTAATTTTCTTAAAAGGTCATTGAAAATGCAAGAGTTACAAATTACTTGATTTAGTTTGCTTTGCTGTGTTGGTTTTACGGCATGTCAACCCGTGCTGGGTTATTTAATGCTGAAATTAGCATCGCAAGCAATTATTAGGTTTCAAGTACTGTATAATAATACTTAGTAAACAATTATATATTCAATTAACAATTCTTAATGCAAATAATTAAGGTATTTCTACCTAATACTAGCAATTTTAAAACAGATGAATTTGACCAATTGATGGGTCTGTAACTGGTACTACCACTCAGTGAGTGAAATTAGGAGTAGTGGCAACGTAGGTGTGACTACACACTTCCTTGAGCTCCCGAAATAGCGCCTCGCCACCGGATGCAGTCTAGTATCATATAACAGAAATAAAGTAGACAAGTAGTTACGTTACAATATGACTGTTGTGAAGGAAAGGTACAAGGCAAATATAGGGTGTATATTTGGGTTAACAGTTTATTCTGGGTTAGTAGTAATGTGTTAGAGTGTATACATTTCTTTTGTAAATGTCTTTAAGAGTAGTGTAATTGTCTTTCAGAGTTGCCAGACGAATTTCTCCTGGCGGGAATATATTTATAGGTAATACAATGAGTTTCAAATACACTTATCTTAGTTGTATAGGTCTTTGCAATGTCTCTAAGTTGTCCGGTAAAGTCGCGGTAGTTCTATTCTTCTGCTTGTATCAGCTAGTACTGTACCCTTCGCCTGCCGGGTCTGTTCTCTGGAATTTTAGGGGTCTGCCCCTGGCGTCTGATTCCAGGAACTAATAGGGGCAGATAACCCAATTTCCTATACATATCTTAAAACTCTTTCTGTGAGGGTCTTACTCCTCAGCGGAGTGAGGAGTCTTATCCCTCTGCAGAGGTGCAGTCGGTATTGTCTAAAGTCACAGCAAACAGGGTAATGGTGCCAGGATAACCTGAGATACACTGTTTCACTATTCATCTATTATCAACTCATCCCAAAAAGTGTGGCTGGTTCTATATAAAACCCTTCACTACAATAAACAAATCCCCTGTGTAATTCATTTGCTAATCTTTTGCTTTGTTAATACGATTGATGAACAGTATTGTCCCTTTGCTAGGGAGACAGACTCCCTCCCCCAAGAAATGGGCTGAACTTAGATATTTACCCAATCTATTTGCAACGAGTAGAATGTGACACAAGGTCACAAGTATATATATATATAATTTTTTTTTTAAATGTTTTTTTTAAAGTTGGGTGTTATTACGAAGCATCTAAAAATAAATGAATGAACTCGATGTTATGGAGTATTGGATTCACTTATGTTTTTATTATTTGTTATCATAAATTTTCGGGTTCGTTAGATACCCTTTTTCAAATGAATGTTGCTCGTTCAACGGATCTTCTGTCTTTGTTGTTATTGACAGCGGCAGCGTCTGTAAAATATTTATAATAACGGAGTATTCCGATGTCAACGTTCAGTCCCTCACGTGAGTTTGTAATTTTAGAATCCATTTAGTTTCTGCTTGTTTTCGAGATTGCGTTGTTGGAAATGCGTGTTATATTAAAATGCATTTGAGGTGTGTAAGGTTGTGTGGTAGGGTGTTAAAGTGAAGTGCTATTGTACTATGCGGGGATTTGAGTTTTATTGTGGATTTGTGGTTATTTAGTCTTAGTCTAAAAGATTTTAATGTTTCTCCCCCCCACACACACACACACATATATATATATTATTGTTTATATTTTTTGAAGGCAATTATAATGCTTATATCGTATAAAATTCGATAATTATTGAAAATAATCATGACAAGTAAACTCGGCAAATAATGCGTGCGACGTGGAACACCGTACAGATGAGACTTGATAAAGTTGAAACAGCTGTACGGTGTTCCATGTCGCGCGCGTTATTTGCTGAGTTTACTTGTCATGATTATTTTCAATAATTATCGAATTTTATACGATATACGCATTGTAATTGCCTTCAAAAAATACAAACAATAATATACTTTACTTAATAATGCTCCAAAAAGCAAATTTTCCAATTCTCTCTCTCATATATATATATATATATATATATATATATATATATTGGTCTCTTGGTTGGTTTTGAAGGTTATCAGAATGCAAGTGTAAAGAAAAAGAAGATAACTATGGTGTTGTTTGTTAACCTGTGATTTATTCTTAATATTTCGAGATAAAAATATTTTCCACAGAAGATCTCCAGAACTGAAGTTGTTGCTAGTCGCTGTCCGAAATATTAAGAATAAATCACAGGTTAACAAACAACACCATAGTTACCTTCTTTTTTCTTTACACTTGCATTGTGATAGCCTTCGAAACCAGCCTCCAAACCAATATAAACACAATGCTTCAAAGCAAATTACAAAACCCATATATATATATATATATGTGTGTGTGTGTGTGTGCGTGCGTGCGTGTGTATAGTTTTCTATATCTATAAATAAAGAATATTATAGCAGATATATCTAAGTTAGAATGGCATAGACACAGAGTCTAAATCATTAGGTGGAGAAGCGTGGTGTAATGATTACTGTCGTGGGAAATGGACACAGCGAGACGGGTTCAAATCTTGGACGCGGTCGCTCAGTCAGTAGAGCGTTCGGCTAGAAACCACAAGGTTCCTAGTTCGATACCGGTCCTCGCCAACTTAGCGTACAGGGATCTGTGCGGTAAAGTAAGGAGCTGACGGTTGGTGTGGCGCTCCACCTCAGACGCTAAAATAATCTCCTTGGTCTAGCGCTAGTGAAAAGGGGATAGACTCCCTCGCTGATTGGCTGATACCGACTTTAGGCCGCCCCGACTACTTTACTTTTTACTTATGGGTAAATAGCAAGACAGACTAGACTCATTAACCTTGATATGGTAACCAATCTAGGAAAAGGAAAACTGAATTCAAAAGTAAGGGTCTCTGTTCTTTTTAGTCAAAACTACTTTGAGAGCTCCTTTTCCTCCCTTTTTTTTTAATTTATTCAAATTAAAAATAAAGCAGTTTCCGACAACTGAATAAAATTTGTGTTTTTTTTTTTTTATTCACGCTGATTCATGTAATTTTTAAAAATCATTTTTTTTTTTAGATATCATTATCATCAGAAACTGATATTACAACTAAAAGTCAACGGGTTCAAAGGTCGTATAATCTCACATAAATTGTCTAACTACCCAGACGAAATCAACACCTGAATATCATAATATTGAATAAAGATTTTGATTGATTTAGAAGGATGCACAGCATCGTTGTTCTGTGTTCAAATTACCGGATGTAAATCTGGAGGCAATTATGTAAGGGTATGAGGTCCTTTTTCTTTTTTTTAGAATTTATTTCTTAGTTTCGATTTTCCAGATTTTTGTGCTGATCTTTTGTTTTTGTTTGGTTTCGCATATCAATCTTCGTGGGTTTTTTTTTCTTTGGTTTGTTTTGTTTTACGGCATATCAACCTCAGTGGGTCATTTAATGCCGATAAAGTTTTGAAATAAATCAATTCTTAATGGATAATACAATTTTTTTTATAAATACATTTTTCTATTTAACCCATAGATGGGACCCTAACAGGTACTACCACTCCGGGTCAGAGTGGACCAGGGAGAAATGGTGATGAATGGGGTGCTCCACATTCCCCAAACCTCCAAAATTGGAACCTCACCATCAGATAGAGTTTAACGTAATTCCCAGGACATGTAGACCCACAGCCACCGCCTTCTAGCACCCATATGATAAAAAGGGGTTGGGGCTTGCCATAAGGGCAATAGGGTTGGGAAAATCATATAGGTGCTAGGGCTTGACGTGACCAGCCGATTGATCGGAGGGGGCCTCTCCGACCGCCCGTCTAGCCCAAGATAGTGCCAAAGTGGAGTATTGCATGTCATGAACTGCTCATCCACCTGGGATCTATCCTTAAGCATCACGGGCCGCCACCCATGGCCAACAGGTGGCCCCATTGGGGGAGTCTTATCCCTCTGCAGAGGTGCAGTCGGTGCATTCTAACGCCCCAGACGACAGGGCGGGTGGGTTATTTGATGCCAAATCCATTCTTGTAAAAATACAGTTGTGGTATTATTTAACCATTTATCCATAGCTTGGGGGATGAAGGGTTCATATCTTCCCCGAGTTCAAGCTCGCTTACTATGGTGACTCAGTCCAGCACGTTATCCACTACGCCACAGCGGCACCCACCTTTTTTTAATAGAAAGAAAAAATATACAAAATAGAAAGATAAAATAAAATCTTGGATGGCTTCTTTTCTTAATGGCATATCAACCATCGTTGGTTATTTAATACCAAAGCCATCCTTGTAAAAGAACGTTAGTGGCACTATTGAACTATTTAACCATAGCTTGGGGATGAAACGTTCATACCTTTCCCAAGAGTATTAGTCTGAAAGTGAACGTGTTACATAATCTATGCAGTTGCATGAGATCATTGTCAATCCCCTGTATTTCTGAAGGGATGGCCCCTTTTCATGTCACAGGCGGGACTTCCCATGGAATATTACAGAAAGCCCGCGAAATACGTGAAGTCACGTGGGACCTGGTTGGGTCTTCAGTTTCAGCTTGGACGTCAGGCTGAGAAGATATAACTGCCCTAGCTGGGACTCACCTGCACACGCATGTTGTGTTAGAGAAATATGTTTAGTTAAGTAAATAAAGGTTTAAGTAAATAATATGGTTTTGTGGTTGATGAATGTCTTGGCAACAAGACTGACCTAGAAGAAGAAATGAATCAAGGACAACCAACCAGCAAGAACAGAGAAATAGAAGACCAGACACGAAGTCCCCAAGACTAGGTCCAGACGCTGGAAGAAGAACGTAAGATACCAAAGATGAGCAGAAGAATAATAGAAGTAAATACAGGGTATACAACAAACGTATTAGCACGATACTATAATATCGCAGTCTAAAACGTTAGCAACTACACCACGGAGTACCCACTCCCCGCCGAACTTTGGAGACATATATTACATATGTCTCTAAAGTTCATGGGAAATGGACTCGTCGCCCCGAGTTCAAATCCTGGACGTGGTAATCGCATTTCACTTAGTGCTAATACCCTTGGGAAAGGTATGAATCCTACTCTCCCTCCAGCTATGAGTAAATAGCAGGGCAGACTGGGTTCTTTAACCATGGCTAGGTAACCAGTCTAGGAGAAGGAAAACTCTAAATTCAAACCTGTCGGACTCCGCTTAAGAAATTGACCTTGTGTCACATCCTGCTCGTGCGGATGAATTGGTAAATAGATATATTACGTATGTCTCAAAGGTATAATCTTGACTGATAAACAAAATATTTTGAAGATTCATTATGTAAATCTATTGTTCGTCAGACTCCTCGGATTTTCTGTTTTATAAATCCGATTCTGTTTTCATATTCCGTGCTTTCCATGTACCACCCTCTCTTTATACCTGTAATTCTACACAATGTAATATTGCCTAATGATCTCAAAAGTCTGAAACTGTGAGATGCACTTGTTACATAATTATTAGATCCCTAATACTTATATAAGGTAGTATAGAAACATAATGGCGATTAGTGCAGCTGATGGCCTTGAGAGTGAGTGACGGCGCTTGACCTCACTCTCACCTTGCCTTCCGGGGATAAATCGTGAGAACCGGAAAGCATAGAAGACTCTGTCTTCCGGTTTAATAATAGTAAGTGAGTCTCAGTCAGTCAGAAGGTAGGGGCCGAGCTCGTAGGATGTAAGTCTCATCTGCGCAGATGTCTGGTTTGGGGATTTAAAAATAAAGGAAGATCAAAGTAAATCGAAGTCTTGTGTTTATTACCTAAAAACTAACAATGATACAGGGCTTCTGATAAAGAGAAATCCCTAACAGAAACCAGACCCGAAGTCTCCAAGAAAGTCCAGACCTTAGAAGAGACCAGACCAAGATAGATGAAGGAATATCAAAGCCGGCCAGAAGAAAATACGACCAGAAGTAAGAAGTAAGAAAAGGGTATACGAAATATTTCAAAAACACAGGCCATCGTATCTATGATTAAGTCTAATTTCACTTTTGACTGACCGAACGTGTTTCCACTAATGACTAGATAAATACTTTTACTTAAAATAATGAAGTTGTCTTGGCTAGTAATTACGATTCTGTGGTAAGGGTTATGCCCCTTAGACCATCTCTGTTATTTTTCGTAAATAGGATACATTTATGCCTTTGACCGGTCATTTCCGGTTGTGAGTCAGCGGGAATTTCAAGTCTCTTTTCCACTTCGCCTCGGCTGCAACAAGACGTGTTCGCCAACACCTCTATCCATATTAAAGATTATTCTAAGCAACCCGCTTCTTACCTTCTCCTACAGAATAAAGACATTTTAACTATACCCATGGTTATTTGTGTTTCATTGTTGGATAGGTTTACTTCACGCGATTAGATTGTCTCAACCACCTGGAAATAGGATTAGACATAACATTAAGAGGCGTGATAGAAGTCTTTACGTAACTTTCCTATTTATGATATTTATACCTATCATATGTACAGGTATTATAAATAGTAAACACTGTTACGTAAAAAGTATAGTATCTTACATTTTAACCTTTGTTTGGATATAAGCTATGCAGGAATACTTTAGATAGAAGTTACGGCAAGGTTAGCTCCTAGAAAACAAGTTAAGCTTGGACATTTCAAAAACATGTGTTGTATACAAGTATACTTGTATATGACCCCTTGTTTTTAGGTGAAAGATTTGTCCTACAAAGTCGTTCATTACAGAAGTATATACGGTATACAAGATGTGTCTCGTTCATTTATGTATTCCTTTTATTTATCTATCTATTTTCTCGTCATTATTGCAACAGTTGAATTTGTTCAGCCAAAAGCGATACTTTTCGGAAATAAGGTTTCCACAGCAACAATTCATCATCGTGTGATTTTCGAGTTTATTAAATATCAACTTCTATATTCTGCCTTATTGTTATCTGCACATTTCGTCACAAAACTACCGGATATAGCGAACATTTGGGAGGGATGATTGACAGATAGTGGGTCAAAGATCAAATCCCCCCCCAACCGTGGGAAGCTATAAATGTTTGTGTAGACAATCATGCATGAATTAAGTGAGTTACGTGTTTTTGCTTACGTAGAGTTGAGTTTTAGGCTCCAAGGGAAACAAACATAGTTTGAGACTTAAGCGAGATAACTACCTCACTCCTTTTTGGGGTAGGCTACGATTATATAAGAATGGATCTTTATAAAATAATGGATCGACTGAACAGAACACCCACGCCCATCTTCTAATTCATAGGCCCGGTTCAAAATAAACGTGAATGGGGTTTCTTGCAATAACATGTTTTCTTAGGCATTTATTTCATCAGTGGTATACAAACTCCAGTCATGATTTTACGTTCATATTCTGACTAATACCCTTGGGAAATGTATGAACCACTTATTCTTCAATAATAGGTTAAATAGTACCACTACTGTTCTTCGGCAAAGATGACTTTGGCATTGAATAGCCCATGAAGTTTGATATACCATTAAAACAAAGAAACAAAACCAAATCCATCTAACATTTGTTTTAATGGCTTTCTGTTAAAAGCTATGTACAAATATTTGTGTATATTTGAAAATTAAACAATATAATTACAAGGTGATTGCACAGGGCAATTATTTTTCGAAATCTGCTTTTTAAAAATAATTGTGAAAAACAGTTATCCCACATCTGTGATGAATGCCATTTTTTAGTATACACGGTGACCATTGCACATTTTTCATGCTCATTTACGATCCTGCATCATGTAGGTCATTCTGATGTCAGTACGGATGCAGAAACGCACAACACTTTCGTTAGACAGACCATGTCTGACGTGTACGCTGAAGGATGAAATCTGAGGTCACAGAAATACCCATATATATATATATATATATATATATATATATATATATATATATATTATATATATATGGGAGTAAATATGGAAATTAAATCCGACAATATAAAGAAAATTTGAAAAAACAAGTGTTCCGAAAATGGGATGAATTTAATTATCGATGTTTAAAACATTTCGGTTACATTGAACCTTCATCAGGATGTCTCTTGGGGTGAAGAAAATGATGGATGTTTTTATATGTGACAGGAGATGAAAATCTTTTTAGTTATGTAACTGTATTTGATCAGCGTTTTATTTTTGAAAGGCAAGTCGCGATCTACTCACGCGAAGGTGTCATGACGCGTGACGCCACTCGAAGAAATGCAAAAGACGAGAAAAAGTATTAATGGATTGATTATTTTTAAGAGAACATAGGGAAACAAAGTGGGAATGATAACTAAATAAATAATTAAATGAAGCCTGGTATTTAGTAATTATTTAACACTATTTAACTAGAAACGGAGATATAATAAATAATACATGTCGGTTATTAAGGGAACAAAGTGGGAATGATAACTAAATAAATAATTAGATGAAGCCTGGTATTTTGTAATTATTTAACACTATTTTAGCTAAAAACGGAGATATATTAAAAAAACCATGTCGATTATTTAGGGAGGGCAAATGCGAAATTGCACAGGCTTCAAAAATCTGTCGTAGTCTTTTGTTGTGAATATGGGCTAATATTGTGGCATCATTTCTTATACCCCACAAAAGTATATATATATATATATATATATATTATATATATATATATATATATATATATAAAAATGGACTCTCTCGTCGAATTTCGACGTATGGGGGTTCATACACACAATGAATCTCACACAGGTATTTGTTTATAGTGGTGAAGGCTTGTGTTGGACCATCCACACTTTTTGGCACAGTCGATAGGAAAGAATTGGTGCATCAAGGGTTGCCACAAACCCAATCAACGACCGACCTCAGGAATTCTGAATTCAGAGTTATCCCTCTCCTATATATATATATATATATATATATATATATATGCATCGGCTACAAGATCTGTTTCACTCCATAGTAATGGGAACACAAGGCAAACTACATCATCTCTCTCCGTCTTTCTTCCCCCTCCCTCTTCTCTCTCTCTCTATTTCTTCTTCTTCTTCTTCTTCTTCTTCTTCTTCTTCTTCTTCTTCTTCTTCTTCTTCTTTCTCTCTTATCATCTCTTACTCTTCAAATCTATTTTCTTTTTTCTTCTTTCAGTAAAAGAATTTTATGGTTCAGTCATCTAATTTCTGCGTCATTGTGTGTCCTATCTCCTTTCCCTCTCCCTCTCTCTCTCTCTCTCTCTCTCTTCTCTCTCTCTCTCTCTTTCTTCCTCTTCTTTTTCTTCTTCTTCTTTCTCTCTCTCATCATCTCTTACTCTTCAAATCCTTTCTCCTTTTCCTCTTCCTTTCTCCTCATTCTTTTTCTTTCGAACTAACCAGCTTTCTTTTCGACATTCCTTTTTTTGCTTTCTAATTTTTTCTTCATTTCTTTTAATTCTTTAATTTCTTTCCTTTTCTATTTCTTTCTGTTTACGCTCGAGGGTTTTAAATCATTTCAGTCGACCAATGTTTTTACATTCTTAACATGTCAACACGATTAGTGTCACCATCACGTACCAAAAGCAAAAATGGCGATTCTGACGCAAATAATCTCAACACAAATAATCTCGACGCAAATAATCCGCCATTTTGACGAGAGTCGCGTTACTATTTTACTCTATGCAAGTTTATCACACCAGTTTAAAGTGGTTATTCTACACTGAAGTCTAAGTGACAACAAATCTCCCCAGGTCTCCAGAACTCTTCTAAGTATTCTGATTTTAACACTGCTGTGGTCTAGAGGTTGTCGGTTCTTTTATTTGATCTCTGTTGCTCTTATGTCATTTCCAGGACATTTGGGACCATTCCAAGGGCACCAACTACAATTAATATCAGCGTGACCTTCATGTTTCATGGCTTTTGTTTTAGCCCTCTGGCAAAGTCCAGATATTTGTTTTATCTTTTCTGTTGGAATTTTTTATGTATATAAGGCATGAGGCAAGTAGTCACTTCTACTTATAGACTCGTTGACTACCACGTGACCAGGGAAGGCAACCTATTGTCCAATCACTGGCAGTGCTGCTGCTGCTGTTGGTGTATTTATACTAGCCGATTCTAATCTTAGCTCATTGACACTTGGATCATCTAGGACGTCGGACCTAAAGGACACTATCCCACAAGGACTTATTGATTTACTTACTTGTTTACTTTAAGTTCTACTACAACTGGAACCAAGGATGGCGGCTAGATACTCAACACTTTCCTCTATTTTTATTCTATGGTCTGCTGAAATGGCAAAATCCTCAAGATAATAAATTATTTTCTTCTTGTTAATTAACACTAGATCTGGTCATATTATCGGTATCTGGTGGTCAGTTTGGATCTCAAAGTCACGAGAAATTTTATGGGTCTCGAATTTTATGGGTCAGAATATTTCTTAGAAATTCTTGGACATATTCTTGTTTGCACATATACAATTTGTCAATATTTCCAATTCTCAAACTCGCAGAGAATTTTATGTGTCATATTTTCTTGGACATATTCTGGTTTGCGATTTGACAGCATTTCCAATTTTTAATCTCTTGCACTGTTCCCAGTGGATGACCTTCCCCTCCCAATTGTGCCAGTTCTTGTATTCCTTTCGTGCAAATTCCGGTATTCTTTGATTTACCATTTTGTCTCTGACACTGCATAATACTTGCTATTCTTCTGTGTATTATCAACTTTTACTTGTCATAAGTTGTTGTCGTGGCCTTATTTTGGGTTGCTAATAAAAGAGATTCCGATCCTTGCTTGAAATTTTACCTTCTTAGGTCATCTCGTGTGCAATTTCCTTAGTTTGTCGCTTGAAGTATCCATACAGTTGTTTTTCTTCACATTTTTGTTTTCTAGATTTTGTTGTTTTTTTCTGTTTATCGTTAAATTATTTCTGTTGCTATTGCTGTTATTTAGCTGTAGTAATGACTTTCAAGTGTTTTATATAATCCTTATGTCTTTGAATAGTTGCATCAACAATGCTGGTAAATCTTCTTCCTCTTTCTTTTCTCGACACACAGAGTCCGTCTGTCATCACTCAGGGATAAGGCATTGGGTATCATCATCAATTTCGTTGTTCAGTTTTCCATCAGTCCAGTTAAAGAATGGTCCAGAGTATCGTAAAATAATGACTGCCTAGGTGCTTATTCTTTTGATAAAATTTCTGCTGCATCGTTTGGCTTTGAGAAGGATTCTATATCACCCCATATGAGATTTTTTTACACCTTTGTGCTCTGGAGTCTGAGTGACAGCAAGTCTCCTCAGGTCTCCTGGACTTTTCTTAGTATTCTAGCCGGTCTTAAAAATGTTGTTCGGATGGCCTCGATTCCTTCTCTGATTTCCAATTCCCTTTATCAGACTCTTATGGGTCGTTCCAATTACTAAAATTAGTATCACATTTACCCTCCTTTTCTACGTTTTGTCAGTTCTTTGGCCAGGTCCTAGTATTTGCTAATATTTTCGTTTTCTTTCATTATCACTCTGTGATCTGCCGGGATGGCAAAATTCATGAGATGAAGAGTTCTTTTTTCTTGTAAATTAACTTTACATTTAGTCTGGCCGAACTTAGGTGACCCGTCTCTACCTCAAAGTTCCATAGAATTTTATGCATCGCATTATCTAGGATGGATAGGTCAAAGTTTACTTGTACAAATCCCAGTGGATCACCTTTCCCACCCAGTCGTGCCGATTCTTGTATACCTTTTGTGCTAGTTTTCTGTACTCGCTTCTTATATAATTAACCGTTCCGTCTTTGTCTCCAATACTTGTCTCTATACTTGATATTCTTTTGCGTTTTATCTATTTTCGCTTTTACATAGTTTATTCTTATGGCATTATCTTGCGCTAAAATGATAAAAGATTCATTTTCCCTCTTGAGGTTTCCCCTTTCCATGTATTCTCATGTGCGATCTCCAGTTTGTCACTTGAAGTATTCTTATAGTTGTTTTTCTTTACATTTCTATTTTCAAGTTTTTTTTCTGCTTGTCCATAAGTGCTATTACTGTTACTGGTTGCTGTAATTAGTCTTTTTTTTTCTCTTTCTAGAGTACTCATGGAGTCCTCGAATTGTCGCATCTACGCAAATTTCTTGACACATAGAACATATCTATGTCATCTCTTGGGTGTAATTCCTTAATTATTGCCCTCAGTTTCCTTACTCTTTAGTCCATCTCTCAGAGTTCCTCTATCATCCTTAACGAGATTACTGCTGAAAACATTGGTTTCCAGAAGTTCTTCTTTCTTCTTCTTCTTCTTATTATTATTATTATTATTATTATTATTATTATTATTATAAGTTTTTCACACCAGCATCAGCTGATGGTATTTCCCTGGAGTCTGAGTGACAACAAGTCTCCTCAGGTCTCCATGACTCTTCTGGGTATTATGGCAGATTGCAACAGTGCAGTATTCTGGATGGTCTCAATTCTTCCTCTGATTTCCAGATTTTCCAGTCTTTTTTCCAAGCTTTTTGGGACCGTTCGAAGTGCACCAACAACAATTGGTATCACTTTGACTTTCATATTCCATAGCTTTTTCAGTTCTCTGGCAAGGTCCAGGTATTTATCTATGTTTTCGTTTTCCTTCATCTTCACCCTGTCATCTGCTGGAACTGCAAAATCCACCAGTTGACAAGTTCTTTCTTTTTTGTTAATCAACACTAGGTATGGTCTCCTTATTATTATTGTAATTATCATTGTTGTTGTTGTTGATGATGTTTTTTTTGCTGCTGCTGCTGCTGCTGCTGCTGCTGCTTGTTAGAACAGCCTATGCTGTTAATGAACGTATGTGTGATTACTGCTGAAAACATTGGTTTCCAGAAGTTCTTCTTGTTCTTCTTGTTCTTCTTGTTCTTCTTCTTCTTCTTCTTCTTCTCTTCTATTATTATTATTATTATTATTATTTATTACTATTATTATTATAAGTTTTTCACAATACATATATAGTGAGTTCGAAAGACAAATAGAATTCTCATTATGGAAAAAGTATAAACTTTGTGGAGAATATGAATAATTTGTTAATCAGATTAACAGAGGTGAGATAAAACAGGAACGTTCTTCGTGTCGATGATAAAAAAAAATGTTGTGATGAAGAAAGATAAATGGTTGACAAAACATAACCTTTTGAAAAATGTATTATGACGTTTTTCAGACCTGCCGTAGCCGGTGGTTCACTGGATGTTGAGTGACAGCAAGTCTCCTCATTCCGAGTATTCTAGCCGATCTTAACAGTGCTGTAGTTTGGATGGTCTCGATTCTTCCTCTGATTTCTAATTCACCCAATTTTTTTCAAGAGCTTTGGGGACTGTACTAAGAGCATCTATCACAATTGGTACTACCTTGACCTCCATGTTCCAATGTTTTCTCACTTCTCAGGTAAGGTCCATGTTTTTGTCTACCATTTTGCTTTCTTTCATTTTTACTCGGTGGTCGGCCGGGGTGGGAAAATCTACGAAATGACAGATTCTCTTCTACTTGTCAATCAATACTAGGTCTGGTCTCCAGGCCGGAAGTGGGTATTATTATTATTATTATTATTATTATTATTATTATTAGGGGAAGATTAATTCGAGAAAGAGGTTGAAAAGTGATGGCTGCTCGAAATTGATGTGAAAGGTTGATTTTTTATCGATTTAAAGTGAGAAAATGTTGTAAAGGTTGTTGTCATATTGGGGGCAGGTGCGAAAAACTTGCTATGTGCTCTTAATGCACACAGAGAGAGGAAAAGAGATTGAGTGATTGTGTGTGTGTGTGAGAGAGAGAGAAAGAGAGGGGGTTGAGAGGTAAAGAGAGATATAGAGAGAGCGAGAGACTGTGTGTGAGAGAGAGAGAGACAGACAGACAGACAGACGGATGGAATTACACACACACACACACACAGAGAAAGAGAGAGAGGGGGAGAGAGAGAGAGAGAGTAATGATATGTTCTGTATTAAATAAAACCATATTTGGCGTTTTATAGGCTCTCATATGCCACTAACTCAATAGAAAATGCCATTACTCAACACTATATATATATATATATATATATATATATATATATATATATATATATAATTAAAAGTTACGGTCTGAATCATAAAATATAATGCTCTATACACAAGCATGCGGAGCAATATTATATTTCAACTATAAAAGTAAAAGTAAAGTCGTCGGGGCGGCCTAAAGTCGGTATCAGCCAGTCAGCGAGGGAGTCTATCCCCTTTTCACGTGCGCTAGACCAAGGAGATTGTTTTTGGCATCTGAGGTGGAGCGCCACACCTACCATCAGCTCCTTACTTTACCGCACAGATCCCTGTGCTACTCATACGCTCAGTTGGCGAGGACCTGAATCGAACTAGGAACCTGGTGGTTTCTAGCCGAACGCTCTACAGACTGAGCTAACCCGGCCCTATTTCAACTATAAAATAAGATAAAACATGGTAAAAGCGCACGACTCTGAGTTGTGCATCCACCATCTTTATAAATAGTGTGCATGTATGTATGTATATTTGTATGTACCTATTTTCCCAACACATTCACCACGAATAGGATGTGAAACAAATTCGTAAGTATATATTTATATGTGCAAGCTACACGCTTCCCCCCTTATCGTGTATAGACTTCATTTTTTGGCAAATAAAGATTAATTTCTGAATCAGCTCCCATTATAATAAACGAAAAACTATATATATATACATATACATATACAAATAACATTTACTATCGCAACCAGATGCACAGGAATTACAAACTTGATGAAATAGCACTTGAACAAATAATTCGGAATAATGTTACTGCAACCACGCCTGATAATAAGGTAAAATTTATTATTTATTATACAAAATTCAAAACAACCAACCTCGTCGTTCGTAACAATTTGTCTCCCCAGACAAGTCGGCTTAATGAGACCAATGTAGTATACAGATTTAAATGTCCCCTAGGAGGTTGCAGTCTCCCAGAAAATGAAAATACATACATTGGATTCACCTCAACCACATTGTCACGTCGTCTAAACCTCCATTTAACAGATAATAGCTCTATTTCACAACACCTAAAATTACATTCATGCCTCCACTCTAATTAACGGAAAATACACACATTCTGCACAAAGAAGAAAATAAACAAAAACTCCAAATACTAGAAGTTTTATTCATAAAACAATACAAACCATCCTTAAACAAAATTAATTTCCAGTGCAGTACACACATTTTAAAATGCCTGTAACACCTTTTTTCATCAATTCTTCTCCTTCCAGCCACCACATTAATTTAATTTTTTAAAAACTGGAACACATCACCCCTGATGATGGCACTTCGAAGTGCCGAAAGTACTCGGGACCTGAACTTTGGTGGACTTATGCACGAATTCCACTCAAACATTAAAAAGTTGGCCAGAAAACTCGAAAAGATCAAAAATAAAATTGTTAAACAGGAGATGTGCCTTTTGTTTAATTCTACATATACATATACATTTCGCTACATTGTATTTCCTCAGTGTAAAAGTTTTTGAAAGAAAAAGAAATACTTCAAATTCAAAAATAGAAAAATTCTCGTTTTCAAAAAAGAAGAGTTTTAACCCGTTCACGGTCGGTTAGTAACGGATTTCAGAAAAGAAATGTTTTTGTTTTTTTTTAATTATTTCAGAAAAGAAATGTTTAAAAATTTTAAAAAATTACTTTTTATGTAAAATATGAATGGTTTAAGGGTGTATTGGGATAATGTGAAATTTAAATTAAAAGTGTCGCTAAATAAGGAGATATATTAAAAAGCCTTGTCTTTGGGGGATGGTTTGATGTGTAAGAATAACGCAAGATTCCATAATTCTACACAGCGTTCTATTGTGTATGTGAGTTAATATTTTGGCACCTTTAAAATCAAAGGTATGGTTAGTGTCTATAATATGTTTAGCTAGGGTGTTGTTTAAAAAACCTCGTTTAATACGATATCTATGTTCAGAGACCCGTTTAGACAAAGATCTAGAAGTCTCTCCTACATATTTTTTGCTGCAATTTAAGCCATCTATTGTGTAGACCCCTGCTTCGGAGTGTGTGTGTTTATAATTATTTTTATTCTGTAAAATGATTTTCATTGTTTTCGTGGAGTGAGTAACTGTCTCAATACCTAATTTTTTTAGGTTTCTATTTATTCTATCAGTGATTGGATTATTGGGAAGTATGATGTACCTATCAGAATCGTGAAATACAACATAGCGAAATGTACATGACGTTAGCGAAACACGTAGCGAATGTACAAAAGGTTCACACACTTTTTGGAAAAACAATGTTTCCCGTTTACATTTAAATTATTTTCTGCTTCTCTCTCGATGAGTCCGGACTAAAAACATTTACATCTAAAAACGGACCTAATTATCATTATGCTCTGACTATGATTTTTATACATCGAAATATTGTCAATATTAGCAATGAAAATTATATAAAAATATATTAATTAAGTCATCGACAGACACCATGTTTTTGGCGTTTTACGCCTCTTCAGTGTGACTGGAAACAACAACTACCTATGCCCAGGATCATACATATATATATATATATATATGAAATATAACATTTTGAAAAAACATATGATGTTTGTTATGTGATTAGCAATCACATAACAAACATCATATGTTTTTTCAAAATGTTATATTTCATACTGTCGGATTAATTTCCATATATTTTCATATATATATATATATATATATATATATATATATATATATATATATATATATATACCCCTGACTCCAGCCAAGTCCAACCCCACCAATCAAGAGGTCATCTGAAGCTCAAAGCTGACCAAGAACAGTAGACAAATAGAGATCATTCTCTCGAAAAATTGGATGAAATAAAATGGAACTTAGCACATAACATCTAACTCAGTTTCTTATTTATTTTAAACTTTACCAATGCTTCACACTAAATAATATATATATATATATATATATATATATATATATATATATATATATATAATTATAACATAATTATAACATAATTTGATGCATGCTTATGTTAATAATTTTTCTAAAATCATTTAAGTTTCCAAATTTATTACGCCAAAGAAAAATATTATTTAAAAAAACATTAAAACATATTACAACACATAATTCATTGCATTCTATTTTATTGTTTTTATACAATTCAGTGCTATTTTACTTATTTAAAAACAGGGGTAACAAAAAATTAGGGTGTCTTTTTTGACGAGGGGCCAGGGCTGAAACGGATTAATGGCTTTTCAGTTTATTCCAGTAGGTTGGTTTGTTGGTTGCCTTTTTTACGGCATATCAACCCTTTTCGGAGCATTTAATGTTTAATCAAGTCATTCTGATAAGCCAACGACTTCGGTTGTTTACAGTATCTTCTGTTGCTTAAGTGGTCACCTAATTAAGAATTGAACAGGCTCATCGCTTCTCAACATCCGTGATCATATAATTGGTATTTTTTATGTATATATTGACATTTCTTTATGTAGATTAGATATTGTTACCTAGATATGTAAATATCAATGGTCAATCGTTCAATTTGTCCCTACATTCTTGATACTTTCACGACAACGTTGATATGATTGTCAACGGGAATCACATTAAAAGAGTCAAGCGCATTAGATGCGTAGGAGGCAACTGATACTCTAGTTGTGCCGTTTCAAACACATTAGGAGTTGTACGCCCACTACAATTGCTAACGTCATTCTCCTGCATTATCCATTACACACGTACATACACATATGCACATATACATATACATACACACAAACACACATGTATATATGTACGTGTGTGTGCTGAACCCCTCATCCCTCTGCTATAGGTTAAATAGTACCACCACTATTACAAGGATGGCGTTGGCATTGATTAACCCATGAAGGTTGATGTGCCATTAAACAAAGAAACCAAAACCAGTTATATGATTTCAAATAAATAAATAATAGTCATTTGTAAACAATCATAGATTTCAATAACTCTTCTTTTAATATTAATGAATTACACAAAATTATATGGTTTCAAGTAACTAACATACATATTAATAATAATATTTTTGCATACATATACGTAGTTTCATGTATTCTTATCTAATACAAATAACTTGTGCATAGTTATGTTTTCAAGTATTCAAGTATATATAAGGTTAAAAGTAAGAGATAATAATAACCATTTGTAAACAGTTATAGTTTCAAGTAACAATTCTTAATCTTAATATAATGGAGAGTTTATGTATGTCTCTAACCGAAACTACGCCGCAACCAATGTCACAATTCCCTTAATTATTTACGTTATATTCTCATTGATTATTATTAAATAATCATTATGTATTCTTAATTAGCATCTTATTTATTTACAATGCTCTATAGTAAGTTTCAGTTGAGATAGATTTGCCTCAAAACATCCCATTTTACTAATATGTTTAAAATCCTGCGATAATATATCATTGAGAAATAAATGTTTACATAGTATATGATGTGAATAATTTGCTTACCGCTTTTAACAAAACTGTGCTTATTAAATAATTACTTGGTGTTATTGATTTCTAATATTATTGTTTTATTCTCAAATGTATTAAAAGCAATTCTATATATAATTCTATATTGGAATCAGTTAGAGTAAAGTTAAAAAAAAAGAAAAAGTAAAATCATTTTGTATTTGTATTTGATTTCATTAGTCTTTCGAATTAAATATAATATACAATTATATTAAAACTTAAATACTTGTGCCCGGAGCGCGCATATTTTTGCTAGTATAAATAATGTGCATATGGTTTCACGTATTATAATCTAAAATTAATAATTCAAGCAATTTCTATTTGATAATCACGGGGGTATGCCATAAAAGAAAGAAACCAAACCAAATGGGTGGCAAAGGGATTTGCGAGACTAGCTTGGTCACCATAACACAGTCATGAGACGCCTTTGTGTGCAGTTGGGGACGGGGTATGAACGAAAGAATAGGAATATAAACATTCCTGTATTTCTTTTAATTAGTAACCCTGACCAGTTTCGACATTAGACTATCTTCAGATTGATTGACTGATTTTAACGGCTTGTCAAACCGTCTAGAGTTATATTATGCTGAAAAGTTAGGGAATCACGTTCATTGTATGTTCATATTTACTTTTTTGTATAGTTATTTCTTTTTTTCTTTCTTTTTTTTGCACACTGTTAGGTGATATCAAGTATTCCTATTTAATACAAATCATTTACACATCGCTGTATGGTGTATTAACTAATAATGATAATCCTAAGTAAATGGGGATGTTCCGATTTTGGACCTCTGGGGAGAGTTGAGAACCTCTTCATCGACATTACTCCCAGAGTACTAGTACCTGTTAGTCCCATCTATGGGTTAGATAGAAAAACTGAGTTTTAAAACACGTCAAGCCCTAGCACCTATATGATTTTCCCAACCCTATTGCCCTTATGGCAAGCCCCAACCCTTTTGATCATATGGGTGCTAGAAGGCGGTGGCTGCGGGTCTACATGTCCTGGGAATGACGTTAAACTCTATCTGATGGTGAGGTTCCAGTTTTGGAGGTTTGGGGAATGTGGAGCACCCCTTCATCACCATTGCTCCCTGGTCCACTCTGACCCGGAGTGGTAGTACCTGTTAGGGTCCAATCTATGGGTTAAATAGAAAAATGTATCCATAAAAAAATTGTATTATCCATTAAGAATTGATTTATTTCAAAACTTTATCGGCATTAAATGACCCAATGAGGTTGATATGCCGTAAAAACAAACAAAACAAAACAAACATGAGTTTTAAAAATGTGTTTAAAAACTGAATTTAAAATAGAATGTTGAATACCTATCAAGAATGTAGAAAACAAAACCTCTTGGGCATAAAATAACCCAACAAGAGTTGACATGCTGTAAAATCTAACCAATCAACCAACCTTAGTAAATGATTGAACTGTTCTTCCTGGCCCATGGATTGAACGCTAACTCCGAATCAGAGCGGAACTGCGAGTAATGGCAATGAAGGAATACTCTAGAGCTCCAGAACTGGAACCTCACCATCAGATGCAGTTTTGTGTCATATCCATGATACCTCCTATTTTTATAATGTGAGAAGGGTCTTATCCTACTGCAGAGGAAACAGTCAGCGTAATCTTAGCTCAACGATCACCAGAGAGTGCTTATTTAGATTTCATGAGATTGGCATCCACGTGTGAATGGGAGTGGAACTCTATCTTAACAACTCAGCCATTCAATTTGCTTAAATAATCATCAATATTTTTTTCGTTCTCTGTGATGCCATTAAAAAGGAAAATCAGAAATAGAAGCTAAGGAATTTTAAAATAATCAATTTCCTAACATTTGGATAATTTTCAATCTGAAATTTTAAACAAGGTGGACGCATCTGCAAACTGGATGATAAGCCTCGGAAATAAGTAAACCAGTTCACATACATAGGTTGTAATATCTCATCTACAGAAAGCGGTGTAAATAGATGTATGGTTGCTGGTTGTTGTATTTTTTTGTTTGTTTGTTTGTTTTACGGCATATCAACCGTCTTCAAATCATTTAATGCCGAATGAAAAGCCAAGGACTCAGGCTTCTTACAATACCTTCGGTGGCTCAAATGGTAACCAATCTAAGAATTGAACAGGTTTATCGCTGTTTAAATGCACTGGAAAGGTATAGACGGCTAATTGATAGATTATCGATCATACGGAAATCTGATCTCACAGATAAGATAAAGCGAACATTCTACCAAGGTTTAGTTGTGTCAGTGCTATTGTGCGGCTGCAATGCTTGGACTCTAACAGTGCATAGAGAAAAAGATATATGGGAGCTACACAAGGGTGTTACATGCTGTCTTGAACAAAAGGCAGCTTTATGGCCACTTGCTTCCTATCACATGGACAAGCAGAGTAAGACGCACAAGACATTTTGGATACTGCAGGAGAAGCAATGACGAATTCATAAGTGCCATTCTCCAGTGGATGCCTACACATGGATACACCCGTGCAGACCGACCACCAAAACTTACACCAGTCAGCTCTGTACGGATTCTGGATGCTGCGTGGAGGATATCCCAGAGGCGATAATCAATGGGGGGCGATTGGAGAGAGAGTCATGAATAACTGTGCTGTCAACGCGACCTGATGATAAATATGAAAGTTAATGAATAACTACTTGGACCTATGGATATACCTCGGTATAATAATTTAACTATTACAACGTTTGTGTACACTTAAGAGCTATTGCAAATAGTTCAATATGTAAAAAGTATAATAATCTTGATTTTTCTCTGTCTGTCTGTCTGATTCCCATGTCTGTCTGTGTCTCTGTCTATTCTGTCTGTCTGTCTCTGTCTCTGTCTCTGTCTCTCTCTCTCTCTCTCTCTCTCTCTATATATATATATATATATATATATATATATATATATATATAGTGAGAGAGAGAGAGAGAGAGAGAGAGAGAGAGAGAGAGAGGGTGGCTTACCGGTGAATATGGGCACGATCGTTGGAGGTGCACAGGATCCAGGGGTTAAGTCCGTAATAAAACGAATACAAAGTGCTCAATACAAAGTAGAGCAAATTTATTGAAGAAATTGATACAATAGTAACCTACTCAAGTTTCATCGCTAGAATCATCAGGGTTAAATCCACTGAATTAATCGAGTTACCGATTAATTGCAGCTGATCACACGTATGTTCATTGAATAAGATTTTTCGTAACGAAAAATCTTATTCTATTTTATCCATTTCTTCAATATATATATATATATATATATATATATATATATATATATATACAAACAGATGCTATGGTTATTTGGCGATATCGGTTTCGCACTCGCTTCCCCCCCTCTCTTTTCACTTATGTTTTCTCTTTCTCTTTGATTTGTAGCATGTTCCTTTTCATTCTTTTCTTTCCTTACAATCAAAACGGTATTGTCCATTATTTATCTGAGGTGATAACAGGGCGTAACAATCGACACATGTATTCGTGTCTTATATATTATTTTCTTTCTTTTTACCTCCTTTCCATTGCATTGAAATAGACGATACGATGGATTAGCTTTATGCTTCCACTCTCTCTTTCTCTCTATCTCTGCCCCCTTTCTCTCTCTCTCTCTCTCTACCCCCTTTCTCTCCCCATCTCTCCCTCTCTCTCTCTCTCTCTCTCTCTCTCTCTCTCTCTCTCTCCATATCTCTCTATATTTCCCCTTCTTTCTATCATTTTCCTTCCCTTTCTCTTTACTTCCCCCTCTCTCTCTCTCTATCCCCCTCCCTCTCACCCATCCCTCTCTCTGTCCTTCCCCTCTATCCCCTTCCCTCTTCAACCCCATTTCTATCACTCACTATATCAATCCCCTCCTCTCTGTTGTCCTTCCCATCCTTGCCATCGCTCTCTATATTTCCCTTACCTCCATCTATCTCCTCACCCTCTCTAAATCTAGCCACTCTCTCTCTCCCTATATATCACCCACACACACTCTCTCTCTCTCTCTCTCTCTCTCTCTCTCTCTCTCTCTCTCCTCTCTCTCTCTCTCTTATTATTCTTATTCCGGTTTTCCTCGCAATCAAAACGGAATGGTCTTTTATGTATCTGAAGTGGTGACAGGGCATGAAATACAAGTGTATATATAGATGTTACCGTGGAGGCGCGTGGAGTAATGGTTAGAGTTGTAAGAAATGAACTCGTCGATCCAAGTTCAATTTCTGGACGAGGCTGTTTACATTTCACATAGCGCTAATTCCCTTGGGAAAGCAATGCATCCAACTACTCTCACCCAAGCTGTGGCTATTTAGCCTTTGCTAGGTAACTAGGCTAGGAGAAGGAAATCTCTGAATTCAAACCTGTTAAAATCTGCTTAATAAATTGACCTTGTGTCACACCCAGCTCGTGCGGAGGAGTTATATATGTATATATATGGAGGAATCATATGTAATTTGGGAGAATATTCTATTAAAGAATAAAATATAAGATAAATGGGGGGTGGGGGGTTTACACGAAGGCCTTTTCAACCGGTACTTTTCAAGTGATACACCGGTGACGAATAAAAGTCAGATTGTACAAGAACTTTGTAAGAAACGAATGGGGGTGAGCCAGAGGGGGACAAAAAAAAAAGGAAAGAGGAGGAAAGAGGGGGGTATGTATGCACCCTAGGTATAAACAGGGTTGGAAGGGTCTCCCAATAAATAGAGGGAGTGCTTTGGGGTTTGTTTGCACAGAGTAGGCCGGAAAAAAGAGATATGGACAGCTTCAAGGATGGTTAAATGCTGTTTTGACCTAGCTCTGTGCAATTGTGTTATTCGTCACCGGTGTATCACTTGAAAAGTACCGGTTGAAAAGGCCTTCGTGTAACCCCCCCCCATTTATTTATATTTTATTCTTTAATAAAATATTCTCCCAAATTACATATGATTCCTCCACTTTTAGTGTTATACAAATTCTCGTTACCAAAAACCTATATATATATATATATATATATATATATATATATATATAAAATATATATATATATATATATATATATATATATATATATTAAAAATGAGGTTCATTTTATTTTTAGATAAAATTCATTTATTTTTAAATAAAATTCATTTTATTTTTAATATAGACAGCGCATTTTTTCATTAATTCCAACGTTTGACTAGCAGCGTTCTGTTTTTGCTAACGGTCATTTTTCCCGTCTTATTTTTGTTGATGACCGACCCACGTGCGGTCGATGCATGATATTGCGAGGGTCCTCATATTAGTGAGGAAGGGCCGGTGTTGCTTTTTTAAACCGTCGAGAGAAAGGCCCCGAAACGGTTTGCACACTCTCTCCTGATGAGCCCATGCAGTTGTAAGCATCCTTTGTTTTTTCATTTTATCATATTCACACTGTCGGATTAATTTCCATTTTATTTTCATATATATATATATATATATATATATATATATATATATTATATATATATATTACGAAAGAAAGAAGGGATAAAAAAACCGTTGGAAGAGAATAGGGGGTACAAACACACGCTGGAATGCTTGAATTTTTTTTTTTTTTTTTTTTTTTTAGATTCTGTCAGCAGATAATAATTACCAATTGTTTTTTCAAATGTTAAATTCATTCTGTCGGATTAATTTCCATTTATTTACACATTTGTCTCATGAAAAAACAAAATATACGGATTTTTACACCCCGAAGATTATTCTACGAACACTACAAAAAATTACCTACACCACAAACTTTTTGAAACCTAACATCTTCTTTCAATTGTGCTGTGGACATGTAAACAACTTATTAAGCTGGATTATATTTTGAACATTTTTGATAATCTCTTACACTTTTTTATATATTTACACCAAACTCTTTTTGAGTTATTTTTGAATTAAAAATGCTTCTGATTTTTAAAAATAAAATTTATTTTATTTTTGAAACAGTATGCGCATTTAAAAAAAAAAAAAAAAAAAATTCAAGCATATATATATATATATATATATATATATATATATATATGTGTGTGTGTGTGTGTGTGTGTTGTCATCAGTTTTTTTAAATATCGAGTTTTGGGTGTGGTTTAATTTGTTTTTGATTTCTTTGGGAATAAAGATATTATAATGTGATGACGTTTTATCCTTGTAAATTTCTAGCATTGATGAATATTTTTTTTCATTGATATTTTTTACGTTTAAATATTGTATACCTACTACTGCTGACGTCATTCGTCACTATAACTATTACACCCACACAGAAGTGCATTCATGAATACACACACACACACACACACACACACACACACACACATATATATATATATATATATATATATATATATATATATGTATATATATATATATATATATATATATATATTGAGAGAGAGAGAGAGAGAGAGAGAGAGAGAGAGAGAGAGAGAGAAATGAACAAAAGTGATGAGCCAGGATTATTTATTTGTATTCATTTTTTTTTATTGTTCCTGACTCATTTCGTTTTTGCAAAATAAAAGTTTGTTTTTAGAAAGTTTTTAAGAGATTTATTATGCTATAAAAGAAATAACGACAATGGAGTGCTAACGTAATGGATCCATTTATTGAAGGAAAATCATTTTTGTTGTCCAAAGTCCTAGAACTGACCTTGGAGTTGGAGCCTTTTTTTTCAATTTTTCTTTGTGGTGTATATGTAAATATTTTATAAATTTTATTAACACACACACACACACACACACACACACATATATATATATATATATATATATATATATAAAAGTAAGCGACGTTATTTGCGGTCCAGAATGTGACATTAAGAAAAGATCTTCAACAAACACCATGGGATCTAACTCAACAACCTGATGATTGCCCCGTAGCATGAAACCTGGGTAGCTGTTTATAATAAACATTGATCTATAAAAACTTAGCAAATTAAATAAATATTAGCTCTCACAATTTGTGATTGAGCACTGTATTTTCTTTGTTTCATCACAAAAAATTTGTTTATATATATATATATATATATATATATATATATATATATATACATATATATATATATATTTATATATATATATATATATATATATATATATTTAAGGTATTTATTAGAATAAATGTTGTAGTTTCAAATTTGTTTAAAATAAAAAATAAAAATATGAAATAATGATAATAAAATGAATAAAATAAAAAATAAAAATAAAAAAAACATAAAAAATTAAATATATATAATAAAATATTCTTTTAATAGTGTTCTTAGTTTTGTTGTTTTTCTATTGGTCATTTTAGTTTATGCTAATTTATTTGAATTACTGTGGTAAGTACTATATTTAATGCGTTTGCTCCTTGTCTCTTTAGTCAGATCTTAGCCCTGAAGAGCATTAAGTGAAACTTTTAGCAGGTTCGTCTGACTCATTAGATTTATCTTTATATATATATATATATATATATACACGTTTTTTTTTCAATTTACTTTGTGGTATATATGTAAATATTTTATAAATTTTATAAATACACACACACACACACACACATATATATATATATAATATCACCAGGGTGTCGTGATAAATTTTACATATTTATATTTGGTTATTTTTCTCCATAGAACGTATTCACGCACACTACGCATCATTTAAAAGCTTGAACCCTTCTTCATTCATATACGTGATGAAAGATAAAATGGGTGACAGGAACCCACCTGAATCATGGAAGAGAATAACTTGTATCATGATGATCTGCGCCGGCCATCAAAATAAGATTAGGGTTGTTGCCCAATGCTCCCTAAACACTCTAAAAACAATCAGGCATGAACTGGAGAATTGCAATGGAGACTACAAGGCTGTGGCTAGAAGAAAGCAACATAACAGACTATCTGATAGCGTTCGTACAGCAGAATTCCAAGAAATCCGCAGAAAAGGTATCCGGTTGAATTTAGATGCCTACGAGAGAGTTGCTAAACACTGTAGTCAAGCCCTGGATAACAAAGGTAGCCAATGGTAGGCCATATGTATGTCAGCAGGATTCGCCCCCTTGCTACAACTCCGGGAAAAGTCAAAAATTGTTGAATTTTTACGACTAACCCATGTTTGGCCTCCGAACTCCCAGATCTTAGCCCCATGGAAAATTATATATGTGGCGCTGTGAGAAGGACAAAAATTGTCGTGCCAGTACTAACAAAAGCCCAGTTAATCGACAGAATTAAGGTAGTTTTTTAGAACCTTCCAGGGAAACTGAAAACATCAGCTTGCTCCGGTTCCGGAGCAGGATTGAGGCTGTGATCTACGCTAATGGCGGTTATTTTGAGTGAAACTTGTTGGCAGTAGTGTAATTTCCGTGCCTGTTGAATTTCTTTACAATCCATTATATTTGATATAATACATCCGTGTGTAACTCCATATATCTTTTTTTTCTAAGCACTTTGCTCGAGTCCATTATAGTTACCAAGCACTTTTTCTTTTTCCTTATGAAACTGTAAAATTATTCCGCAACAGCTGGATATATATATATAATATTATATATATATATATATATATATATATATTCTTTGGCAAGAGAGAGGGGTAAGGTTATCCTGAAATATAGCAATATAAACATTTTTTCTCATGCTTCATTCAAAACTGTCTTTACTTGTAAATACATTTAATTTTTTCGACATTTTATTTTATCACATTAGTTAAATATATATAGCTATACAATTTTCATCTCTCTCTCTTCTCTCGTCTCTCTCTCTTCTCTCATCTCTCTCTCCGAGTCTCTCTCTCTCTCTCTTGAGAGAGAGAGAGAGAGAGAAAGAGAAGAGAAAGAGAGAGAGCTATATATGGTATTACTCATATAGTATATATGATGATATAAATATATAGTACATTTAATAATAGTATATGTGACAGTTAATAATATAGTGCACTATATTTATGAATTATTAGTGCTCAATACCGTAGATAGAGCATATATATTACGCCAATTGATTTGATGTCCACACTACTTTACCTCACAAACACACAAAGACACACACGCACCACACACACACACACACACACACACACGCATATATATATATATATATATATATATATATATATATATGCGTGTGTGTGTGTGTGGGTGTGTGTGTGTGGTGTGTGTGAATGAATAAATGAACGATGGATATTTAGGCAGCAGATTCTCTTTTATAAGTATTACATTGAAAATGACAAATAAGAATTTGGTGTTTACCGTTTTATTCAACTTTTCCTTTTGCGAACGAGTGGTTCTGGGCAGCTTAAAAACTACCCAAAGGTTATGTTAATGTAACCCAAATACATGTACTTTCGACCACTTTGGTTATTTTCAACGACGTAGGTGTTCTTATATTGTGGAGTGATTCTGTGTTCAAGGAATCATTTTTGGTAGGCGTGACCTAATATGTGAACGCTTAAGCCATTGAAAGAGCGAGAGAGAGAGATAGAGAGATAGATAGATAGATAGAGAGAGAGAGATAGATAAAGAGAGAGATATCATGTCTTGATGCAATACAACAAATGTACTCAGAGACAAATTAAACCTCCCAAAAACTAAATTTTAACCATCAAACACTTAAACTATTATCCATTAACTTCTAGAATAAAAATATAGAGATGTTAAAAGAAATTCTTATTTAAAAATGCATTTCCTTTTATAAACTAGATGTCCTACTTAACAACATCTTCGCAAAAAAGCACTTACATCTACATTTTAAATTGTAGATAAACACCTGCAAGTTGAATGCTGGAGTCGTCAATTTTCGTTCAAATGTGAAGTCAATACCTTGGCATTCGTAAGCCTTTCAGTTTTGATTGTAAACAGTCGTGAAATAAAAACCCGCTTATCAACAAGAGAGAGAGAGAGAGAGAGAGAGAGAGAGAGAGAGAGAGAGAGGGCGGAGGGAAATTCTAAGCCTAACCAGATACTTTACAATGCACGGACCTCTTTTGGTTTTGTTTTTTTCTTTTTTTTTTAGGTTTGTCGCACACCTCATATATTTGCACTGAAATTAAGATAGGAATCTGAATTAGTTTTTTTTAAATTTATAAGTGGCTCTTTCTTTCTTACTTTTTAACAACCCACGTATATATACAGGGTAATCCCAAAAAACACACAGAATTTTGGCTTCTGTTTTTTGGGGGTCCCTCATATAATATTATTTATATATATATATAATATATATATATATGCATTGAAAATTTGTATTTACATGAAATTTGCATCTGTAAGTTTGTATGAATCTAGGGAATTTCAAAACTTGCTTTTTTCCAAGATAAAAAGTCGATCTAAGGAGAGTAAGCATTAGAGTGAGGAAAACTGAGAGCGAGAGAGAATAAAGCGAGTAAGAAAGAGAGAGAGAGAGAGAGAGAGAGAGAGAGAGACCAAACAGATTCTGTTGATTAGAACATGACAGAGAAATGGATCAATTTAAAACAATTAGCCTCTTTTGGGAACTCAGTCTTTCCCTCTTTTCAAAACATTTTGCGAAACCCTTTTCAGCATTGCCATCAATTGCCTCTGAGTGTTCTCTTTCATCTTATCGACACTCATCGAAATGTCCTCCCTTTCAACAACAACGATAGCCTGAAGAGGAAGGGATCCACATCCGGGCTCTTGGGAGTGTTGTGGCGCAGGTTTGTGGTGTTGTGAAGTCGTCTTGACAAGACTTGCATAATGCCGTGTTTTGTCAAAAGCCCACCGCCAAACTTCGCTGTTCAACACTTTCGGTCATTGTGAATGAAACACAAAGTACACAAGTTCACCTAAAATGATCGACTGAATAACACCACAGGAGAATGTCGATTTCTAATCAGTAGGGGGGGGGTCACAGTCAATTCTGACTCAAGGCTCCAACCGACAGTCCAAACACTCCCAACTGTATCTCGTTCCAAAATCCAATATCCAAAACTATTTCTTTGTCCCGCTCGTCTCGACAACAAAATACTACTGCAAGTCGTTCTGCCTGGTCTGTGAGAATAAGTCCTTTAAATACACCCCAATTTCACCAAATCCGGGCTCCTCACTCATAATTGTCCGTGCAGCACGTGCGACACTCGCCAGCACGGCGCGACCACACACATCCGGGCCACTATGCCATTTCCTACTTCATCGATCGTCCACAGCTCTCACATTCTGAAGGAAGCGGGTTCGACTCTAGGTCAGTCCTACACGCCAGGCAAAGCCTAGCCCGCTTCATTCGAGAATACGGCAAGTCTTCACGCCGTGTTGCACGAGGCATGTCTCCTCTCTCACTACACGATTAATGCATGCGCAGTAAGGTCCCTTCTGTTTTAAATGAAAAATTTGATCAAAACCGCGCAAACGCAAAGGACATTCAAAAATGACTTATACATTCATCACAGTTCAACACATTATGGAGGCGCGTGGTCTAATGGTTAGAGTCGTAGGAAATGGACTCGTCAACGCGATTTCAATTCCTGGACGAAGCTGTTGAATTTCACATGGCGCTAATACCCTTGGGAAAGGTATGAATCCAATTCTCCCTCCAGCTATGGGTAAATAGCAGGGCAGAATGGACGCTTTAACCATGACTAGGTAACAAGTCTAGGAGAAGGAAAACTCTGAATTCAAACCAGTTGAACTCCGCTTAAGAAATTGACCTTGTCTCGCATCCTGCTCGTGCGGAGGGGTTGGTAAATATATATACATTCATTACAGAGGGCACCTCACGAGGTGTAATGATTAGCAAGCTAGATTTGCAGATCATTGTTAGTGATTTCGATTCTTACTGGGCGCCCTATACTTCTGGCCTTGTGCCACATCTAAGTTAAGCTTAGTAAATAACTGTACATTCATCACAGTTCTCTGGCGAACATTTTCAGTTTTAGAATAAAATACATATCGTAAGGAACATACTTATTAATAATTTTTGAAAAAATTGCTATTATAGAAACACTAAAAACAATTAAGTATTTTGAAGCAAAACATATCTAAGATATTTAATTCTCTTTTATATGAAAGAAGATTTGTTTTAGTTTGGTTTCTTCTGTTTAATGGCATATCAACCATCATGAACTATTTAATGCCAAAACGATTCTTGTAGAACCGCAGTGGTACTATTTAACTCATAGCTGGAGGAATGAGGATGTTCATACCTTTCGTCCACTTTGGTCATTTTCAATGACATAGGTGTTCTTATATTGTGGAGTGTATTAGTCCGAAAGTAAACGTAATAACGTGACTCGAGATCGAACTCACTTACCAACGATCTTGTAGTCTAGTACATTAGCAATTACGCCACAGGACTCTCAGCAATGAAAGCGGGTAATGAAATAGTCCGTTGTCTTTGCTAGATACCTATGCTGATTTTATTTCCATGCATTCACTTTTACAAACAGACACAATAGGAATACAAGACTTGGAACGACTGGGTGGAGAAGGTGATCCACTGGGAATTGTGCAAGAAATTAGAAGTTGATAATACTAACAAATGATATGTGTACACTGCGGAATCTGCCCTGGAAAATGTTCTAGCTTGCCTATTTCTAGAATTTCTATAATCAGGCCTCTTCAAATATAGATTACTTAACAACTGCACATATTTTAGATACATCGGCGACATATTGATCTTCCTCCTTCAAGAAACAAAGATAGAACACGTCGCCAACAAACTAAACTCTGTAGAACCGTCCATAAAATTCACTTTCGAAGAAGAATCTAAGGTAATTTATGGGAAGTGCGTCCCGGTCTCCTGCCTCAGAAATTGCTACCCGGTGACTATTAAAATAACGTCCCCAGCTATGTCGGTGTTACTTGAAAGAAAACAACCAACTTATGGGCGTTAAATGTATTTTAGAGGAGGGGCTTCTCTTTTTTGGCGTAATTCTTATTTATTTATCGTAATTTGTCGTAATTCTTGTTCATTTATAGAAATTTGTCGTAATTCTTGTTTATTTATCGTAATTTGTCGTAAAACTTGTTTAGATATGAAGATGGATATATAGTTTGGAATAGACTGAGATAGATAAACAAAATAATATAGATAGATATGAACAAATGGAGATATATAGATAGATATTTTCTACAGGTAAATGCATTTCTGGGGTGTCGCTTCTTTTTTGTCGTAATTCTTGTTTATTTAAAGTAAAAACAAGACATTAAACAAACATGAATA
>CM042156.1:76228190-76258190 GCA_023376005.1 Doryteuthis pealeii | reverse complement strand
TTATATAGCATTTAGCATGTTTTTCTATTTGTACTTACAAGGTCTCACAGAATATTTAGACAGTTTTATATAGCATTTAGCATGTTTTTCTATTTGTACTTACAAGGTCTCACAGAATATTTAGACAGTTTTATATAGCATTTAGCATGTTTTTATATTTGTGTTACAGCGTCTCACAGAATATTTAGACAGTTTTATATAGCATTTAGCATGTTTTTATATTTGTGTTACAGGGTCTCACAGAATATTTAGACAGTTTTATATAGCATTTAGCATGTTTTTCTATTTGTCTCAGAGAATGGAAGTAAGCTTCTACAACGATCCTGTTGGCATTGAATATTCCACTAAAGTTGATATACCATTAGACAAAGAAATCAAACCAACCGTTTCCTCATTTTCCAGTTCCGATCGCGAGTGCACTTATTTTTGTGCTTTCCAATATTAAAAGAGGGAAGGAAAGATTTGGCAATTGCAATCCTCCCAGCTGCAGAATATTCTTTATGAACTGTTTTAGTCAACACCAAATTGGTAAGGTATTGGCTAAACTCCCCAGTCACCTTTTCAGTTTTCGTTTTATGTCTTCTTTAATACAATATGTTTTTAATGGTCGGTGATACTCGGTTACTGAATTTTGCCTTCCATCTAGAGTTACGCATATCAGAGCCGCTTGTTCCTTGAGTTTAGTATGCAAAGATTATTTTAGACAAGGGCTTCTCAAAATGGTCAATATAGATTCCTTGTCTATTTATTAAATAAAGATGAGGACAATATGTTGTATACTCTCTTTCTTTACTTCTATTATTCTTCTGCTCATGTTTGGTATCTTACGTTCTTCTTCTAGCGTCTGGACTTCGTCTTGGGGACTTCGTGTCTGGTCTTCCATTGGGGATTTCTCTTTATCATAAGCCCTGTGTTATTGGTAGTTTTTAGATAATAAACACAAGACTTCGATTTACTTAGATCATATTTTATTTCGAAATTCCCACCAGACTACCTGCGCAGATTGAGTACGGCAGTGCGCATAATGCGACTTACCACCTTCGTGGTTGAGCCGATACTGAACTAAAAACTCTCTCTAATCTAAACCGGAAGAGGGTCTTCTGCACCGATTCTCACGGTATCCACCGGAAGGAGGATCGGAACTGAGGTCAAGTCTTGTCATTCAATCCTTCAAGGCCGCCGATTGCACTTATAACAGCCATTTTGGTTTCTACACTACTGTACATAAGTATTAGGAATCTAATAATTATGTAACAAATAGTCCGAATAATCCAAGTAATCCAAAACAATCCATGGTTTATTTAGTGTCAAAGCCATCCTTCTAGAAAAACAATAGTGATACGATTAAACCCATAGCTGGTGACTTGAGAGGCTTAATACATTTTCCAAGGGTATTAGTCCGATAGTAAACGTAATAGTGCGACTGGTGTTCGATCTCGCTCACTATCCATCTCACAGACTAGTCGGTTAACCATTACTCTACGATGACTCCCCCATAAGTAAACAGAAGGAGAGACTGGCTTCTTTGGCTTTGGTTAGGCAGGAGATAGAAAACTGAATTCAAGACAGCTTTAGTCCACTTAAAAATTGACATTGTGCCACATCCTATGCGTAGTGGAGGCGTTGAGTAAATACAAGCATATTCTTGGGAATATTTCTATATATAATGGAACCCATATTTGTCTCTATATGTCTGTAACTGAAACTACGTCACTGCTTACGTCACAGTCATTTCAGGAATTAAGTAAGTTAATCAAGAGTATCTAATTTATAGTCAATATCCCTCGGGTTAGCTCAGTCGGTAGAGCGTTCGGCTAGAAACCATAAGATTCTTAGTTCGATACCGGCCCTCGCCAACTCAGCACAGGGATCTGTACGGTAAAGTAAGGAGCTGATGGTAGGTGTGGCACTCCACCTCAGATGCCAAAACACCTTTGTCTAGCGCTATTGAAAAGGGGATAGACTCCCTCGCTGATTGGCTGATACCGACTTTAGGCTGCTCCGACGACTTTACTTACTTACTATATATATAATATATATATATATATTATACTCACAAAACAAGGACACAACCTTAGATGGTCCATAGCGTTATTTAAAACAGGTTTCAATAGATACAAGCCCGGTATCATTGATTAATATAGTTTGTTTTATCGTAATCTATACATATAAAGGGCAGTTGTGTGTATATGTATGGCCGGAGGAAACTTCGAAAATAAAACAATTAACGACAAAGTAAATATATATAAACATTAAATATCACAAGGGCTTAGTTTTTGAGCAAAAATAGTGAAGATTTGATTTATATTCGTGAAATAATTTAAAATTTAAATGATAACAGCTGGATTTATTTTTCATTTAATATTTTAGATAGTAGACATTACATTTCTTTTCAGAGTAGCTGGATCAATTAAAAACGTTTTTTTTTTTTTACATGTGGATTTAAATGGGGCATCCCACGAGGATTCAACTCACAATTCAGTAATAATGGATCTGCGGGACTAACTTTTAAAAAATCCCCCTCTACCCAGGCGAAGCCGGATAGCCGCTGCTAGTATATATTTAAAGTTATCTAACGTTTAGAATTTTACGAAGATGTTATTTACAAAGAAGAAATCGTCCTATCATCTTGTACATGTAACAACCAAGAAAGAAATCAAATCAATTGATTTTTTTTTTATTTCAAGATGTCTGGTGACTCGTCCGTCAAACATAGTATTTTAATCTGTTTGCATTGGACCATCATCTGTACTCTCTTGGCTTCGTAACACGGCGACAGGGTTGATGCCAACTTGTTTTTCTCGTTGAAACTGGCTGGTGCAAACATCGGGCGTGATTGCAGACTACAGAAGCACCTCGCCATTCATGTTTTGGCCTAAGTAGTTCTCAGTTACGTTGTAAACTAACGGCGCACTAATTGCCTTTATTCCAGCAAATGACATTCTTCGACTACCCAGACTTAGCAGTTCACAAACGATGCCAGCTAAGAATACCACAAGAATAATTAAGCTTATTTACTTCTACGAGTTCACGAACTCTCATTTTTTTTTTTTTGCTTTAAAAAACTAACAAACAACATGTTGGTAACTCAGTAAGATAGTCCTTAACGGCCAGCTGTTTTTAAGTATTCTTGCACGCACACAGGCGATTACTCTCTGTGTTTATTTATCTATACATATCTATTGTATATATTTATTATATCTATATATTTATTATATCTATATTTATTATTATATATTATTATATTCATGTCTATTTATTAGTTTTAATTATATATTTGTTCGTATAGGCTAGTTAGCCGGTTCCGGTAAAATAAACAAACGTGCTTTTCTAGATTATTTTACGGGTCCCAGTAAAATAGACCACAAGCTATTTTACGAGCAATTATATTGGGAGTGGGGACATTGTAAAATAGGATAACAAAAAAAAAAAAGGGATTTTAAAAAATAGCTGAATTATTTTCCCGAAAGAATTCCTAGATGCGTGTTTTTTTTTTATAGATATTCTATATTATGATATTAAATATACTAGCAAATATATGCACCCTCCGGGTGCAAGTATTTAAGTTTTAATGTAATGAAATATCGTATTAAATTAGAAACGCTAATGAAACTAAATAAGAATGCAGATAAAAAGATTTGAAACAGAGGGGGATATAATCGAAAAATAGAACAACTGAAATTTACTCTTCCATCACTCTCGTCTTTCATTGTTATTATTTCTAATTTAAGTATTTAGTTAAAATAGGAAGTAAATAATAAAAGTACAGTTATCTTTTCTTGTTAATGGATTTTATTTAAGATTTATTGAAGAGATTTTTGCTTATATTCATTAAAATAAAGCCGAACAGTTAGAAATCAATAATACTAAGCATGTATTTATTAAAATTACATTTTTAATATCAATATGCAAATTAGCCTTCCCGTTCACACTGTAAACCTCTATTTTTTGTATGTATAAATACAATTGCATGTTATTAGTATGTAGATATGGTTAACAGTATAAATAATATAAAACAATTTTATTAATAATTGAGGTTAAAATAAGGATAAATTCATGGTGAATGTGACGTCAATAACTAAGGGAATTGTGACTTGAGTAGTGATTTAGTTTCGGTTACAGACAGAAAAATACGCAATCTCCATTATAATATGATGTTACGTAAATATTTTAATTATTTTTGTTTAAATAATAATGTTAAAACAATATGTAGGGATGACAAGAATTGATTTATCGTAAAAATTTACCGAAGATTTTTCAGGACAGACCAAAACATTGCTGGTGCCTCGTGTAGTGGTGTAATGGTTAACAAGCTGTATTAACAGACCATTGTTAATGAGATTGATTCTCACTGAGCACCCATATACTTCTTGGCCTTATGCCACATCTAAGCTTAAGTTTAGTAAAAACAAAAAACTATTTACTAAAAACCCCGAGAATTAGAGATGAAACTGCTGGGATATTTCTAAGTACATGTGGGTTTTGGGGGGCTCAAGTGATCATATACGAGATGGACAAAGACCGAATTAAACTGTCGGGAAAAAATTAAAACTACTCACCTGCAATCTTCTGAGGGAAGAAAGCAGGAATGAAAAATGCGTAGGAATTTATACTTGTGGTTGGTGTCAACTATTATTTGATTGGTCGAATTGGTAGATAAATACCCCGTCACCACTCACGAAGGCACTTTCTTCAGGACTTTTTTTTCTGGACTATTTATACGAGACCTAAAGTGTCAGTTCCTTTTTTACCCACTTGCCATGTCGCAACAAGGTTTGTTGCAAGCTTTTTCCCTATTCAAACCCGACCAGGAGGTCTTTATTGGTGTACTCAACCAAGTCTACTGGCAATTTGCCAAAAAACAAAAATAAAATAATAACAACAACAATTATATTTGAAATATATTTAAATATATTTCAAAATATCTAAAAGCTAAAAGATTAAAATGGTTGTTGACAAGCAAAAGTAATTGCTTAAAAAGTATTGTTGTGCAATTCTGTGATACAAACAAACTTTAAAACAATCTATCTAAAAGCTAATTTCTTAAAATGGTACTTGACCAGAATTCATCTTGTTAGGGTTAGGTTTATGGTTAAGTTTGGGTTTGGGTTTGGTTTGGGTTGGGATTTAGAGTTAGGGTTTGGATTAGAATTTTATGTTTTAGCAATTGATAGTGGAAAATGCCATTTTTTCCACTTTGGAAAAAATTCATGATAGTCAGATTTACCTTTATCATTTCCTTTAATTTTTTTAATTTTAGAAAAATCCACACGTTAGATCACAAAGTTATTAACAGTATCTATATTTTACATTTAGAAGAATTTTTTGTATATTTATCCTACACAAAATATAGATATAAATGAATATAAATAAACTTTATTGTTAAATCTGTATTGTTATTTTTTACATTTCTTGCGTTCATAATAAAAAAAAAATATTTACAGTGCCGGTAAAATAAACTAAAATTAGGTTTGTCTATTTTACGAGGACCGGCTTAATAAGCATAAAAGTAGGTTTGTCTATTTTACGAGACTGGCTAAATAAGCATAAAGTAGGTTTGTCTATTTTACCTAGGACCG
The DNA here is from genome assembly GCA_023376005.1 of Doryteuthis pealeii. Taxonomy (NCBI): domain Eukaryota; kingdom Metazoa; phylum Mollusca; class Cephalopoda; order Myopsida; family Loliginidae; genus Doryteuthis; species Doryteuthis pealeii. Next base: position 76,252,611 of record CM042156.1, on the reverse strand, counting down.
TCTAAATAAGCATAAAATTAAGTTTGTCTATTTTACGAGGACGGCTAAATAAGTATAATGTAGGTTTGTCTATTTTACGAGGACCGGTAAATAAGTATAAATGTAGGTTAGTCTATTTTACGAGGACCGGCTAAATAAGCATTAAAAGTAGCTTTGTCTATTTATTAGTACCGGCTAATAAGCATAAATTAGGTTTGTCTGTTTACGAGGACCGGCTAAATAAGTATAAAAGTAGCTTTGTCTATTTTACTAGGACCGGCTAAATAAGCATAAAAGTAGGTTTGTCTATTTTACTAGGACCGGCTAAATAAGCATAAAATTAGGTTTGTCTACTTTACGAGGACCGGCTAAATAAGCATAAAAGTAGGTTTGTCTATTTACTAGGACCGGCTAAATAAGCATAAAAGTAGGTTAGTCTATTTGACGAGGACCGGCTAAATTAAGCATAAAAGTGGGTGTGTCTATTTTACCGGAACCGGCTACATAGCCACTTTTTTTCTTTTTTTTTTTTATTTTGAGTTGACAATTCATTGATTTTCACAGACACTGGCATCTAGAACTTATTTAACCGACTTTTCTTTATTTTACAAACATCATAAGACGCTTAGTAGATTATCCGAAGGGTTATTTGTACTGGATCTTTGTTGTTTTGATCCTTCAGTTCAAGCCATTGCGTTTTTACTAAAGTTCCCGGTTCTTTTTTCTTTCTTTCTAAATATCAATCTACTAATCAATATCCCGTGTTCGTAGACAGAAGCACAAACGTTTAAGGCGACAATTCGTATACACTGAACAGCGCATTGTAATTGGAGGTCTGTAATGTATGACTTGCAGAGAAAGAAATGTTGTAGCCAAGAAGAAAGTCTGAAAAAGAAACAAAAGATATAAGTCAGATTATATTGCAATATCAGCAACGTGGCTTCAATATAGAAAATAATGGATGACGTGATAACAGATCACGGCTTTTGGTTTGGGTTGAAGTGAGTTGGTTTGTACTGTTGGTTTGAACAACAGCAACTAGCTAAGCACAACTGAACCAGTGCCAAGACAGTTGGTACTTATTGAAATCAAGTCAAGCCTCCCCATTCTTGCATTTATGTGATTCCATTCCCCGAGCACTGATTGGCTGCTTGGTTTCTATGATATTATGAGGCTTCATAAATAACCTGGCATTTTGCAGTGGTATCATACTTTTTTTTGTTTTGTTTGGTTTATTTGTTTAATTGCATATCAGACTTCATGGGTTATTTAATGCCAAAGCCACCCTTGTACTAATTTAGATAAAGTAAAAGTTGGTGAGTGGTGTATTGTCGGTACAACCGGACAGCGAGGGAGTCTATCCCTTTTTCACTACTGCTAGACCAGGGTGGTCGTTTTTGCTGAGTGGAGCGCCACAATTACTGTAAACTCCCTAATTTACTGCACGGATAAGATTACCCAAACTGTGCTACTCATGCGCTGAGTTGGCTGGGACCAGTATCAAACCCTAAACCTTTCGACTTTTAGAAGGATACCCTACCAACTGAGCTAAACCGGTTGCTTGTAGTAATAATAGTTAAATAGTACTATTTAACCTATATCTGAGGATTGTAATCATAACTATAGTTTTAGTTTGATTTATTTGTTTAACGGTATATCAACTCCTTAGGGGTCATTCAATGCCAAAGTAGTTGATCTAGAAGGACCACTCTCACCTCAGCCATTAACTATTCTGATGCGAAGCAGTCAGCACTTTGCTTGATCAGCGGGAGCATAGTAGTATGTAGTAGGCGAACGGGGAGGGAAGCCTATTCTATAGGCGTTGGTAAACCTCCTCATCCCCCCACCAACTTCCGACAGGAAACTATATGACCTAATCCTGTTCTGGTCTCGTGTTTAGTCACAAGCGCCAGAACATCCCTCGACCGAACCAACAGCTCCAACTGGTAAGTCACCAGTCCTTTTTTTTCACATTTCCCTTTTTGATAAATAGGGAAAAAAACAAAAGGTGTCATTTCTCTGAATGTTTGAGATGAGGCTTGAAGATTAGTATTATCTGCGTTATTCGGACTATTGTCACCATCTTTATTGTTATTTGTACAACGTTTCGGCCGATATGCCCTCGGCCTTCTTCAGGTATTTCTTGTCAGACTCGGAAACCTTCTCGGACTCGGGAACCTTCTTTTCGAACTCGGGAACTTTCTTGTCCACTAGGCCAATTGGACACATGGCTTAGTAGATAAGGTAGTTAGGTTAAGACAGTTCTAAGTGACAGTTATCTCTGGATCCCGAGTTCAATCCTGAGTAGAGGCAGTTAGAAAAATGATTAACACAACTCCTACCACAGCTATGGTTAGTGGAATGAGAACAGGATATCCCCGGGGACTGAATAAAGGGTTAGGTTCAAACTTCCGTTATGGCTCCCGATTACGACAAGAAATTTCCCGAGTTCGAAAAGAAGGTTCCCGAGTCCGAGAAGGTTCCCGAGTCCGACAAGAAATACCTGAAGAAGGCCGGAGAGCATATCGGCCGAAACGTTGTACAAATAACAATGAAGATGGGGACAATAGTCCGAATAACGCAGATAATAGTAAAAGGTGTCTTCACCTTTCTGAGAAGTATTCGTAAGTTTTTCGTTTGTTTCGACGGGCGAGTAATTTAAAGTTCATGGGAATTGGACGGTAGAACATCATGTTCTTTGTTTGATTGCTCTCTTTTCTCGCCATCTAAAATTCTGAATGAAGATAGATCTATCTAGACAAGTGGGAAATTGTATTGTATTTCTTTTCTAACCACGAGACTAGAAAATTACCGATTGTTTGTAGACAAACAAATACATTATGATATAATATGGGTCGTTGGGAAAGAACTAAAGGACCTTGGAAATAAATAAAGAAATAAAGAACTGTTTGATAAATGAAAGCTATGAATACTGCAGAGTTCAGGGTACGACACTAAACTACATGCGAGTCTTCAGTTTTGGAACTCTTGGGAGAAAAGTGTCTCTTGCTAGAGCAAAGGGGGGTCAGAGTTCAGGTACCGGACATGTATGCCGAAAAGGTGGGTTCCCTTAATGAAGAATTGTGATATTATACCATATACCGTATTTGACTGCATATAAGACGCACGGGCATATATATATTTACAACCCCTTCGCACGAGTAGTTGCGTTTATATATTGTTGTACCGGCCGTTCCTACAGTGGAGAACAATGCACCGGTTCTCACTATAAATAGTGAGACCCGAGTGGAAAGGAGGACTGTTTCCGTTAACGACAAGCTAGTCGTACATGTACCATTAATTGTAAATACACTTGTCTTATTTTACCCCCATCTCGACTTGACTTCTTTTTACTGTTGGGACTAACATCACAACATATATATATATATTTACCAACCCCTCCGCACGAGCAGGATGTGACACAAAGTCAATTTCTTAAGCGGAGTTTAACAGGTTTGAATTCAGAGTTTTCCTTCTCCTAGACCGGTTGCCTAACCAAGGTTAAAGAGCCCAGTCTGCCCTACTATTTACCCATAGCTGGAAGGAGAGTAGGATTCATACCTTTCCCAAGGGTATTAGCGCTAAGTGAAATGTAATTGCCACGTCCAGGATTTGAACTCGGGGCGACGTGTCCATTTCCCATGACTTTAACCATTACACCACGCGCTTCCTACACGCACGGGCATATAAGACGCACCCCCATTTCAGCAGGTCAGATTCAAGAAAAAAGTTTTTAATATATCTAAGCATATATTGTTGAAAACAGTTGCTCCTGTTAACCTTGATTATAACAATACCAGCAATAAAATTAGTATGCATGGAGTTTACGGTAGGTAAAAGTACCGAGCGTAAGCTGGGTTAGTGAGCATCATAGAGAAGATTAGCCTAGGCCTACGGGAAACTCAATGTTCACCTACGATGTATAAGATACAGGGCAATTCTTTTAGTCAAAATTTTGGAAAAAAACGCGTCCTATATGCCGTCAAATACGGTAATTGTATACAAATTATGTATATTAAGAATAGTTACTTGATTATTATTTAATAGGAATAATTAAAGGGCCGAGTTAGCTCAGTCGGTAGAGCGTTTGGCTAGAAACCATAAGGTTCCTAGTTCGATACCGGTCCTCGCCAATTCAGCGATATGAGTAGCACAGGGATCTGTGCGGTAAAGTAAGGAGCTGATGGTAGGTGTGGTGCTCCACCTCAGATGCTAAAACAATCTCCTTGGTTTAGCGCTATTGAAAAGGAGATAGACTCCCTCGCTATTGAAAAGGAGATAGACTCCCTCGCTGACTGGCTGATACCGACTTTAGGCCGCCCCGTCGACTTTACTTACTTTACTTACTTGCAAAAGAGAAAAATACTGATTTAGACATTAACTAACCCTACAAGGGTTGATATATCATAAAACCAGCCAACCAACCAACCAACTGACCAACCAAGACAGACGCAGAAAATAATAAAATAAAAACATAAAAGGAAAGTTGTAAATACTTAAGTTTTAATGTAAAGAAATATATTAGAAACACAAACAAAATTAAATAAGAACGCATATAAAAAATACACACTTTAATTATATTTTAATTGTTTTCTATACAAAATCATTCATAGGATTGATTTCCATACGTTGGAGAATAAAACAGAGCGTTCGGCTAGAAACCACAAGGTTCCTAGTTCGATACCGGTCCCCGCCAACTCAGCGTATGAGTAGCACAGGGATCTGTGCGGTAAAGTAAGGAGCTGATGGTAGGTGTGGCGCTCCACCTCAGACGCTAAAAATAATCTCCTTGGTCTAGCGCTAGTGAAAAGGGGATAGACTCCCTCGCTGGTTGGCTGATACCGACTTTAGGCCGTCCCGACGACTTTTACTTTTTATTAGAGATCAATACCCCAAAGTAAATATTTATTAAACCCGCCTTTGCTATAAACAGGGTACAAGTTAAGTACACCATATATGTAAACCTTTATTTCTTAGTGATATATAAAACACATTGCAGGATTTTAAACGCACTAATAACATGGGCTGTTTTGAGGCAAATCTAACTCAGATTTACATAGAGACACCGTTGATAATATTTATTGTATGTATCAATGATTTTGACTATAAATTAAATATTCATTGATAACTTTAGGCAATTCCTGAGGGCATTGTGACGTAATCAGTGACGTAGTTTCGGTTACAGACAGACACCGACTCTCCATTATATATATATATATATATAAATATATATATATATATATATATATATATATATATAAAGTTAAGTAAACAAACAAATGTGTTTATTTTTATATGGCTTTAAGCCGACAATTTTTGGAGGATATGTGCTTAATTGAAGTCATACCTAATTTTGAAAATTAATTAGTTAATAATTAATGAATTTAGGCGGGCATATATGTTCAAATGTAAGGCTTTCTCGATTTGTTTAGCCTTACATTTGCACATATATGCCCGCCTAAATTCATTAATCATTAACTAATTAATTTTCAAAATATGGTTAGGTATGACTTCAATTAAGCACATATCCTCCAAATATATATATATATATATATATATATATATATATATATATATATATATATATATATATATGAGGGGCGTATGAAAAGAAATAATCTTTTGGTGAATATTTTTCTATTCGATTTTCTCAGTATTTTGTGAACACTGTCAGATAAGACTAGACTCATATTGAGTCTATGGTCGAAATAAATTTATCGTAGTCAAATGACGGGTCGTTAAGTATTTTTTTCTTTGGAAGTTGGACATTGCCCTGTATATAATTAATTTATTAGTTATTATACATTTAGCTCTCTTAGGGATTTATTAAAATCTTTGTATGAATCTATAAGTTTGCACCTACATAAGCATACAGTATGATGTACAGTGAGATTTTGATGATCCCAAATAGAATCATCCCTTACTTACCAGTCAATTGGATTATCTTATAACACACACACACACACACACACACACACACACACACATATATATATATATATATATATATATATATATATTAATATATATATATGGAAATACGGTGAGGAAATTAATCCGACAATATGAGAAGAAAATTTTTTAAAATATAACAAACACAGGATGTTATGATTAGGGGAAACAATTTTATGTGTCAATACTTAAGCATTTCGGTATATTGTACCATCTTCAGGACACTGTTAAGTAATGTTTATGTGAGGGACAAAATGAAAGATGTTAAGTGTATAGTGAATGTGTGAATATGATGTTATTAACCGTTAATTTTTATATTCACACATTCACTATACAATTCTTATATTCACACATTCACTATACACTTAGCATCTTTCATTTTGTCCCTCACATAAACATTACTTAACAGTGTCCTGAAGATGGTACAATATACCGAAATGGTTAAGTATTGACACATAAAATTGTTTCCCCTGATCATAACATCCTGTGTTTGTTATATTTTTAAAAAATTTTCTTCTCATTTTTATTATTATTTATTTTATCTTATTATTAATATTATTATTAGTATTATTTACTTTATCTTACTATTCATATTTTTATTATTTTATTTACTTTATCTTTTTATTAATATTATTGTTATTATTTACTCTATCTTACTATTAATATTATTATTATTATCTATATCATAACCATTATTTTCTTTATCTTTATTCCCTTTTATTTCCTTATAGTTTATCTATAGTCCTTTTATACATCATTATACTCTAATGTTTAAATTTTTTTTAAATTTATTTACTTGTCTATTTATATTTTAATATACTACTCTGTTTTTTCTGTCTTGTCACTTTTTTGTCTGTCTGAACACCCTAAGAAACCAACCTTGAAATGTATCTCTTTTTTTCTCATTCACTTCCTGTTTCTATGGTTACAATCCTATACTGTTAAAAAAATTTTTTATATTTTTTATTTTTTGTTTTTGTTTGAATTTATATATTTTTTTAATATTCAGCTTTTTGGGTTTTTTGTGATGTACTTGTCCATAAGTGAATTGAGACCCATCTGATGAGACGAAAATTTGGGGAGCTGTTTTAAATCAACTTAGATTTATATAGGCCCCAATTTTGGTCGAAATAAATTTATTATGGAATTACGGTGTTGAGTTCTTCCTTCCTTTATTGATAAATATTGCTCTGTATATAATCTAAAAGGTTATTATACATTGAGCTCTCTTCAGTGATTTAAAGATTCGCTGTATTTATACATACTGGATCATCAATATTAGTACAGTGGATCTTAGAAATCACATATAGAATCATCCCTTACTACCAAGTTTTGGATAAATCTCTCTTATATATATATATATATATATATATATATATATATATATATATATATATATATATATATAATTGCCAGAATTCTACGTTTTTCTGAGAAATCATGGAGACATATTTTGTAAAATCTCAACAAACCTACACAAGTTTAATGTTATCAGAATAATACAACTGGTGACGTTTGCTATTTATTTATTTTTTTATCACAGACAACACGTTTTTACACTTGTTGTTACTGGCAACAACAAACGCCTACAAGAGTGTCATTCGCCGACTTGGAATGCACAATGCATTTTTTTTCAAGTTATTTAATATGGCACTTGCATTAACCAACACCTTGTACAAAACCTTTTAGCAAACAGAATTTAAAAATTAATCATAATGTCAGATATGGCCATTATTAATAAGGAATGAACAGTATTTCTTTCTATCTCCCAAAAAGGTAATAATATTGTGACTAAGGTGTACATGTCTACTCAGTTCAACTTAGTTTGGTATAGGGCCATCAACTATGAGCACCTGCCCAAGATTATATCTATTTTCAATAGAGTGCAAGATGATATTGCAAACCACTGTTCTACACCAGTGATTCTTAAGCTCTTTTCTTCCAGCGATCTCTTTCTGGTTAAGATAATATGCTGGCGAACCCTATGTCAAAATTGCACTGGTAAATCAATAAAAACCACATAACTCGTTTTAGAGGGCATTTATTTATGTAGCCTTAAGCGAAAATATTCAGAGGTCGAACTGAATTATAAATTTCTTAAAAGCTGCAATATACACAAAAAATAGATGTTTTTAAAGATTCTAACAAAAAATTATTCTTTAAAGATTTTACAAAAAAAGAGAATCTAAATTAAAAAAAAAAAAAAACAGGGGGAAAAGATTGATATTTTAGCTTAACAAAATAGAATAAGGGATAAGGATTTTGAAAACTTCCCCAATTAAATAGTAAAAAAAAAAATAATTTAAAAGAAAGGCAAACGTGTTTTTAGAGAAAGTTGCAAACCTATTTGCAGAAATAAAAGTGCTCCTTAATTTCTCGTTTCGTCAAAATATTTTTAATTTGTTTTCATTCGATGGAAAAAAAAAGCAGCTAAAATTAATGTAAACAGTAGTTATAAAATAAATAGCTATTAAAAGTATTTATAAGATAAATTATAACTATTTAAAAATGATTACTATTTATTTTATAATTACTTTTTACATTAATTTTAGCTGATTTTAACAGATCTGCATAAAAGTGAGGATAGAATGGTAAATCTAAATTTACATCAAATTTCTTTATTAAACCTTTGATATTTTCTTGGCGTAACTTCAAATACTTTTTCTATTGAAAAAGAAAAATGCTGTATTATTATTTTTTTCTTCAATTAGTCTTCTATTCATAAAGAATTTCTAGCGGTTCATTATACTAACTTTTCTCTCATTTTGTGTCTAACAAAATAAAAAGTAACTAAAAAATAAAAGTAAAGGTAACTGGAAACTTCTCACTCAATCACGATTTCTCTCATTTAAGTCAATTCAATCAAAGTTGAAGATATTTATTAGAATATATGAGAATGATTCATAGTCATATTGACGAAAATGGACTCGCACTTCAATGCCATTTTGTAAGTCAATTATTTATTTCTGTAGCTTTGTCTCGGTATTATTTGCATCAGCTTTAAATGGTCACTTATTTTCAGTTCATAAAGGTCTTTAAATCTTTTCATCATATCTTCCTTCAGGAACTGAAGATGAGAGGAATAGCAGTTCACATCCGCATCTAATAAAGATAAAAGATCAAAGTTGTTTTCTCCCAGTGCTTGTCAACATGGAATCGGAACGGCCTAAATAAAGATACAGCAACTTTAAACTCATACACATATTTCTACAACACCCCCACACCTCCAACTCCATGACCCCCACCACACGACCACACACAGAGTACAAACTCATCAATCACCTACGAACCAACCAGAAACAAAGCCCCACAGTCCAGCCTAAAACACGCGACAATCGCCACAAGATCACTACTACAATTCACGGTCAAGTCGAAGGGACGTAGCAGTCCCGAAAATTCACCAGTCTAAATAAATGAAACTCAAAACTCAGGAACTGAAGATGAGAGGAATAGCAGTTCACATCCACATCTAATAAAGATAAAATATCAAAGTTGTTTTCTCCCAGTGCTTGTCAACATGGAATCAAATAAATTATTACCTTGTTGATAAATGCCATTATTATACATTTTCCTTTAATAAGGCAAATCTTATTTTCCTGCAGTTTCATGTTTACTTCATTAAATTTGATAACAATATCAACAAGATATGATATTATCAGAAATTGGGTTATCTGCCCCTATTAGTTCCTGGAATCAGACGCCAGGGGCAGACCCCTAAAATTCGAGAGAACAGGCCCGACAGGCAAAGGGAACACAACTAGCTGGCACTGGGGAACAACATTTCAAGTAACGGCCGAATAAGGTCAACAAACACTGTCTTGGCACCTAAAGGGTAAGACCAGACGAACTAAAGGAACAACCACAGAACCAACTGCAGAGACAACACGACACGAGTTAAGTTTCTTAAACCTCTACATACCTAATATCTCCGCCGAGCAATCGTCTCTGGCAACCATTAACGAACTCTTACCGTTTAACGAACTCTCGCATACATTTCAAACACATGTTGTACCTCTCACAGACATTTAAACGCCATTTGTATACTAACACATTTAACACTACAACCAATAAACTATTAACCCAATTATATACTCTATAATAGCCTTGTACCTTTCCTTCATAACTACAGTCATATTAGTATCGTTACTACTTGTATACTATTATTTCTGTTATTATCTCAGTTCTCTTACTTTCCAAATCAATGCATGTTGTTTCATTAACTGATTTTTAGAAAATCTAAAATATATTAAAAAAGGTCATAAAAATTAGCAAATTTCATTTTAAAAAATCATCGAACTTCGTGTGTAACGAAATATTCTCAAATTCTTATTGATTATCGTGGCAAATTTGCCGGAATACAAACGTATTCCAGTGATTTTATTCTATTCACTACTTTTGTTACATAATTATTAGATTCCTAATATTTATGTACAGTAGTGTAGAAACCAAAATGGCTGTTATAAGTTGCAGCCACTGGCCTTGAAAGATGAGTGACAAGGCTTGACCTGTCCTGATCCTCCTTCCGGTGGATACCGTGAGAATCGGTGGAGAAGACCCTATTCCGGTTTAGATTAGAAAGATTTGTTTAGTTAGATCGGCCAAAGCCACGACGATAGTAAGTCGTGTTATGCACGCGGCCGGCTCAATCTGCGCAGGTAGTCTGGTGGAGATTTTGAAATAAAAAATGATCTAAGTAAATCGAAGTCTTGTGTTATTATCTAAAAACTACCAATGACACAGGGCTTCTGATAAATAGAAATCCCCAATGGAAGACCAGACACGAAGTCCCCAAGACAAAGTCCAGACGCTAGAAGAGATGTTAGAAGAGACGCTAGAAGAACAGAAGAAGAATAGAAGTAAGAAAGAAAGGAAAGAGGTATACAACATCGTTACTACCTTGTACACTATTATTTCTGTTATTATATCAGTTCTCTTACTTTCCAAATCAATGCATGTTATTTCATTAACTGATTTTTAGAAAATCTCAAATATATTCAAAAAGGTCATAAAAATTAGCAAATTTCATTTAAAAAAATCATCGAACTTCGTGTGTAACGAAAGATTCTCATATTCTTATTGATTATCTTTAAGATAAATTAAGAAGGGGATAATAAATCTATTTACCCAGCGGCTCACGTCAGTCTGACCCTGGTAAAATAAACAAGGACTTTTTTCTTGCTTACTAGCTTCAAATATCAGTAGTTTGCGCTCACTTGTTTTATACTCTTCGGCTTACACAACATAACTGTAGATTTTATTTCAACTAGTTGTCATATATTGCATTTGGTTTGCTATTATTTTATTTAATGATTTTATAATTCAGAGGAGGAATTATTTACCCAACCCTTTCAATACGGGTAAGATGTGAGATAAGATCGCAAGCATGGGACATCCACCGAGGATCGAACACGCTCTATTCAGTAGTAATGGATGTGCGAGACTAGCTTGATAACCATTACACCACGAAGAAAAGAAGAAAAACCCATAATTCCATTTTTTATTTGTTTTTGTTTAACAAATTCTAAGAATGCCAACCAAAGTTGCCGGAATACAAATGTATTCAAGTGATTTTATTTTATTCACAACTTTGATTACAATTTGAAAAGCATCATCTAATCTATCGGTGAGATGCTTTCCGGACAAATGTTGATGATGTAATATAATGAGGTGGGTTGTAAAAATGTTCGAGTCTGTTTTTTTTTTTCCAAATGGAATAAAAATCCACGGGGATGACCAATCATCACAGGTGCATAATTAATTGCACATTCAATGACATTTATAAAGGGAATGATTATTTCATTGAAAAATAAATTTTCAACTCTCTTGAAAATTGTTGAATCTTTGGTATTAATTTCCAGTTGTTCGGAAAACAAGAATTCCTTAATTCCTGATCGCTATTTAAATAGCGAACACTGGCCATTAATGGAGTTTCGTTGCTCTTAAAATTTTATTGGTAATTGAATGCCAATACCATCATTGTAGGAGAACAATCCATATCTGGGGGATTAGCTAATTTATATAGCTGTGATAGAAGGAGTTAATACCTTTCCCAAGAGTATTAATAAGAAAGTAAATGTAATTGCGTGAGTGGGGTTTGAACAACCCAGCATGTTAGACAATACGCCATGGACACTTCGCATTTTGGTCGTAGAGTATGGGTTAAAATAAAATATCTACTAATCTTATAAATTATTGGAGAAAGAATATTCTGAATTTTCAGTCTTCTTTAAAATTAACATTGTGTCGCATCTTGATCGCAAGAAATTGATTTGATGAATGCATCCTAGATTAGTTAAAAAATAAAGGTACACATAAACATCTTCTCATTGTTACTGCTTCTTATTAACTTTTCCCAAACAAGAACAATAACTACAGTATGAGACATGCCAAATACTGTGCACTGTTTAATACTTCCTCATAGAATGTGAAGCTTTGGTTCTCATCAGAAAACGCTTTTTTAACGCAAATAATATGAAAGATCTGTTTGATAAAGTCAAATTAGAAGACATTCTTTCCTTTTGTAGAGAAGGAAAATTATATTTGTTTGTTTTGTTTTGTTTTGTTTTACGGCATATCAACCTCTGTCGGTGATTTGATACCGACAAAGTTGTGAAATAAATCAATTCTTAATGCATAATACAATTTTGTTTATAAACTCATGTTTTTCTATTCAACCCATAGATGGGACCCTAACAGGTACTACCACACCGGGTCAGAGTGGACCAGGGAGCAATGGTGATGAAGGGGTGCTCCACATTCCTCAAACCTCCAAAACTGGAACCTCACCATCAGATAGTGTTTAACGTCATTCCCAGGACATGTAGGCCCTCAGCCACCGCCTTCTAGCACCCATATGACAAAAAGGATTGGGAGTTGCCAAGGGCAATGGAGTAGGGGCAATCATATAGGTACTAGGGCTTGACGTGGCCAGCCGATTGATCAGAGGGGGCCTCTCCGACTGCCCGTCTAGCCCAAGAAAAGCCTAAAGTGGAATATTGCAAGTCATGGACTGCTCGGGCACCTGGGTTCTGTCTTTAAGCATCACGGGTCGCCACCCACGGCCAACAGGTGACCCCATTGGGGGAGTCTTAACCCTCTTCAGAGGTGCAGTCGGTGCATTCTAACACCCTAGCCAACAGGGCGACAAAATTATATTTAAAAAATATAAACGTAAACCAGATCAATATCATACAAAAATAATCCTTCAACATGAACCCCGACGATGCTAACATATCGTTTAAACCCTTAACTACAAAAGTGTATATATAGACGTACAACGTATTTTATTCCTCTAAGACATAAAATAACCCCGGATAGATTGATATGCCATTAAAATTCATAAACCAACCAACCAACCAGCCACGAAGCACGAAGACATTTTTGTTCGGAGTAGAATTTACGATTCAATTGGATGGATATTTCCCCTGACTGGTTTAGATCTCCTTTCTCCTCAATGACATTTCTGAGGGCAATTGGGGTTATTTGGCAATACACTAACCTTTTCCAAGTTACGTCCGAGAGGTTGTACTGGGCTATAGGGTACCAGTGACAAGGAAGATCTCTAACCTGGTTTATTATCGAACGCACGGTGATGGATTACCTTTTGCAAAGGGGGCTCCCAACTGCCTTGCTATTCACCCATAGCTGAGGAGGGTCGGCGAGGGGGGTTAATATCTTTTAGTGATAGAATTAAATATAAACTGTCCAGATGGAGTTTGAACTCGGCTCGCTGATTACATTATCCGTACCGATAAACATTTAGCTAATGCTCCACGCCTTTACTGGTCAAACATTTTGGTTTGGTTTCTTTGTTTAATGGCATATCAAAATCTGTGGGTTATATAATGCCAAAGTAATTCTCGTGGAAGTACCCTAGTGGTAGTATTCAACACATAACTGGGGGAATGGGGAGGTCCATACCTTTCCCAGGGGTATTAGTTCGAAAGTGAATGTAATAGCACAACTGTAGTTCGAACCCGTTTATGTCGCAGTCCAGCACGTTAGCCACTACTCCATTTAGACTCCCCAAAAAGGTTTATTTGAATTAATACTTAAATTCAAAGGGGGGAATTATTTTTTTTTATCAAACATAATCAAATGTCAAAATATTGATTATAATAATGATACAGCTTTTTATTTCATGGTTTGGTTTTATTTCTTTGTTTAATGGTATATCAACTTTTGTGGGTTATTTGATACCAAAGCCATTATTGTAGAAGTACAGTAGTGACGCTATTTAACCATATCTAGGAGAATATAAGGATATTTCCTAAGAGTATTAGTCCGAAAGTGAACATAATAGATCCACTGGAGTACGAACTCACTTACTATGATGTCACAGTACAGCAATTTGTCTAATACGCCTCCACACTGAAAAAGAAGCGGCGTTTGACGTTTTATAGGAAAAACGACTTCTTGTATCAGTGAATTATCTGGAAAAGAAATAAACCAATGGCAAGCCAGTTATTTTTAACAATTTTAAATATTTCTTCTATTAGCCTTGAATTTAAATTTCCAAGCACACTTCTTTCCTTCAATAGAAGCCCCCATAGAATAACTTTCTTTTTGTAAAAAGCGGCAAAAATTAAATTATATCCGTAATTAAGTTTTCACAAATTCAGAAAATTAGTTTATAATCGCAAAAAGACAACCAGATATTTAACGCAATTCTTAATATCACTCTATCGTGACTTTAATTAGTTACTAGAAGGGCTAACCGGAGTTTCTGGGGTGGCGAGAATAACATCACATATAACAGTAGAGTAAAACATGTGTTCTAGAATATATTTCTTGTAAATGTATTAAATGAATGTGCGTTATCGTTGTAGGAAATGGACTCGGTGTCCGAGTTCAAATTCTGAACGATCCTGTTTGTATTTTACATAGCGCTAATATCATTGGGAAAGGTATGTATCCAACTATTCTCGAGATACACACACACACACACACACACACACACACATATATATATATATATATATATATATATATATATATATATAGGGTTACGATGCTCGCCTGTCAGCTTGACAGTCGGGTTTCGAATCACGCACAAGGCGGTCTTCCTATCTATAACTCTGCTGATGAGGCCTAATAGACCGAAATGTACATACAGAGATTGATTTTTCTCGATTTGTTTAGCCTTACATTTAAATAGGTATGCCCGCCTAATTAATTAATTATTAATTAATCAACTTTCAAAATTAGGTTGGACTTCAATTAAGCACATATTCTCCCAAAAATTGTCGGCTAAAAAAAGCCATATCATAAACGCTTGTGTATTTACTTCTCATATATATATATATATATAAGTCGGGTTGGCCTAAAGTCTGTATTAGCCCAACATCGAGGGAACCTATCCCCTTTTCACTAGCGCTAGACCAAGGAGATTGTTTTGGCGTTTGAGGTGGAACGCCACACTTACCATCAACTTCTCAATTTACCGCACATATCCCTGTGCTACTTAAACGCTGTGTCAAAACAGGAACCTTGTGGTTCCTAGTCGGACGCTCTACCGACCGAGCTAAACCGGCCCTTATATATATAGTTCGCTTCTAAGGATATACTCGGTATAATTAGAAAAAAAACAAAAAAACAAACAAAACAATCATATTTACTTCTACACATTTACTACTGTGGTGCTATCACGTTCACTTTTGGACTAATTCCCTTTGAGAAAGGTATAAACCTCGTGGTGTGATGGCTAATATGTTGGACTGCAACATTGTTGTAAGCGAATTTGAAGTTTGAACACCAATCGCGCTATAACGTTCATTTTCGGAATAATACGATTGGGAAAGGTATGAACACCCTCACCCTCCAGCTAGGAGTTGAATATAATCACTAGTGTTCTTTTACTAGGATGACTTTAGCATTGGATAACCTACGAAGATTGATACGCGATTAAACAAAGAAATCAAATTATAAATTTATTGACAGATGCAACTAGAAGTAATGCTTCAAAGTTTAGGCCATATTCAGAAAATACAAATTGTAATAGGTGTCTTGCAAGCCCTTTCTTACAAATCGGACTTAAAATCGTGTGTGTTTGTGTGTGTGTGTGTGTGTGTGTGTGTGTGTGTGTGTGTTGATCTGTGACCTGTTACATTCGCCCACCTATTGAGCGGCGAACATCAGATAATCTAGAGGTAAATAACACAGGTGCTTCATCTAGGTTAAAAACATAGTAAATGTCTACAAACTAAATTCAGCCCTGTCGGTTGGGGCTTTAGAATTCACCGACTACAACTCTGCAGAGGAGTAAGAATCCCCCTCCTCATGAGGCCATCTGTTGGCCGTGGGTAGTGACGTATGATACTTAAGGATTGAACTCTGGTGGCTGAGCTGTCCAAGACATGCAAAACTCCACTTTAGCCCTTACTTAGATTAGACCGGTGATCAATAGGCTGGTCACGTCAAGCCCTAGCATCTATATGATTGTCCCGACCCTACTTCGCTTATGGCAACTCCAGCCCTTTTTATCATATATGTGCTAGGAGGCGGTGGCAGAGGGTTAGGGTCCCATGGGTTAAATAGCAGAAAATGAGTTTTTTAAAATTGTTTAAAAAAAAGTTTGTTTTTTTAAATTGAGTATCCAACAAGAAGGAATAAAACAAAAACGTCTTCGGCATAAAATAACCCAGTAGGGGTTGACATGTCGTCAAACCCAACCAACCAACTAACCAACTAAATTTTAAAGACGCATTAACACAGACATATACACAAACACGCACAAACACACACATACAGAAATCTGTAAAAATAAGACCTTCGACTCGTAGATTCGTTCCACGTACGTTTTCATTTTTTAGCTAAAGACTGTATTTGACAGTTGCAATATCTGGCGTTTATGTGAAATTTAAAAAAAAAGGAATATTATCTGCATTATTCGGACTACCTTATCCACTAGGCCGTGTGCCCAATTAGATTAGACACATGACCCATGACCTAGTGGATAAGGTATTATATATATATATATATATATATATATATATATATATATATATATATATATATATATAGTACTGATTTGGACGAATGAATAAAGCAATTTTTAGAACCGAAGCGCCAGTGATAAAATTCAAATAAGAAAAGTGCATGAAAATTTCTCAATGATTCTTTGGCAAACCAAATATATATCCCCCCCTCTCTCTCTCTCTCTCTCTCTCTCGCTCTCTCTCTCTCTCTTTAACAAGCTATATCTGTATATCTCAGGGTAACTCGCATATGATTAACTTTGCGGTCAATTTACTCAAATTATTGTTTGCCCCCGTTTAGTTAACCTTTGCATTTTCTACCTACAGATTGAGTGCACATACCGATGGTCACGTCACACCAAACCATCCTCCCCACCCCCGTCACTTTCTCCAGTTGGACTAAGATCAGTCTGATTCACACCAATTCTAGATTTAACTTCGACAAATGACTAAACACCTCATATATCCACCCCTGATGACTGATTGAAAATAACCATGCAATTATATCCTCTTGTGTCTTGCCTATCAAAATAATAATAATGATAATAATGATGATGATAATGATGATGATAATAATAATAATGATGATAATGATGATGATGATGATAATAATAATAATAATGATGAGGATAATGATGATGATGATGATTATAATAATAATAATAATAATAATAATAATAATAATAATAATAATGATAATGATGATGATGATGATAATAGTAATAATAATAATAATAATAATAATAATAATGGTAATGATGAGGATGATAATAATAATGATGATAATGATGATAATGATGATAATAATAATAATAATAATGATAATAATAATGATGATGATGATAATGATGATGATAATAATAATAATAATAATAATAATAATAATAATAATAATAATAATAATAATAATAATGATAACGGAGCCATTAGAGATATTCACACATTTAGGTCATAGAAATAAAAGTAAAGATAAGTACACATATATGTATATTTACACACACACACACACACACACACACACACACACACACACATATATATAATATATTATATATATATATATATATATATATATATAAGAAATAAACAATAAAAAAACGATTTCACATTACATTTCTCAGGTTAAAGTTTTTTTTAGCTTTTAATGGAGACTGCTTGAAAAAGATGAGCGAAAACGTGTCTCACTTAATGGTAGGAAAAAAAAAGAAAAGAAATGAAAAATGACTTAATAAAAAGATGTGAGAATGTCAGACATTTTTAATGTCTTCATCAATTTTTCGAGGTAAAAAAAAAAAAAAACAATTTCTAGTGTTAGAATCATCATATAACTTAAGCTACCCCACCCACCCCGCACTCAGTGTTTCCCAAAATTATTTTTCTCTGGGTCACAATTTGGGGAAGGAAAATTTGCTCGCGCCATACCAAATTTTATGTGATAAAAAAGTACATTAAAATTAAGAAGAAGAAAAAAAACGTCTCGTTATAATATATAACACAAATACTTTATAGTATGATTAAAGTGCTCACTATTAATGAGAGATATGAGCTTTTTGATTTGTAATTACAAACAAGAAATTAAAAAAGTAACTTTTAGCCCACCCGTTAGGCATATATTATCATAATGGACCGCCCTGTCGGCTGGGGCGTTAGAATGCACCGACTGTACCTCTGCAGAGGGGTAAGACTCCCCCAATGGGGCCACCTGTTGGCCGTGGGTGGTGACCCGTGATGCTTAAGGATAGAGCCCAGGTGGATGAGCAGTTTATGACATGCAATACTCCACTTTGGCCCTATCTTGGGCTAGACGAGCGGTCGGAGAGGCCCCCTCCGATCAATCGGCTGGTCAGGTCAAGCCCTAGCACCTATATGATTTTCCCAACCCTATTGCCCTTATGGCAAGCCCCAATCCCTTTTTAACATATGGGTGCTAGAAAGCGGTGGCTGCGGGTCTACATGTCCTGGGAATGACGTTAAACTCTATCTGATGGTGAGGTTCCAGTTTTGGAGGTTTGGGGAATGTGGAAGCACCCCTTCATCACCATTGCTCCCTGGTCCACTCTGACCCGGAGTGGTAGTACCTGTTAGAGTCCTATCTATGGGTTAAATAGAAAAATGTATTTATAAAAAAATTGTATTATCCATTAAGAATTGATTTATTTCAAAACTTTATCGGCATTAAATGACCCACCGAGGTTGATATGCCGTAAAACAAAACAAATCAAACCAATTATTATAATGGAGATTGTGTGTTTGTCTGTCTGTAACCGAAACTATATCACTACTCAAATCACAATTCCCTTTGTTATTTAGTGTTTGCCTATTTAAACGCAGCCCAGGGAAAACTAAATCTCTCTTTCATCTGGCATCCACAGATATGCACTAGAAAAGTTGTGTTTCTGTCCACTTGGACTTAGGGGGGCTGGCCCCCCAACTATAGTGTACCTGATACACGATGATTTATACACAGTAAGTGCCTACTTCCATTCTCCATTTGGTAGCAACAAAATTATCTACAAAGACACTTTCCCTTCATCCTGGTTTGTTTTGTATTGTATGTTGAATGTTGCTCAGACAATAAAGTCTGTTTCTCTGAATGTTTTGGACACATGGCCTAGTGGATAAGGTAGTTAGGTTAAGACAGTTCTAAGTGACAGTTATTTCTGGATTCTGGGTTCAATCCTGAGTAGAGGCAGTAACATAGAAAAATAATTAACACAACCCCTACCCCAGCTATGGTTAACGGAATGAGAACAGGATACCCCCGAGGACTGAATAAAGGGTTAGGTTCGAAGTTCCGTGATGGCTCCCGAATACGACAAGAAGGTTCCCGACTACGACAAGAAAGTTCCCGAGTTCGAAAAGAGGGTTCCCGAGTCCAAAAAGAAGGTTCCCGAGTCCAACAAAAAAATACCTGAAGAAGGCCGGAGGGCATATCGGTCGAAACGTTGTACAAATAACAATAAAGATGGGGACAATAGTCCGAATAATGCAGATAATACTAATAAAGTCTTATTCGTTATATTCTTTGTTGAAATATATTGTATATGAATATGTAAATTTATCTGCGCTGGGGGGGGGGCTTTCCTAGCCTTCCTAACGCATTATCAGAAAGGGTATTAGCTACTGAAGTCAAAACCACCCTTAATTCTTGTATATTTGTATATTTAAGATGATAGCTTCAAAGAATGAACTGTGGAATGAGTTAAAAACATTATCGGACAAAAAAAAAAAACAGTGAAAAAACTGAACCATCTATATATTAATACGCTTGTTATCATCTAGCAACACCCTCTGGTTTAAAATCAGACCGTCAAAATAATCCAAGAGGAAATGCAAAAATGTAAATCCTGATTATCTGCAGTCACTTATCCACTGATTTCTTATGAGTGTCATCACCTCAGCTAAATAATGGACCGTTCCGTCTTTATTATAAAGAAAGAAAGGGAAGAAAAAAGACATCCTACTTAGAAAAAATATAATAAGAAAGAAAGAAAAAAAGAAAGAGAGTAGGGGAAAGATAGAGAGTGGTGGTGAGCGCACAGAAGTGATAACGCTAATCTGTTTCAATCTTGCTGCACAAATCAATGCAATAAGAACAAAAATATAGGATTTGCGATGACAGAGATAAGAACATAAACCATGTACTAAGCGAATGCTGCAAACTAGCACAACGAGAATACAAGTCTAGGCACGACTGGGTTGGAAAGGTAATCCACTGGGAATTGTGCAAAAAAATTAATTTTGATCCTACCACAAAATGGTATATGCATGAACCAGAATCTGTTCTTGAGAATGAAACACGTAAAATTCTCTTGGACTTTGAGATAAAGACGGATCCCAGCCAAAAGACCAGACCTAGTATTGATTAACCAAAAAAGGGTATTAGCTACTGAAGTCAAAACCACCCTTAATTCTTATAATTGTATTTTAGGCCCGAACATTAAAAGTCACAATGCTGAAATAATTCTCGCATCTAAATAAGTTTGTTTTGGGCTCTGGGGGCTGATTTTCTTCTTCTTCCGAACACTGGGGGCAGAGTTCTGATCTAAACAGAACTCACCTCTTGTTGAGCCACGCGAATATCGTCCTAAGATAAAAAGTCAGGCTTTTCCAATTTGCTAACTGAATACAAACGATCTCAATGAAATTCGAACTCCGATTGACAATTACATTTTCTGGGTTGATAAACTTCATGTTACCAGACACTTCCACGCAACAGTGGGACAATGATCGCCTACTGCGCGGATGAACCATAATATTAGAAATATCCTCAGATCGATTTCCGAAGTATTAGATAATTCTTATCGATTTAGGACAAACTTGAGGCTACGAACCGACACATTTTCCCGCTTAAAATCCTTAACTTCTTTTTATAATCTCATATGCGCATGCGTGCATATGGACGCACGGTCACAAGTTATATTTCTCATCAAATCGATACTATCAGTTCCTGACTTTCTGTAAAAGCATTGTCCGCTTCTTGCATAACGTTTCTGTTTCTATGCACTATCTATCATTACATGATATAATAAAATCATATCACTGGACAGTGTTGACAATGGGTGTAACAGCTTCAGCTTAAAAGGGTAAATATTATGCAATGGGAACCGCGGCGGAGTTTTATAAATTTGGGTTAAATGAAACGACAGAAAAGTGTGCCAAGGTTACCTCTTACAAAGACTACTAAGAATAAAGCATGTTTTAGGGAGCGATGGATTCATGACTTTTGAAAGTATTAAGTGAACACAATCTCAATGAAATTTTCATTCAAATCATTCATTATAATTGATACTTAATTATTATTATTATTATCATTTACTCCTTTTGAGTTTTCACATCTGTTGAGATTTTTGGAATATAAGGCGTGTGACAAATACCCACTTGTACTTATAGACTCGCCAACAACCATGTAACCAACTTCTTGTCCAATCACTGGCAATGCTCTGCTGTTGATATTATTACTTATACTGGCTGTTCTGGTCATACCTACACACATTGCTTTGAGCCTTCGTGGACGACGGAACATAGGATTATATCACTGGACCTTTGACACTACGTAGGATTCCAAAACAGCATTAGCTGATGGTCTTTCACTGGAGTCTGAGTGACAGCAAGTCTCCTCGGGTCTCCAGGACTCTTCTGAGTATTCTGGCAGATTGCAGCAGTGCAGTGTTCTGAATGGTTTGAATCCTTCCACTGATTTTCCAAACTTTCCAAACCCTTTTCCAATCATTCTGGGGCCGTTCCAAATGCACCAACTACAATTGGTAATGTTGAATAATCTATGCGGTTGCATAAGATTATTGTCAATCCCCTATATTTCTGAAGGGATGGTCCTTTTCATGTTCACGGGCGGTACTTTCCATGGAATATTACAGAAAGCCCGCGAAATACGTGAAGTCATGTGGGACCTGTTTGGATCTCAGTTCCAGCTTGGATGTCAGGCAGAGAAGGCATATCTACCTTAGCTGGGGCTCACTTGCAGACGCGCGCTGTGTTTAGTTAGAGGAAGATGTGTAGTTAAGTAAATAAAGGTTTAAATAAATAATATGGTTTTTGTGGTTGATGAATGTCTTGGCAACAAGACTGATCCAGAAGAAGAAATGAATCAAGGACGACCAACCAACAAGAACAGAGAAATAGAAGTCATAGAGAAAGAATAGAAACTACTAGAGATCACCAATGGCCAAAGAAGTAAGTTATGCATCTCTCTATTTACCTGCGTTTACCTCTCCCCCTCTCTCCAGTAAAAGAACACTTGTGTATGTACCCAACATGGTTATAAGTGAATGAGTATGTAACAGTATCACTTTATTTTCATATTCCATAGCTTTTTCAGTTCTCTGGCAAGGTCAAGGTATTTGTCCATCTTTTCGTTTACCTTCATCTTCACCCTGAGATCTGCTGGAACTGCAAAGTTCTTTCTTTTTTGTTAATCAACACTAGGCCTGGTCTCCTTGCTGAGATAAGGTGGTCTGTTTTATCTCAAAGTCCCATAGAATTTTATGCATTTCATTCTCAAGAACATATTCTGGTTTATGTGTATTTCATTTTGTTGTATGATCAAAATTTAATTTTTTGCATAATTCCCAGTGGATCACCTTCCCAAGCCAGTCGTGCCTAGTTTTGTATTCCCGTTGTGCTAATTTGCTACATTCGCTTAATACATGGTTTACAGTCTCATCTCTATCACCGCATAGTCTACATTTACTAGAAACTGAATCACTAATAATTGTTGCACAAAATAATGCCATAAGAACAAACTATATTATTTACTCCTTTTGAGTTTTCACATCAGTGTTAGCTGATGGTCTTTCACTGGAGTCTGAGTGACAGCAAGTCTCCTCAGGTCTCCAGGACTCTTCTGAGTATTCTGGCAGATTGCAGCAGTGCAGTGTTCTGAATGGTTTCAATCCTTCCTCTGATATCCAAACTTTCCAAACCCTTTTCTAATGCTTTTGGGACTGTTCCAAGTGCACCAACTACAATTGGTATAACTTTCACTTTCATATTCCATAACTTTTTCAGTTCTCTGGCAAGGTCCAGATATTTGTCAATTTTTTCATTTTCCTTTAACTTCACCCTGTGATCCGCTGGCACTGCAAAATCCACCAGTTGACAAGTTCTTTCTTTTTTGTTAATCAACACTAGGTCTGGTCTTCTTGCTGGGATAAGGTGATCCGTTTTAATTTCAAAGTCCCAGAGAATTTTGTGCGTTTCGTTCTCAAGAACAGATTCTGGTTTATGCATATACCATTTGTTGTGTGGTCAAAATTTAATTTCTTGCATAATTCCCAGTGGATCACCTTCCCAACCCAGTCGTGTCTAGTTTTGTATTCTCGTTGTGCTAGTTTGCTACATTCGCAGAGTATATGGTTAACAGTCTCATCTCTATTACCGCAAAGTCTACATTTACTATTTTGTTGGGTCTTATCAATTTTCGCTTTGATGTAGTTTGTCCTTATGGCATTATTTTGTGCAGCAATTATAAGTGATTCTGTTTCTCTTTTGAGGTTTCCCTTTCTTAACCATGTCCAAGTCTTTTGATGTGCAACCTCATCTATTTGTCGTTTGAAGCGTCCATATAATTGTTTTTCTTCCCATTTTTGTTTTCTAGTCTTTGTCGTTCTTCTGTTTGTCCATCTGCCGTTTCTACTATTGTTGGTCGCCATAAGTAATTTGTCTTTGCTCTTCCTTGTGTAATCTTCAAGTTGTTGGATTGTGGTTTCTACGCATTCCTCTATGTTGGCAAGACCTCTTCCCCCTTCCTTTCTTGACACATACAATCTATCTCTATCATCTCTAGGGTGGAGAGCCTTGTGCATGGTCATTAATTTTCTCGTCCTTTGGTCTATCTGTCTGAGTTCTTCTTTTGTCCATTTTAAGAATGGTCCTGAGTATCTTATAATGGGGACAGCCCAGGTATTAATTCCTTTGATCAGATTTCTGCTGTTAAGTTTCGTTTCTAGAAGTTTTCTAGTTCTCCTGAGATATTCCTTTTTAACTTTTCCTTT
>CM042156.1:76193190-76223190 GCA_023376005.1 Doryteuthis pealeii | reverse complement strand
CTTTCTCAAGAAGAAAAGGAAAAACAATAAAAACGCTTTTCTCAAGG
This sequence comes from Doryteuthis pealeii, assembly GCA_023376005.1. Lineage (NCBI taxonomy): Eukaryota > Metazoa > Mollusca > Cephalopoda > Myopsida > Loliginidae > Doryteuthis > Doryteuthis pealeii. Next base: position 76,223,143 of record CM042156.1, on the reverse strand, counting down.
GCCGAAGACAACACATAGTCAATGCCTTCCGCGCGACTTAAGTCTGATCACATTAAAGACTTGTCTCCGACCGCCGCTGATTCTGGGAGTTCTTCTGACCTACTTGAGATCTCACCTCCTGATATGGTCATTTCCGGATCGCCCATCTGTTTCGATTCTCCAACCGACTCAAGTTTTATCGGAAGATTTTAACTTCCGATTTCGTTCTTTCTTTCTTTTTCAAAGTTCAAACCCTGAATCAGGTCACAACGCTGCTCAGAGGTGACCCCATAGGTAACCAGAACTTCTGTTTGTAAAAGGTTCCGTTGTATTGGAAAAAGCAAATCCTAGTGCAAAGTCTGCAAATTTGGATTATCTTGTTAGTGGGTAATGGAAAAGAGGTCCCCTCACACACACACACACACACACACACACACACACACACACACATATATATATATATATATATATATATATATATATATATATACGCGTACAGAAGAACTACTAGTAAGAACCAATTCAAACTGTTTGCTAACACTGAGACATTTTAAAATTGCTTTTAAATAGCTGCATGCCATTGACAGTTTATTAAAAGATAATTATAAAAAATGATTTCCTTTACAATGCAATTTATAGATATGGAAAAAATCTTATTCAGTTACATACACAAACATATACATGTGTATGTATATATATGCGTGCGTTCGTATGTGTGTGTCAGTGTGTTTGTGTCTGTGTGTGTGTGCGGCTCGTGCGTGTGTGTGGAGATTTGAAGAATTATTTGTTGAGGGTGAATAAAGAGATTTGAAAATAAAGATAAAAATGCTTTCATAAATTTAACACACACACACACACACACACACATATATATATATATATATATATATATATATATAATATAATATATATATGGAGTAAATATGGAAAATAAATCCGACAATATAAAGAAAATTTGAAAAAACAAGTGTTCCGAAAATAGGATGAATTTAATTATCGATGTTTAAACATTTCGGTTTCATTAAACCTTCATCAGGATGTATCTTGGGGTGAAGAAAATGATGGATGCTTTTATAGGTGACAGGAGATGAAAATCTTTTTAGTTAAGTTACTGTATTTGATCAGCGTTATATTTTTGAAAGGCAAGTCGCGATCCACGCACGCGAAGATGTCATGACGTGTGACGCAACTCGAAGAAATGCAAAAGACGAGAAAAAGTATTAACGGACTGATATTTTAAGAGAACAAAGGGAACAAAAAATAAATAAATAATAAAAATAAAAAGATTTTCATCTCCTGTCACCTATAAAAAAACATCCATTATTTTCGTCACCCCAAGATACATCCTGATGAAGGTTTAATGAAACCGAAATGTTTAAAATCGATAATTAAACTCATCCTATTTTCGGAACACTTGTTTCTTCAAATTTTCTTTATATATATATATATATATATTATTCTCAGGGCATTTTATGTTTTGTTCAAATGACTATATAAGACCTTTAAACAAATATTTATTAAAACTTTCTTTAAATCATATCTATATATAGTAAACAAATGAGAATAAATAATTTTAAAGTATTAAATGAATAAAGAAAAGTGTTCAAATTGATGCAGTATAAAAGTAAAAGGAATTACACACTATTATTTCATAATCCCTACTTTCATATGTGTGGTGCGTGGTGTAATAGATAGAGTCGTCGGAAATGGACGAGCTGTTTGAATTTCACAGCGCTAGGTGGAGGAAAGCTCCGAGTTCAAACCTCTTAAATTCGCTTAAGAAATTGGCTCTGTTTCATATCCAGCTTATGTGTAGGTGTTGGTATATATATATATTATATAATATATATATATATATATATATATATATATAATATATATATATATTACATTAGATCCAAATTGCTTAACATTATCAAAAATAATAACCAATTCCGCCCATACCTTTTTACTTTATATATAAAAACAAAACACAATAAAATTTTTTAAAATACTTAATAATAATTAAAAAATAAAAATAATTAATTCGTAAAATTAAAAAAATGTAAAAAAAAAATAATAACATATTCCGCCCATAACTTTTTTACTTTATATATAAAACAAATACAGTAAATATCTAATCATTTATGAAATACAGAACTAAAAATAAAAAATTTTAAAAAAATAAAAAAAAAATTAATCGTAAAAAATTCCTTACTAAAAATCTTTTGAATTCCAACCGTCACATTTCTTAATACCCATCCCTTCCGTTTAAATTGTTCGTCTTGTTGCCAACATCTCAAAAAATCCGCTACATTTGGATACAAAAGGTATACATAGAGTCATACGACATATATATGGCGCGAATCCACGTTGTGAATATTGTAACGTCTTTCGTCTTTTTGCAGTATTAAGGTTTTTTGTTTTGTAAACTGATTTGACTTTCCTCTCGACCCAAACAACTACGGAGTGAATGAGCTTCTATGATGATTTTGTAAAATCGAAATTTGATCAGTATCAGCTATGATTATATTATAAATTTTCTTCTTTAACAGCATTGTGTGATGTTTTCATTCCACCTTTCTTACTATATATAATATATATATAATATATATATATATTTAATAATTCATCCACAGACACGTTTCGGCGTTTCAGCCTCTTCATGTGGCTAAACACAACTATCCGGCTAGGGTCGAACTCAGACTGACGCCATGGTAGTCCGATATCTTATCCTCTCGTTCACTGACAGCTGATGCGGGGACTGGTTTTTAAACTATATTAAGTACACGGTCACTGAGAGATCAAATTTCCGGGGAAATGATCATTGCTTATTTGCTTAGTAGTGAGAGTTAATTTAAATTACCAATTAGAGAGCTCATTACCAAATTTATGGGAGCATATATTAATAAGTCATCCACAGACACATGTTTCGGCGTTTCTAGTTCTACTATGAGAGTATTAGAAAATTATCATTGTTTACTGTAAAATGTTGCAGTCCATCATGTTAAACACTTCGCCACGCAGACTCCCTCGTAAACAATTCGACACAAGATTAAGCATGCTTGATAAAAGTAAGTAATGTCGGCAGAGTGGCCTATTGTCGGTATCAGCCGGACAGTGAGGGAGTCTATCCAATTTTCACTCGTGGTATATCAGGAAAATTGTTTTTGTGTATGAGATGGAGTGACACACCTACAATCAGCTGCCAATTTTACCGTACAGATCAAATTGTGCTACTCATGCGCTTGTTGCGGGGCTGATAAGGATGTCGAGGTTGCCGGCTGGCCTCGGAGTGTTGTTGTTATCGCAAAACGACTTTCTTATATACACGAAATTTACCGGAAGCATCGAATGACGTCAGGCAAAAGTTCGTCAGATGATGAAATAGTGGAGTAGGGAGGTGGCTACGTGACACAATGCGCGTAGCATTCGGCCAAAATGGAGGAGCTTAGGTAGCGAAACTGGATTTATCTGGAAAGGGTTTGCGTACGTGCGAAAATACGCGTAACGTTCGGAACGTGGAAGGGTAGTCTACGTGCGTTCTTTTTACGCTGTGTTTGCATACGCGTACGTTCAGAGAAAGGGGTCAAGGCTTTTGGACCCCGACACACTGAGTTAGCGAGAGCCGGTATCGAAACCTGAACCTTGTGGCTCCTAAGCGGATGTTCTACCGACTGAGCCAAACCGTTGTAATATAACAAGAATTGTTGCCATTTCTCTTTAAAAGAAACAATGACAAACCAAAAAAAAAGAATCAGTTATATTAGGCGGGTAATATTTAGAAACCCTATTGTTCGCAGTTTACTCGTACTGACATTAATTTTAATATAATTAGAAATAGAACGTAACAGACACGACGAGGCTGACATCGCCGATTTTTTGTTTGTTTGTTTTTTTGTTTGTTTTTTTGTTTTTGTTTTTGTTTTGTTTTTTGCTAGTTCCTGTTTCGTCTGTTTAATGTGAATTGTGTAGTTGAGTTCAAATCGTGATACTTCATCATTTTAACGCATCTGCAGCGGGTTAGGAGAAAGGTTAGATATTTTATACCGTTTTATTTCATTACTGAATACTTGCAAAGAGTCGAATGATTTTGATAAAGAGCCAAATAACGGCAGTATAACTGTCAATGGAGCGGTGATAAAATAAAAATAAATGAAGCAGCCATGATTGATGGCGGACAAGGGCGACAGAAATGAGCATGCGTAGTACACATTACAAATCGATGACAATCTTGTTTGTTGTTATTGATTCTTTTTTTATTCTTTTTCACATGGTTGATATCGTCATATTTGTGTTTATTAAACTCGTTATAGTTATTATTATCATTATTACAAGAAAAACACCCTCCAGGTGGTGTAAAATTAATTTTTACAAGATATTGCTCCAGGGGTCGGAGTCATAAGTAAATAAAATCATCAAATTTATTAAAGGAGTAAGAATAATAAAACAATTTGAATTGGAAACTTGTTGTCCCCCTCAGATATGTTACATAATTATTAGATACCTAATATTTATGTGCAATAGTGTAGAAATCAAAATGGACGTTATAAGCTGCAGCCCACGGCCTTGAAGGATTTGAATGACAAGGCTTGACCTGCCCTGATCCTTCCTTCCGGTGGATACCGTGAGAATCGGTGGAGAAGACCCTCTTCCGGTTTAGATTAGAAATAGATTTTAGTCAGTCGGTGAGAAACCACCTAGAAGATAATTTCTAAAACTGACTACGGGGTTGTTCTTTATTCTTGATTTTGGGTATTGTGATGGAAACAGTGACGGAGTTTTGGTTACAGAAAAATGGAGAGCGAATTTCCATTATTTATAGATTTGGTCTTTCACTGAAATCTGAGTGACAACATTTTCTTCAGGTCTCCAGGACTCTCCTGAGTATTCTGGCTGATTTCAACAATGCTGTTGTCTGGATAGTCATGATTCTTCCTCAGATTTCCATTTCCTATAGTCTCTTTTCTAAACTTTTCTAGTGAAACCAACTACAATTGGTATTCCTTTCATCCTCATATTCGACAGTTTTTAAATTCTCTTCCAGTGTCCAGGTATTTGTTTATCTTTCTTTTTTTCTTTCATCTTCACCCTGTGATCTGCTGGAACTGCAAAATCTACGAGTTGACTGTTTTTTTTTCTTCTTTTTTTTTTCTTTAGTTAATTGATACTAGGTATGGTCTTCTGGCTGGAATAAGTCGATCCGTCTTTATCCCAACGTCCCAGAGAATTGTATGTGTTTTATTCTCAAGAACAGCTTCTGGTTTATGCATATACAATTTTGTTGTATGATCAAAATTTATTTTTTTGCATAATTCCCAGTGGATGATCTTTCCCATCCAGTAATGTCATTATTATTATTGTCATTATTATTATTATTATTCACTCCTTTTGAGTTTTCACATTAGTATTGGCTGATGGTCTTTCACTGGAGTCTCAGTGACAGCAAGTCTCTTCAGGTCTCCAGGACTCTTCTGAGTATTCTGGCAGATTGCAGCAGTGCAGTGTTTTGAATGGTTTTAATCCTTTCTCTGATTTCCAAACTTTCCAAACTCTTTTCCAATCCTTTTGGGACCGTTCCAAGTGAACCAACTACAATTGGTATCACTTTGACTTTCATATTCCATAGCTTTTTCAATTTTCTGGCAAGATCCAGATATTTGTCCATTTTTTACTTTCCTTTAGCTTCACCCTGCAAAATCCACCAGTTGACAAGTTCTTTCTTTTTTGTTTATCAACACTAGGTCTGGTCTTCTTGTTGGGATAAGGTGATCCGTTTTTATTTCAAAGTCCCAGAGAATTTTATGCGTTTCGTTCTCAAGAACAGATTCTGGTTTATGCATATACCATTTTGTTGTATGGTCAAAATTAAATCTCTTGCATAATTCCCAGTGGATCACCTTCCCAACCCAGTCGTGTCTAGTTTTGTACTCCCGTTGTGCTAGTTTGCTACATTCGCAGAGTACATGGTTTACAGTCTCATCTCTATTACCGCAAAGTCTACATTATTATTACTAGCAAATATATGCACCCTCCGGGTGCTAGTATTTAAGTTTTAATATATAATAAAATTCATATTAAATTAGAAAGGCTAATGAAACTGAATAAGAATGTAAATAAAAAAGATTTGGAACGAGGGGGTATGATGAAAAATAGAACAACTTTGAAACTAACTCTCCATCATTTCCGTTCATTGGTAAATTTTCCTAATTTAACTGTTTAGTTAAAATAGGAAGTAAAGAATAATGACAGTTATTTCTTCTTGTTAAGGATTTCTTTTAAATTATTGAAGAGATTTTGCTCATATTCATTAAGATGAAAGCAAATAATTAGAAATCAATAATACCTAAGCATATATTATTAAAATCAATTTTTAATATCAATATGCAAATTAGCTTCCCATTCATACTGTAAACGCTATTTTGTTGTATATATAAATACATTGCATGTTGTTAGTATGTAGATATGGTCAACAGTATAAATAATGTAAAACATTTTATTGATAATTGAGGTTAAAATAAGGATAATTCATGGTGAATGTGACGTCAATAACTAAGGGAATTGTGACTTGAGTAGTGATCTAGTTTCGGTTACAGACAGAAAAACACACAATCTCCATTATAATTAGATTATTATTATTATTATTATTATTATTAACATTATTAGTAAATTGGCCACGATTAGCGCGGCTTTCCGCTAAGTGATGCAGACGGCTTAGTCTACGCTCATGTCCTTGGCCACTTTGTGGTGTTCTATCGTAGTGTAATAATTAACAACCTCATCTCGCAAATAGATTACAACTGAATAGTGAGTTTGAGCCTCACTGGATATTCCATGGCTACCCTGTGTCACATCCTACCCGTGATGAGTGCGGTTTTAAAAATTAAACAAATAGTTTAGAGCAATTACTCTTTTATTTTTTTATATCGATATAACATAACCGATTGGCATACCAAGCTTAAAGAGTCCAGTCTACCCTACTATTTACCTTTAGTTAAAGGGAAATAGTAGGACGCATACCTTTCTCAAGAGTGTTAGCGCTATGTGAAAATACGAACAGCCTCGTCCAGGATTTGAACTCGTGTCACTGTGTCCATTTCCTACGACGATAACCATTACACGACAGCCGTCTCCTGAATATTCATACAATATCTGCCATATTTTATGTACGCGTTATTTGTTTATTTGAGCTAATGGAAATTTGTCTCATTGTTTCGATGCTAATGAGTCTCTCAACGGAATGAACTCATTTTTCAACGTCTTTTTGAAATTTAAATTTTAGATTTTAAACAAATGTGTTTACTTTCGTGCGGCGCCCCCGCAGCGTAACACCTCACACTTTTTTGTTTCGGTCTATAATTCTTCAATTCATATTTTCACCTTTTTAAACCGATTGTATTTAAATTAATGTATTAACACTTTAAAGTCCAAGTCTATTTGGACACTGACGAAACGCTTTGAGAGAAAGCAACATGTGCACTATACAGGAATGGTGGATACCGTCGTATGAAATGGATTCGGTGGCCAGGGTTCAAATTCCAGACAAGGCTGTTGGCATTTCACTAATACCATTGGGAAAGGTAGGCATCCAAATAATCGCCCTTCAGCTATGGGTAAATAGCACGGGCCATTAACCTTGGTGAGGCAACAATTTAGGAGAAGGAAAACTCTAAATTCAAACCTGTTAACTTAAAATTAAGAAATTGACCTTGTGTCGCATCCTGTGTGTGGAGGGATTGGAACGGTAGAGCGTTCGGCTAGAAACCACAAGGTTCCTAGTTCGATACCGGCCCTCGCCAACTCAGCGTATGAGTATCACAGGGATCTGTGCAGTAAAGTAAGGAGCTGATGGTAGGTGTGGCACTCCACCTCAGACGCCAAAACAATCTCCTTGGTCTAGCGCTATTGAAAAGGGGATAGACTCCCTCGCTGACTGGCTGGTACCGACTTTAGGCCGCCCCGACGACTTTACTATATATATATATATATATATATATATAAGGATGCTGCGCACTGTTTTGAACAAATCCAGGAAGTAGCCCACTATAAAACTGCAGTTATACAACCACTTACCTCCCATCACACAAACCATCAAAGTAAGATGAATAAGACATATTAGGCACTGCTAGGGTGGTAAGGACTAACTATTAATTGGAGTCCTTCTGTGGACTCTTACATATGGAATTGACAGATCAGAAAAAAAATACATTCACCGGCTCTGTGTGGACATTGGGTACCGTCTAGAAGACTTACCAAGAGCTATGGCCGGTAGGGATGAATAGAAAGAGAGAGAGAGAGAGAGAGAGAGAGAAGAGAGAGAGAGAGAGAGAGAGAGAGTGCTATCGGCACTTAATGATGATGATTAACAGTTACATCATCTATAGTAATTTTTGTCCAACTGGTATTTATTTTGAGTCATTAAAAAAGTTATCTTTTTATAAACACACACACACACACACACACACACACACACACACACATATATATATATAATATATATATATATATATATATATATATATATATATATTATAATATATTATGATTTGAAGGCAATTACAATGCATATAAAAAAATAAAACAAAAGATGTTATTTTTGTCTTATCGATTTGAAAACTTGAAAAGTTTTATACTTTGAAATCGATAAGACAAAAATAACGTCTTTTTGTTTTTATTTTTTACACGCATTGTAATTGCCTTCAAATCATTAATATATTATAACATACTTAACAATGCTTCAAGCAAATGACCAATTATTTTTATATATATATATAATCAAGGACTGTAAGTGAGAAATGTTTTGCAATATAAACATAAGTACTCAATGGTATAATTGCAGACCAGATATAAAAAACTAAAATATGAATATTATATTTGCTTTACCCAAGTTCCATGTGCTTCACAGAATTTAATAATAAAATAAAGTTTTAACATTCACACACACACACACACACACACACACACATATATATATATATATATATATATATATATATATATATATACTTTATAGATTAGTCAATATTTTCGAACCTTTTCCAATGATAAAAACAGTAAATAACATGTGAGTGAATGTGAGAGTAATTTTGAGAAAATAATGAATGTATATGATATTCATTTTACTGTCTACCAAATATGTTAAACTCGAATCGAAAGAATTTTTCTTGGTGAATTTTAACTTACAATATTCAATGTGAATTGTAGTTTTTCTAAAGATCCTTTCCGGTGAAATCTGGATAGTTAATTTCCGTTTTTAATTCTGTTCTCTGCTTTTTTGTTTGCTTTTTCTTTTTCTATACAAAAAAGTGTCCAAGCATTTGCAGTGATGGTAGAAGGGGGAAGAGAGAATAAAGTCTTTCAGATTGTGATGCATCGGGTGGGTAAGTTCTCTAATAAGAATCTTCTCTGGCGGGCACAGTTAAGTCCGACGCTTTTACTCTCCCAACTGACCAAGTGTTCAGTCTGAAACAATCTCTCCCAGCAATGCTGCACTCTTCTCACCAACACTATCAACATATCTTTCTCTCTCGTCCACTCGTCGCAACAGCCAAAATGCTACTGCAAGCTTTTTTTCCCAGGTTTGTGAGGGCTGGTCAATAAATACACAATTACAGTGTTCATCTGGGCTCCTTACTCTGACCTGCCCGTACAGCTCGTGCGACATTAATCAGCAGGCGTCAATCCTTCACATCCGGGCCACTCTGGACAGTTTAGCAATTCACATGCGTCAGGCCACGACTCACGATCAGGAGGATGCGAGTTCAATCTCCCCACTCGCCTCTGATCTCATTCTGCATGCCAAACACAGTCGTGCACGTTTCGAACCACTATGTTCGTGGTTTCTCTTTCCACAAGTTCAAAAGGCAGATGTGTAGTAGATATTTTTTTCTTTTAGTGGATATATAAATATCATTCCCTTCTTTCCCTGAGTGACCCACACGAACGATAGAGTTATAATTTCAAGGTTTTTTTTTTAAGTAATTCCTATTTTAAAGTCTTAGTTTCCTTCATTGTTCGATCAAGCAACATCCACTTTAACATTATTATTTTCAACTTCCGCCATGATTTCCTAAAAATGTTATAAACATTACTAATCAGTTATGTTGGGTTAATCCATTTTATTCATTTTCATTTAATTCACTTATTTTAATTAATCATTAAGATCAGATCAGCTCACAATAGCTTGTCTTCTAAATAACAACTGCCAAAAAATTCGGCTTATTTATGACTCCACTCCACTCCGACCAACCCCCTCATTTCCGGACTGTACTCTTATAAAAAGAAATTAAATTTCGGGCGCCATTTTCTTCCCAGCCCAAGGTAAGACGAGTTTCATTTTTTATCTTAAATTGCAATTAATTTATCTATTCATTATTATTATTTTCTTTTTTCTTTTTCTTAGTTTGTTTTTGTTGTTTTTTTTATTTTTGTTGTTTATTTTTTTGTGTTTTTTTAATTTTACATTTGAAATAAAAATCGATGAATTTGAATTAAATTGTCAAGAGAAAAATGAATTTGTATTTCCATTACTTTTATTTTTGTTGTTATTTTATTATTTTATTATTTTTTTTTTTTCAAACATTCTGAATATTTCCTGTAAAGGTAGGAAGGATGGGAGAGTAAAAGACTTACAGAGGAAATTGGGAAGCAGACGTATTGTCGGACTTATTTTCATTTCTTTCTTTCCATTTTTATGGATATATTAATAAATGTATTGTACACCACTTTCCTATATATTACTGCCAAATCATGCTGAAAGTACCGGTTCCCGCTAGATCATCACAGTCAACCAGTGATAAGCTTCTTCTTAATTGGGTGACTATTTAAACAATAGCAGTTACTGTAAGTCCTTTGTTTTTCAAACATGATTTGATTTGGCATTAAATGACCCGAAACAGTTTGATATGCCGTAAAACAAATCAACCAACCTTTCCTATGTGACACACATAAACGAAAAGCACGCGTGGACTAATAGAAACATTAGCTGAATCTGTGGAAAGAAACAATCTCAAGGATACAGCTTCTTTCAGGATAGATAAATGATGTTATTGCCGTAGGAAATGGACAGAGGTGACACGAGTTCAAATCCTACGAGGTGTTTGCATTTCCCATAGCGCTAATACACTTGGGAAATGTATGAATAGTATTATTCTCCTCCAGATATAGGCAAATTTCAAAGCAGTCCGGCTCTTTAACAGTGATAAGGCAACCGGTCTAGGAGAAGGAAAACTGAATTCAAACCTGTTAAAGTTCACTTAAAAATTGACCAACGGGTACATCTGCTCTGCGAATGGATTGATATACATATAAAAAGGAGAGTTAAGTCCTTTTTCTTTCTTTTTTAGTGATTCATATTATATATATATATATATATATATATAATATATATATATATATTGTTAAAATTAATTTTTTAAAGTTTACATTCAAATTACTTGTGTTTTCGTATATTTATACAAAAGTTTGAAATTCTGATTCTACTATAACCATTTGGAACTAAAAATGAAAGAATAATTAGCAAATCACGGTGGGCTGGCATCATAAAATCTCAGAAGTAGCCCCCTTCTTCATGAACCTGTCGTCACAGCTATGACTCTGTCTCTTTCCCTCTCCCTTTCTCTCTGTTTTGTTTTATTTTTTCTTCTATATCTATCTATATATCCCCCTCACTTTATATCTATCTATATATCCCCCTCATTTAAAAGCAAGAATAGATAATTCCATACCAAATCCACCATATTTGTGTAATTCTTTCAAAGATGCAAGTGGTGAATCTCCAGCTGAATATCTCTATATACCGAGACACTGAGGTAAACTTTTAATTATTGTTAAAAATTAATTTTTTAAAGTTTTACATTCAAATTACTTGTGTTTCGTATATTTATACAAAAGTTTGAAATTCTGATTCTACTATAACCATTTGGAACTAAAAATGAAAGAATAATTAGCAAATCACGGTGGGCTCTGCATCATAAATCTCAGAAGTAGCCCCCCTCTTCCATGAACCTGTCGTCACAGCTATGACTCTGTTCTCCCTTCTCTGCTACTTGATCCAACCTCATTAACGATAAACTGGAGGGACAGGTGGACTTATACTAAGTTAAAACTTATATCTTACGACTCCTCTCCCCCTCTTCATTCCTTCTCTCCCCTCTTCATTTCCTCTCTCCCCCTCTTTCATCCTTCATTCCTTCTCTCCCCCTCTTCATTTCCTTCTCTCCCCTCTTCATCTCATTCTCTCCCCCTCTTCATTTCCTACTCTCCCCCCCCTCGTACAAAATTCTACTTGCCACCCGGCACGTAAAACCAAACCATGGGTAGCAGCATGGTGGATGTGAGATGCGCGGAAGAGCCTAAATAGGCCAACGGTGTATATCATAAGATGCTGGGCGGATGAACCCTGAATGGGTCAACGCTAGGATGCAACAAGTTCAGTTAGTAACTACTGCCCTCCATCTCCTAAGACCGGCGCCTATTGATGAGTCAAACAGCTACCGATAGATATCGATGACCTTGACCCAACCGAAACCATTCATGACATTACACAAAGTTCAAAATCATGTAGCAACGTACCCTCTGCTATAAAAAATGGTACGCGATCTGCTGAGGCTCGAGCACCCGCCCAGTGTTCGATAAATACCTTACGAGCTCAAAAAACACGCACACACATTTAAATCACATCATTCTCAGCACAGACAAGCAAGGCATACACCCTAGAGCAGACATAACCCTAACCGCACTATCTAATAAGAAAGACACAGAACCCAAATCCAATACAACCTACTTAGATGTAAAAAATCTCTCAAGCTAGCAACATTTAACGTTAAACACTAAAAACGATAGGTCAACTCCTGAACTCACGGCGTCCGCAGCCGAAAAGAATATAGACATCATATGTACAAGAACACAGACTTGACCATGGTGATATAGAAAAAAATACCATGAATCTGGAAATGGCTGGACGTTTGTGTCAGCATCTGCATGGAAAAACTCTGTCAATGCCACTATAGAGGTGTAGGAATGCTTCTTAGCCCTCGAGCACTAAAATCACTTAACAGCATAGAAAAAATTCAACCTAGAATCATGGAGCGCCACGTTTAATGGCGAATCCCTGCCTGACTATAGTCTCATGTTACAGCCCCACAAATGTTAGCGATGAAACAAACATCGAACATTTTACAATGGGCTATCCTCTCTATGTCGGCACACCCCAAACATAATGTATTGATCATTGGGGGAGACATAATGCACAGTAGGAAGAAACGAAACATGATATTGCTTACATAACACCCAAACAGGAACGTGATCTCTTAGCGAGTTCTCCCTTGAAACAGGCTTGTTTGTCTAAAATTCAAAAACGGAAGGGAACTATGGACATACACGTACCCAAATAGCACAAAAGCGCCAACTAGACTACATCCTAATAAACAAAAAATGGATAATAGCACAATGAACTGCGAAGCGCGTATTCCTCCTTTGAAGGAGTATCCTCCGATCACAGATAGTCACAGCAAATTACGATTAAGCCTACGTAGAAACAAAAACAAACAAGTAACACATACATACGACTGGTCGACACTTGCTAACAGCGATATAGGCAATCGCTACGCTGTAGCAGTAAGAAATAAATTCAATATCCTCCAGGAGTCATCTGAAAAGCTCCACACCAAACGAAGAATACGAAAACTTTGTTAGTGCACACCTAAAGCAGCAGCCGAGTGCGTACCAACCAAACAAGTGCTAAACACACTGTTCCTTGGAGACTGAAGCAGTTAGACAAAGGAGAAACGATGTAAAAAAAGCAGCCAACGCAATGAAATAAAACCAACTAAACACCAATCTACACAACCTTAAAAAGTCCATATAGAACTAACCAAATATACAAAAAAGAACAAATAGAATATATCCAAGCACAAATAAGTAATATCAGACAATCAGTGGAAGACAGACAATCGAGATTAGCCTGGCAAACAGTGAACGAAATTAGCGGTAGGAAAGTACCTCTAGATCAAAGCTAAAGGCAAACCAACCAAAAAGATAGACTTCAGAAATGGAAAGACCACTTCCAGAAACTTCTGGGGAACCCACCTAAAATCATAGAAAATACATCCAAAAAATCATAGATAGACAATTAGATATCAAAACTAGGATTTTTCAACAGAAGAACTCAACGAAGTCCTAAAAAACTAAAAGCAGAAAAGCTGCAGGACTGACAAATACCCCCCGATGTATGGAAGTCAGGTAAGTCAATGACATACTTCTTAGGCTATGCAACGCAGTATATAGGGCAAACAGAATAGATAATGACGAAAGGATGCATTGTCCCATTCCCCAAAAAAGAGACCTAGGAATAGCTAAAAACTACAGAGGCATAACCCTACTGCCATTGCAGCTAAGATATATATGCCCTTCTTCTTAATCGAATCCGACCGAGATAGAGAAAAGTCCTCAGGAAAAAACCAAAATGGCTTTTTCGCAGAAATAGTCCACAACCTCTCAAATCCTGACTGACGACGCATCATAAGGGGTTCGACAAAGAATTTGGAGGCAACATTACTATTCGTAGCATTTCTCCAAGCATTTGATTCTATACATAGACGGAAATGGAACAAATACTACTGGCATATGTCTCCCAAAGAAACTAGACGCTATAATGATGCTCTACAAAGATACTAAAGCAATGGTACGCTCACCTGTGGCGATACGGATTTCTTTGACATCGTCGCCGGAGTCCTACAAGGTGATACATTGGCACCATATATATTATAATATGCCTAGACTATGTACTCCGAACATCTTTAGATACCATAAAAGAAAAAGGTTTTACACTAAGAAAAGCAAGGAGCAGGAGAATCCTGCACAAACAGTCACAGATGCAGACTATGCTGATGACTCGCACTTCTTGCAGATACACCGGCACAGCTGAGACACTACTGCATAGCCTGGAGGGAGGGCAGCAAAGCATCGGCTGCATGTGAACTCTGCCAAAACAGAGTTCATGAGCTTCAGAAAGAAAGGAGACATCTCCACGTTAGACCGTAAAGCCCCTTAAGCCAGTAGAACAATTCACGTACCTGGTAGTAATATCTCATCCACAGATAACGATATTAACACACGAATAGGAAAGCATGGATGGCCACAACAAATTGTCTGTCATATGGAAGTCTGATCTCACTGACAAGCTAAAGCGACATCTCTTCCACAGCTGGTAATTCATGTCAGTACTGCTGTATGCTGCATACCTGGACCCTAACAGGCGCCTCGCAAAATAAGCTAGATGGGAGCTGCACAAGAATGCTGCGAGCAGTTCTGAACAAGTCTGGAAACAGCATCCCACAAGGGAGCAGCTGTATGGTCACCCTGCCCTTCTCACAGACTATCCGAGTGAGACGACTAGGCATGCAGGCACTGCTGAGAAGCAAGGATGAACTCATAAGTGATGTTCTCCTGTGGAAGCCAACACAGCGACATGCCAGTGTGGGCCGCAGCAAGGACTTATATCGACCAGCTATGTAAAGATGCTGGCTGCAGCGAAGAGGAGCTCCCTGTGCGCATGAATGATAGGAAGGTGGCGAGAGATCGTCTTGGATATCCGTGCTGCGCTGCGCGACATGATGATGAATATATATATATATATACTAGTTATACCCAAAATTGACCTAAAATCCCGTTTTTGACAAAATGAATTTAGCCCCCCCCTCCCACAGAAAATATTACCAAATATCAGGTAATTATCAGATTTGATGAAATTTCATTGATGATTTATCAATGAATGAACTTTATAATGCATTTATTATTTTATTTCAAAACTTTCTAATTTCCTTGTAATTTAATTTTGACCTTAATTTGGAGCCGTAAAAATCTCGGCGAGTGATCAGCGTTTTATACTAGTATGTGTATAGAAAAACATTTTAAGGGTAACATTCTATGAGAAAATAAATACCGAAAATTGGAAAATAAAAATATAAAAAAAAGAAAAACATTTTGGGAGATTTCTTTTCTACTCATTCGATAATTTGCTATTATCTTATAAAAGAAAAAAATATAACATCGATTTTTTCTGCTTAAAAAGGGGTGGGGCTAAATTTTTAATAGTGTTTTCTTTCAAAACTTAGGGTTTGCATTAGATAGATATTTATTTCTAGAATCTAAAGATATAATATTTAAACTTGAATTAAACTCAGAATATTCATATTTTAAATGAATTTTATATATTAATTTTCATAGCAAAATACTTAATTAAAGTTTTGAAAAAATAACTGATGCATTATAAATTCATTAATTGATAACATATACTGAAAATTTCATTAAAATCGATAATTCCCTGATTTGTAATTCTTAAAAAATCGCTAATGTTACATTAATTTTTGTAAACACGCCATTTATTAAGTGCGTTTATGACCGAACACGATTGAAATGACCAAAAATCGTTTTAAATGTATCAAAAAAGAATAAATTGTAATATTATTTTGTTTTTTTATTGATGGTCATATACTAGCTTAATCTATTTAGACAAAAGTTGACCTAATAAATTAGATAATAAATAGATTAAATCGTTTTTAAAAAACAGTAGTAGACGATTTTTGCTATGTCTAATATATATAAACTATATAATATATATATATATTATATATAATATTAAACAATGGAAAGGAAACCTACTCGAGTTCATCGATTGATTCTTCAGGTACGTTTAAATTAATCGAGTTTTCGAGTAATCTTAGGTGTTATAAACATGCCCATTGAATGGGACTTAACTTTAGTAGAGGAACGCTTGTTAAGTCCCATTCCAACGGGCATGTTTTATACACGAAATTACTCGAAAACCGCGATTAAACCCAATTTGGAAAGCATACACCGAATACTGAAACTCGATCGTGCATGAAACACCCGAAATCTTAAAATTCTCCTTTCCATTGTTAAAATAAACTATGCTCACATTGTATTGAGCACTTATTTTGTTTTTTCTCAACTTAGCCTCTGGATATTGTGCGCTTCAACGATCGTTACTTATACCCACCGGTAAGTTAATACTTATACTATATATATATATATACTAGCAAATATATGCACCCTCCGGGCGCAAGTATTAATTTTTGATATAATAATAATATCATATCTAAATTAGAAAGGCTAATGAAACTGACTAAGAATGCAGATAAAAGATCTGCAACAGAGGGGTATAATCGAAAAATAGAACAACTTTGAAACTAACTATTCCATCATTTTCCATTACTCCCCTCTTTCATTGGTAAATTTCCTAATTAACTATTTAGTTAAAATAGGAAGTAAAGGATAAATATACAGTTATTCTTCTTGTAACTAAATTTCTTTTAAGATTTATCCATGAGATTTGTTTATATTTCTTAAGAATAAAACCAAACAATTAGAAATCAATAATACAAGCAGATATTTATTAAAATAAAATTTAAAATATCAATATGCAAATTAGCCTTCTCGTTACAAACTGTAAACCGCTACTTTTGTTGTATTATAAATACAATGCATGTTATTAGTACGTAGATAAGGTCAACAGTATTAATAATGTAAAACATTTATTAATAACTGAAGGTTTAAAAGAAATCATATAGAATTTGACGTAAATAATTAAGGGGAATGTGACTTGAGTATTAATATAGTTTCGGTTACAGACAGAAAAACACACAATCTCCATTTAATAAGATAATATATAATACATTTTTCATCATTTATCCGCGTGAACATATATGAAACAGCAGACAATAAAGATTGCAACAATTTCTTTTACGTTATTCCTTTCGTAGTGTTTTATTGTCCTCCTCTTTTGAAGTGACTTTCTTTTCTATTTTTACTGTTCGCTTTCCTATCAGTTCTCACTCTATTTGTTACTAAACATTTCCTTCACACTTTTAACGTTTGGCCTTTTAAGTCGGGAAATAATGATTTTCGTTTAGTTTTGTCTTTCTCTAAGATGGCGACTCACTGCTTTGTCTATCAAATAGAGACAATTACTCATTCCGCTTGCGTAGACAATGGCGATGTGAAGTTGCCCAGAAGACGCCGCAACGAAGAATAACATGACTGTCCAATGAGTCGATATTTTTTCTCACAGATTAACTCGATCAGGAAACTACTCCTACTTGCGAAGAATACATATCAATCATTTTGCTTCCTGTCAGTGGGGCTTAGAAAGAGAATCTATCTCTATTGCCGATGGTTTAAAAACCTTTGCCTCTCAACACGGAATTAAGGGTCTTGGGTATGACACTAAACGCCAGGCTCATTAACATAGACTCAACAATCACATGCACCACTGTTATACAGACAGGAAGTTAAATAGGCTTTACAGTTGATATAGTATACTTTTAGAATTAAATTGCATTTAAATACAAAAGTAAAGAAAAAAATGGTGTGAATGTTTCTAAAAATATGGCATTATTGGTAATAATTCATTAAGAAGAAGAAAAAGAATAATGAAAAGAAATTGAAGAAGTATAAGAAATAACGCAAACAAACAAAATAACAAATTTTTAAAACTTCTCGTGAAAATGAAGCAATTATCAGAATTCCAACATTCAAAGTTCACTTATAGTTGTTTAATCATTCGATTAAGATCTTAAGTCTACCTTTTGAAAAAGATATGGATATAATTTTCAATTTCATAAATAAAAAAAATAAAAAAAAATAATTAAAAAACAAAATCACAACAATTGTAGTTTAATGAAGAAAGCAACACGACTCGAATGCGTACTAAAAGTAAATATTTCAGCAATTTAATTTCCTATAGATTCGGTAGATTTTCAGAATTTGTTAATTCTTTCCAAAACATCTTAAATTTTCACAAACTTGCTTTAATTTTTTTTTCTGTGTGCATGTCCTTTCTCCCCTTCTTTCTTTCATAATACAAGTGTTAATTTGCAAAATTAACATTGTCTAAGCTTTCGATTTTAGAGTAGTTAAAAAAAAAACAACAACAAAGAACAAAACTTCAGCTTATCTATTTGACTTCGACCTAAAATCAAAATAATTTCGTGCCCAGTATATTGGAATTGGCCCTATATTTCTACGGTATGCTGGAATTGACCGAATCAAAAATAATTAGGTTTTCTTAAATCGAACTAAACTATTTTTAACAATCGTATGCTCTTGAATTTAGAATTATTGGTGAAACAAAAGAGTAATCGAAAGCATATTAGTTTGAAATTTAGTGTTCTTTAGGAAACAATAGAGTAATGTGTTACAATGTAGATAATCTAAGGACAAGGGCTTTGTTACAACACGAGAACTATGAATTGAAAATTCCTGATGATATATTTATATCATAGAAAACTAAAAGGTCATGGAAATGCCACAAAGTAACAGAATCAGCTGAAGGACTGAACATTCTGTATGCAATATCCTATAAAGGTACATTTAAAAAACTGCCGATTTTCAATGAATGCACAAAGATCAGCTGATTTTGGCCCGATGAATAATTAAAAATTATAAAAAGTCGACCCATAGAGCTAAAAATAACTTCAGTGGAACTTACGCTTTTCCCGACTCGACAGAGTTGGGCTGATTGCTCCCTAACTGCGACAAGTAGGAACCGGAACGCTCTTCCCAACTCGACACAATGGGGTAGAAGCGGGGCTGTCCGAAAAACATAAAAACCGTCAACATTGTAGTAGTTTGATAAACAATGTCTGTGATTGAATTTGTGTAGATGCATAGAGAGAGCACCGAGAGAAGAAGAGGAGATTGGAGAGAGAGAAGAGGAGAGAGACGAGAGAGAGAGAGAGAAGAGAGAAGAGAGAGAAACGAAAATAGACGACCTTGTTTGAGTCGTATTTTATGTTTCGGACAGCGTCTTCTCCCCATTGCATGTCGAGTTGGGAAGAGCGTCCGTTCGCTACTGTCGAGTTAGGAGCATCAGCTTCAACTCTGTCAGTCGGGAAAGCGTAAGTTCCCCACTGTGAATTTTTTTTAGCTCTATGGGCCTTTTATACATTGTTTAATTATTTTCATCAAAAATCAGCTGATCGTTTTGCATTCCATATTGAAATCGCAAGTTTTGGAATGACTTAATATTGCCATCCGGAATGTTCAAGTCTCAGCTGATTCTGTTACTTGTGGCCACTTCCAATGACCTTTTAGTTTTCTATTGAATATAAATATTATCATTGCGAATTTTCAACTTCATTCTCGTTGTTAAACAATCCTTTGTCCTTAGATTAGTCCTACATTGTAAACCAATTATCTATTATTTCTAAAATATTTCCAAACTAATCATGCAGTCGATTGAGTCTTTCTTTACCTATTCTAAGTCATGACATACCATTGTAAACATAGTTACTTTAAGAAACGCTACTATTATTTCGAGCCGCGTCCAATCCACATACCGTTAAAATATAGGGGCCCAATCCAATACTGGGCACGAAATATTTTGATTACCTTAAATCAAGTCAAAATCAATAAGCTGAATTTGTTCTATGTTGTTGTTATTTAACTAAGCTCGTAAAATCTAAAGCTTAGAAATTTAATTTTGCAAATTAATAACACTTATTATAAAGAAGAGAAAGGGGGAGAAAAAGGACATGCTACACAGAAAATTAACATTTTTAAAATTAAATTTTAAAATAACAAACTCTAAAATTTCTAAGAACTTGGAAAGTGTAAATCTGAAAATACTTTTAGTTACGATCATTCGTGTTGCTTTCTCATTAAACTACAACTTGTTTTGATCGCCAAACGTGGTTTTGTTTTTAAATTATTTTTTATTTTTTTTATCTTAGAAATTAAATGTAAGTCCATGTCGGTTTCAAAACTTAGGATCTTAATCAGACATGATTAAAATATAAGTTGAACTTTGAATGTTGAATTGGTAATGGCTTTCTCTTTCACAGAATTTAAAATGTTATTTTTTTTTTCGTCTTTATTATACTTCTTCACATTTGGTCTCATTATTTTTTCTTCTTCTTCAATGAATTATTCCAATAAGCCATATTTGTAAAAATTCACCAATTTTTTCTTTACTTTTTAATTTAATGAAGATTAATTCTAAAAGTACTATACAACCTGTAAACCTATTAACTTTCCTGCTTGAACAGTGTCCATGATGATTTGATGCTTCTATAGAGCTGGCGTTTTGTCATACCAAGACACTTAAATTCCGTGTGAGAGAAAGTTTCTGTAACCCATCGCAAATGGATAGAATTCTCTTCTAAGGCCCCACTGACAGGGACAGCAGGAAATGTTTGAGTATGTATTTTCAAGTAGAGTAGTTTCTGATCTGAGTTAATCTGTTGAGCAAAAAAATATCGACCTCATTGACAGTTTATTTATTCTTCCGTTGCGGCGTCTTCTGGGCAACTTCACAATCGCCATTGTCTACGCAAGCGAATGAGTAATTGTCTCTATTTGATAGACAAATACAGTGAATGTCAGCCATCCTACGAAAAGACAAAACTAAACGAAACATCATTATTTCCCGACTTTAAAAGGCCAAACACTTTGAAAATTGTGAAGCGGAAATGTTTTAGTAACATAATAGAGTGAGACACTGATAGGGAAAGCGAACAGTTAAAAATAGAAAAGAAAGTCACTTCAAAAAGAGGAGGACAATAAATACACTACAACGGAATAACGTAAAAGAAATTTGTTGCAATCTTTATTGTACCTGCTGTGCATATATGTCACGCGGGATTAAAGATGTGGAAAAGTGATTATATATACTATATATCTATTATAATGGATGATTTGCTGTTTTTCTGATCTTAACCGAAACTATATTACTACTCAAGTCACATTCCCTTAATTTATTACGTCAAATCTATTATTGATTTCTGTTTAAAACCTTCAGTTATAATACAAATGTTTTACATTATTAATTACTGTTGACCTTATCTCACGTACTAATTAACATGCAATTGTATTATATATACAACAAAATACGGTTACATCTTGAACGAGAAGGCTTAATTGCAATATTTGATATCTACTAAAATTTATCTTTAATAATATCCTGCTTGGTATTATTGATTTCTAATTCGCTTTGGTTTATATCTTTAAGAAATATAAACAAAAACTATGGAATAACATCTTTAAAAAGAGAATTTATTACAAGAAGAAATAACTGTAAATATAATCCCTTCTACTTCCTATTTAACTAAATAGTTAATTAGAAAATTTACCATGATAAGAGTGAGTAATGGAAACATGATGGAACTAGTTTAGTTCAAAGTTGTTCTATTTTCTCGATCTATACCCCCTCTGTTGCAGATCTTTTTATCTGCATTCTTTAGTTCAGTTCAATAGCCTTTTTCTTTTAAATGATATTTTATTATATCAAAACTTAAATCTTGCACCCCCAGGACGGGCTGGCATATATTTGCTAGTATAGTATAGTATATATATGTATAAAGTATTAAAACTTACGGTGGTTATAAGTACGATCGTTGAGCAAAGCGCCACAATATCCAGATGCCTAAGCGTTTGAGAAAAAAAACAAATACAAATGCTCAATACAATGTTAGAGGCATAAATTTATTTAACAAGGAAAGGAGTAAACCTTACTCGAGTTTCATCGATGATTGTCTTCAGGGTTACTTTAAATTAATCGAGTTTTCGAGTCAATCTTAGATTTATAAACGATGCCCGTTGGAATGGGACTTAACAAGCGTTCCTTACTAAAGTAGTCCCATTCCAAATGGGCATGTTACTATAACAAACTAAATTACCCGAAAAACTCGATCATTTAATTTTAAAGTAACCCCTGAAGATCAATCGGATGAAACTCGAGTAGGTTACTCCTTTCCATTTAAATATATACTATTATATAATAATATATATATACTATAGTATAGTACTATTAGACATAGCCACGAAAATCGTCTCTACTACTGTTTTTTAAACGATCTTAAGATTAATTAAATCTATTATTTAGGTCAAACTATGTCTAAATAGATAAGTAGTAACATAATGCACCATCAATAACACAAAACAAAATAATATTGACACATTTAATTCATTTTGATACATTTAAAACGATTTTTCAGGTCAATATCTCAATCGTGTTCGGTCACTAAACCGCACTATAATATATATGGCCTCGTTTGCTCTATACATCTATATTAACTGTAACATTAGCGATTTTGTTAAGAATTACAAAACTCAGTGGGAATTCATCCCGATTTTAATCTGATTAATTTTCCTATATATTAGTCTAGGTCAATAATGAAATTTTTATAAGTCCCTTCAGTTATTTATTTCAAATACTTTAATTAAAAAGTTATTGCCCTAACTGATACAAACCTATAACATATAAAATTCACTTTAACAATATGAATATTCTAGTTAATTCAAGTTTAAATATTATATTCTTTAGATTTTCTAGAAACATTAAATATCTTATCCAATGCCAAACCCTAAGTTTGAGGAAAAACACTATAAAAATTTAGCCCACCCCCTTTTAAGCAGAAAAAATCGTATGTACTATTTTTTTTATAAATGATTATAGCCAATTATCGAAATGATGTAGTAAAAGAAACTCTCCCAAAAAATGTTTTTCTTTTTTTTTATATTTTATTTTTTCCAATTTTCGTATGCTAGGTACTTATTTCCTCTATTAGAACTGTTACCCTTAAATGTTTTCTATACACAAACTAATATTAAACCGCTGACAACACACGCCGAGATTTTTACGCGCTCCAAAATAAGTGTCAGAAATTAAATTTACACGGAAAATTCCAGAAAGTTTGACAATTAAACAAATTAATGCTTTATAAAGTTCATCTCATTGATAATCCATCAAATGAAAATTTCAAGTCAAAATCTGATAAAATTACCTAGATATCTTGCGTAAATTATTTTCTCTGGGAGGGGGGGGCAACATCAGTTGTCAAAAACGGATTTTAGGTCAATTTTGCGGTATAGACTAGTAATATATAGAAATATATCATCTATCCATGTCGCGCAGGCCAGCACGGATATCCAAGACGATCTCTCGCCATACCTTCACCTATCATTTCATCGCCCACAGGAGCTTCCTCTTCCTGCACACCAGCATCTTTACATAGACTTGGTCGATATAACGTCCTTGCTGGCAGCCCACACTGGCATTGTCCGTGTGTTGGCTTCCACAAGCTGAAGAAACATCACTTATGAGTTCATCCTGCTTCTCCAGCAGGTGCCCTCTATGGTCCTAGTCCGTCTCACTCGGGATATCTGGTGAGATAGGCAGTGACCATACAGCTGCTCCCTTGATGGGATGTGGTTTCCACGACTTGTTCAGAACTGCTCGCAGCATTTCATTGTGCATCTTCCCATCTTAGCTTATTTTCGAGCGCCTCGTTTAGCGGTCCAGCGTAGTTGCAGCCTATATCAGCAGTACTGATATGACTACCAGCCTGAAGACGCGATGTCGCTTTAGCTTAGTCGAGTGAGATCAGACTTCCGATATGACAGACCAATTTTGTTTGGCCATCCATGCCTTTCCTATTCGTGTGTTAAATATCGTTAATCTGCTGATGCAATATTACTACCCAGGTACGTGAATTGTTCTACTGGCTGAAGGGCTTACCGTCTCTACGTGGAGATGTCTTCCTTTCTTTCTGAAGCTCATGAACTCTGTTTGGCAGAGTTTCACAGCAGGCCGATCGCTTCTTTGCTGCTCCTTCCATGGCTATGCAGTAGTAGTCTCAGCCTGTGACACGGTGTATCTGCCAAGACACAGTGCTGAGGTCAATCAAGCATAGGTCTGCATACTGTGACTGTCTTGTGCAGGATAATCTCCTGCTCCCTTGCTTTCTTAGTGTAAAAACCTTTTTCTTTATGGGTTGTATCTAAAGATGTTCGGATACATAGTCTAGGCATACTATATAAATATATTAATGGTTTGCCAATGTATCACCTGTAGGACTCCGGCGACGATGTCAAAGGAATTCGTATCGTCCATCAGGTGAGCCGTAACCATTCTTTAGTATGCTTGTAGGCCATCACTATTAAGCGTCAAGTTAGGTATTCTTGGGGAGAGCCATGATGCCAAGTAGTAGTATTTGCTGTCCATTCCTCTTGTAATAGAATCAAAAATGACTTGGAGAAATCTACGAATAGTAATGTGCCCTCCAAATCTTTCTCGAACCCCTTCTATGATGCGACTTCGCGAGTATCAAGTCAGGATTTGAGAGTGCTTTGTGGACCTATCGCGTGAAGCCATTTTGTTGTTGCAGTCCTTCGACCCTGCAGGAACTTTCTCTATCTCGGGTCCGATTCGATTAAGAAGAAGGCATCAATAATCTAGCTGCAGATGAGTAAGGGTTATGCCTCGTCGTGTTTTATCTATCAGGTCTCCTTTTTGAGGGGAATGGAACAAATGCATCCTTTCGTCCATTATCTATTCTGTATCTGCTATATACTGCGTTGCATAGCCTAAAGAAGTTTCATGAACTTACCTCTTGACTTCCATACATACTTCGGGGTTATTTCGTCAAGTCCTGCACGCTTTCTGCCTTTAGTTTTCTTAGGACTCGTTTGAGTCTTTCTAGTGAGAAAAATCCCCTAGTTTATATCTAATTGTCTATCTTCTATTTTGGATGTATTTCTGATGATTTGTAGTGTGGGTTCCCCAGAAGTTCGGAAGTGGTCTTTCCATTTCTGAAGTCTATCTTTTGGCGGTTGCCTTTATCTTTGATCTAGAGTACCTTCCTACCAGCTAATATACGTTCACTGTGTGCCAGGCTAATCTGCGATTGTCTGTCTTCCACTGATACTGTCTGATATTACCTTTATGTGCTTGATATATTCTATTTGTTCTTTTGTATATTTTGGTTAGTTCTAATATGGCGGACTTTCTTTAAGGTTGTGTAGATGGTGATTAGTTGGTTTATATTTGCATTGCGTGGCCTGCCTTGACATCGTTTACTCCTTATGTCTAACTGCTTCAGTCTCCCAAGGAACAGTGTGTTTAGCACCTTTGTTTGGTTGGTACCACTCGGCTGCTGCTTCTAGGTGTGCCGCACTAAACAAAGTTGTTCGTATTCTTTTCGTTTGGTGTGGAGCTTTCAGATGACTCCTGGAGGGATATTGAATTTAATTTCTTACTGCTACAGGCGTTAGCGTTGATCTGCTCTATATCGCGTTAGCAAGTGACGACCAGTCGTCATCGATAGGTGTTACTTGACTTTGTTTTTTGTTTCTACGTAGGACTTAATCGTAATTTTGCCTGTGACTATTTCTGTGAAATCGAGATACTCCTTCAAAGGACGGAATACGCTTCGCATCATTGTGCATTTATCGATTTATTTGTTCTCCATATCGTATTGTAGTCTAGCTCGCTTTTGTGCTATTTGGGTACGTGTATGTCCATAGTTTGCCCTTCCGTTTCTGGAATTTTAGACAAACAAGCCTTTCTCAAGGCCGAAGAAGCGCCGCTAAGACGATCACTCGTTCCTTTTACCTGTTTATTCTTGGGTGTTATTGTAATGCTGAATCAATGTTGCGTTTTTCGGTGTTCTTCCTACGCTGTGTCTATTTCATGTCTCTCCCAAATGATCAATACAATTATGTTTGGGGGTGCCGACAAATAGAGAGGATAGCCCATTGTCTCTCACAATGTTTCAAAGTTTGTTTCTCATCGTCTAACCACTCTAGTCGGATGGCTGTAACAGAGACTATTATGACCAGGCTTTAGGGTGTAATCCATAATATGCCTGGGTGCGCGTTCTTTATGATATCGTAGAGTCTGA
Organism: Doryteuthis pealeii; assembly: GCA_023376005.1. Classification (NCBI taxonomy): domain Eukaryota; kingdom Metazoa; phylum Mollusca; class Cephalopoda; order Myopsida; family Loliginidae; genus Doryteuthis; species Doryteuthis pealeii. The sequence goes on along the minus strand of CM042156.1, from coordinate 76,196,483 downwards.
CAAACTTCTTTCTATGCTTGTTAGTGATCTCGCTCGCGTCTGCTAAGAAGCATTCCTTACACTCTCCATCATAGTGCGCACTTGACAGAGTTTTTTCTCGATGCAGATGACTAGACACACTATACGGTCCAGTCCGATTTCCAGATCATGATATTTTGTGTTCTCTTATTTATCACTAATGGTCAAGTCTGCTGTTCTTGTTACACAGTATGATGTTATATTCTTTTCGGGCTGCGGACGCCGTGATTCAGGAGTTGACCTATCTTTTAGTGTTTCTAACGCTTAAATGTCTAGCTTGAGAGATTTTACATCTAAAGGTAGTTTCGTATTGGATTTGGGTTCTGTGTCTTCTTTATTAGACTAGTGCGCGTTAGGGTTATAGTCGATGCTCTAGGTGTATGCTTGCTTGTCTGTGCTGAGAATTAGTGTGATTTAAAATGTGTCGTGTTTTTTGAGGCTCCGTACGGATTTATCAACACTGGGCCGGTGCTCGAGCACTCAGCAGATCGGCGTACCATTTTTATATAGCAGAGAACGGCGTAACAGTTGCGTACCTATCTCGATCTTCTGTGAACTTTGTGAATGTCATGTGATATGAGCATTCTTCGCTTGTTGTCTATTGGCCAAGGTCATCGATATCTATCGCTTTGTAGACTAGTTGACTTCCACTCATCAATAGGCGCCACTCCCGGGCGGTATCCGTTCGAGAGAGGTGTGAGCGACTAATTTATTGCTGGACTTTTAAGGGAAGCCGATGAGGGAGGGGGCACTCCCGATCTAGGTTTATTGACCTCAACCTTTTGAAACCTTCTGTTGTATTCCTAGCGTTGACACCATCAGTTCATCTGCGCCTCTCCAGCATCTTATGATTACACAGCCACTTCTGGCCATATTTAGACTCTTCCGCCGACACTCTCATCATTATCCACCATGCTTGGCAATCCACGACTTTGTTTTTAGCGTGCCAAGACTCGGGCAGTCGATATCTCTATCGTACGATGGTGGCGTACCGTATGCGTAGAAAATGTGGACTGAGACGGGGGCGTTTCCAGAGAATGACGCATGAAGAGAGGCCATCCGCGCACGAATGGTGAATATTGAAGCGGGGCGTGAGAGAATGCAAATGAAGTGAGGGAGCGCAGAGAAGGTATAATGAAGAGGGAGAGCATCGGATAATATGACAAGACGGGGAGAGAAGAAATGACTGAGGCGGGCGCGAAGAGTCGTAAGGATATAAGTTTTAATTCTTTACCGTGTCAGTTATAAGTCCACCTGTCGCGCCCCAGTTATCGTTAATGAGACTTGGATCAGTCAGTCATGGACATTGTGTGAGAAAACAGCCATAGCTGCTGACACACATTTCCCCAAGACGTGTTGGTACGCTACTTTTTCTGTACGAAATTTATGTAGTGCTCCAGGCAGTTTTTCACACCAGCTCGATGTGCAAATACTTCTTTCACTTCCTTACGTTTTCCTAAATTATTATCTCTTTCAAGTATGCGTAAGCTTAGTGTATAATCTTTCAACTTTTGTATAAAAATACTACGAAACACAAACTCAATGTGAACATTTCCACTTTCAGAGAGAATTTTATAATCTAATCTAATAAATTGAAACTGGGCTACTTCTCAGTGGAGTGATGCACTCAGACTCCCACTTTTTAATCATCATGTACCAGATATATCAGCTGGCGATGAGGATTCCACATATTTCCACATCCATCATCTTTGACAAGCCAATTACACAAATTATGTAGTGGCACTTTGGTTCAGTCTTGGATATGTATCTTTTAAGTGCATGCTTTCCAATAGCTCTTACACATAGATATACATAGCTGAGGTGGTACCTGAATATATCTAGATGCTATAGTAGTTACAAGTTATATTAAAAATAAAACAAAACAGTAGACAGAACTACGACACGGAGAGGTTGAGAAAGACCGTCACATAGCTATAGCATGTGTATCGACTAGCCGGTTCATGGAACGTAGGTTTAAAGAGGCGCCTACTATCCTTGGACTCCTCAATCTATGCCAGAGTTTTACCTCCCAACCGTGATTTTTGCTAAATTTTCTTTCATTTATTCCAAATGGTATAGTAGAATCAGAATGTTCAAATTTTTGTTTAAATATAGCGAAACACAAGTAATGAATGTAAAAACTTTAAAAAATTAATTTTAAACAATATATATATATATATACTAATATATATAATTATATATATTATATATGAACACTAAAAAAAAGAAAGAAAAAGGACCTTAACTCCCTTTATTGTATATACCAATTCCATTCCACGAGCAAGATGCTCACCGTGGTCAATTTTTAAGTGAACGTAACAGGTTTGAAGTTCAGTTTCCTTCTCCGTAGGACCGGTCCTTATCACTGTTAAAGAGCCGGACTGCCTTGAAATTTGCCTAGATCTGGACGGGAGAATAATACTATCATACATTTCCAGTGTTATAGCGCTATTGGAAATGCAAACAACTCGTCAGGATTGAAACTCGTGTCACCCTGTGCATTTTCCTACGCCAATAACATCATTTATCTATCCTGAAAAGAAGATCTGTAGTTCCTTGGAGATTGGTTTCTTTCCACAGATTCAGCTAATGTTCTATTAGTCCGACGCGTGGCTTTCGTTTATGTGTGTCACATTAGGAAAGGTTGGTCGATTTGTTTACGGCATTTAAACTGTTTCGGTCATTTAATGCCAAATCAAATCATGTTTAGAAAAACAAAAGGACTTACAGTACTGCTATTGTTTAACATAGTCACCCAATTAAAGAAAAGCTTGATCACTGGTTGACTGTGATGATCCTGCGGGACCGGTACTTTCAGCATGAGTGGCAGTAATATATAGGAAAGTGGTGCTACAATACATTTATTAATATATCCATAAAATGGAAAAGAAAGAAATGAAAAAGTCCGACAATACGTCTGCTTCCAATTTCCTCCGTAAGTCTTTTACTCCCATCCTTCCTACCTTTACAGGAATATCAGAATGTTTGAAAAAAAAAAATAATAAAATAGATAAAAATAGACAACAAAAATAAAAGTAATGGAAGAAATCACAAATTCATTTTTCTCTTGACAATTTAATTCAAACTTCATCGATTTTAGTTCAAATGTAAATAAAAAAACAGCCAAAAAAAAAATAAAAACAACAAAAAATAAAAAAAACAACAAAAACAAACTAAAAAAAAAGAGAAAGAAAAGAATTCACTTACAATATATGAGACTTTTAAGACCAACTACTGCACACTTAGATAAGGATTAATGCCAATTTAAGAGTAAA
>CM042156.1:76181191-76193090 GCA_023376005.1 Doryteuthis pealeii | reverse complement strand
AAGGGAAAGGAGAAAATTTTCCCAGAAAAATTTTATGTGTTTTATTCTCAAGAACAGCTTCTGGTTTATGCATATATAGTTTTGTTGTATGATCAAAATTTAGTTTTTTGCACAATTCCCAGTGGATGATCTTTACCATCCAGTAATGTCATTATTATTATTGTCATTATTATTATTATTATTATTCACTCCTTTTGAGTTTTCACATCAACATTGGCTGATGGTCTTTCACTGGAGTCTGAGTGACAGCAAGTCTCCTCAGGTCTCCAGGACTCTTCTGAATATTCTGTCAGATTGCAGTAGTGCAGTGTTTTGAATGGTTTTAATCCTTCCTCTGATTTCCAAACTTTCCAAACCCCTTTCCAATCCTTTTGGGACCGTTCCAAGTGCACCAACTACAATTGGTATCACTTTGACTTTCATATTCCATAGCTTTTTCAATTCTCTGGTAAGATCCAGATATTTGTCCATCTTTTCATTTTCCTTTAGCTTCACCCTGTGATCTACTGGAACTGCAAAATCCACCAGTTGACAAGTTCTTTCTTTTTTGTTTATCAACACTAGGTCTGGTCTTCTTGCTGGGATAAGGTGATCCGTTTTTATTTCAAAGTCCCAGAGAATTTTATGCGTTTCGTTCTCAAGAACAAATTCTGGTTTATGCATATACCATTTTGTTGTGTGGTCAAAATTTAATTTTTTGCATAATTCCCAGTAGATCACCTTCCCAACCCAGTCGTGTCGAGTTTTGTATTCTCGTTGTGCTAGTTTGCTACACTCGCAGAGTATATGGTTTACAGTCTCATCTCTATTACCACAAAGTCTACATTTACTATTTTGTTGGGTCTTATCAATTTTCGCTTTTATATAGTTTGTCCTTATGGCATTATTTTGTGCAGCAATCATTAATGATTCTGTTTCTCTTTTGAGGTTTCCTTTCTTAACCATGTCCAAGTCTTTCCATGTGCAACCTCTTCGATTTGTCGTTTGAAGTGTCCATATAATTGTTTTTCTTCCCATTTTTGTTTTCTAGTCTTTGTTGTTTTTCTGTTTGTCCATCTGTCACTTCTACTATTGTTGGCCGCCATAAGTAATTTGTCTTTGCTCTTTCTTGTGTAATCGTCAAGTTGTTGGATAGTGGTTTCTACGCAGTCCTCTATGTTGGCAAGACCTCTCCCCACTTCCTTTCTTGACACATATAATCTATCTCTGCCGTCACTAGGGTGGAGAGCCTTGTGCATGGTTATTAATTTTCTCGTTCTTTGGTCAATCTGTCTGAGTTCTTCTTTTGTCCATTTTAAGAATGGTCCCGGGTATCTTATAATGGGGACGGCCTTATCATTATTGTCATTATTATTATTATTATTATTATTATTATTATTATTATTATTATTATTGTCATTATTATTATTATTTACTCCTTTTGAGTTTTCACATCAGCATTAGCTGATGGTCTTTCACTGGATTCTGAGTGACAGCAAGTCTCCTCAGGTCTCCAGGACTCTTCTGAGTATTCTGGCAGGTCATTATTATTATTACTAGCATATATATGCACCCTCCGGGTGCAAGTATTTAAGTTTAAATGTAATAAAATATTAGATTAAATCAGAAAGGCTAATAAAACTAATTAAGAATTCAGATAAAAAGATTTGAAACGGAGGGGGTATAATCGGAAAATAGAACAACTGAAACTTACTCTTTCATCACTTCCGTTTTTCAATGCTAAATTTTCCTAATTTAACTATTTTGTTAAAATAGGAAGTAAAGAATAAAATTACAGTTATTTCTTATTGTTAACAAATTCTTTAGGATTTATTGAAGAGATTTTTACTCATATTCATTAAGATAAAACCAAACAATTAGAAATCAATAATACCAATCACATTTTTATTAAAATCAGTTTTTTTAATACCAATATGCAAATTAGCTTTACGTTTACACTGAAAACTGGTATTTTGTTGTATATATAAATACAATTGCATGTTATTACTATTTAGGTAAGGCCATAATAATGTCGAACAGTTTTATTATTAATTGAGGTTTAAATAGAAATAGAATCATGGAGAATGTGACATAAATAAATAAGGGAATTGTGACTTGAGTAGTAATATAGTTTCGGTTACAGACAGAAAAACACACAATCTCCATTATAATAAGATTATTATTATTATTATTATTATTAGCAAATTGGCCACGAGTAGCGCGGCTTTCCGCTAAGTGATGCAGACGGCTTAGTCTAGGTTCATGCCCTTGGCCGCTTTGTGACGTTCTATCGTAGTGTAATAATTAACAAGCTCATCTCGCAAATAGAATACAACTGAATAGTGAGTTTGAGCCTCACTGGATATTCCATAGCGACCCTGTGTCACATCCTACCCGTGGTGAGTGCGGTTTTAAAAATTAAACAAATAGTTTAGAGCAATTACTCCTTTATATTTTTTTTATATCGATATAACATAACCGGTTGGCATACCAAGATTAAAGAGTCCAGTCTACCCTACTATTTACACATAGTTAAAGGGAAATAGTAGGACGCATACCTTTCTCAAGAGTGTTAGCGCTATGTGAAATACCAACAGCCTCGTCCAGGATTTGAACTCGTGTCACTGTGTCCATTTCCTACGACGATAACCATTACACGACAGCCGTCTCCTGAATATTCATATAATATCTGCCATATTTTATGTACGCGTTATTTGTTTATTTGAGCTAATGGAAATTTGTCTCATTGTTTCGATGCTAATGAGCCTCTCAACGGAATGAACTCATTTTTCAACGTCTTTTTGAAATTTAAATTTTAGATTTTAAACAAATGTGTTTACTTTCGTGCGGCGCCCCCGCAGCGTAACACCTCACACTTTTTTGTTTCGGTCTATAATTCTTCAATTCATATTTTCACCTTTTTAAACAAATTGTATTTAAATTAATCTATTAACACTTTAAAGTCCAAGTCTATTTGGACACTGACGAAACGCTTTGAGAGAAAGCAACATGTGCACTATACAGGAATGGTGGATATCGTCGTACCAAATGGATTCGGTGACCAGGGTTCAAATTCCAGACAAGGCTGTTGGCATTTCACTAATACCACTGGGAAAGGTAGGCATCCAAATAATCGCCCTTCAGCTATGGGTAAATAGCACGGGCCATTAACCTTGGTGAGGCAACCAATTTAGGAGAAGGAAAACTCTAAATTCAAACCTGTCAAACTTAAAATTAAGAAATTGACCTTGTGTCGCATCCTGTTTGTGTGGAGGGATTGGGAACGGTAGAGCGTTCGGCTAGAAACCACAAGGTTCCTAGTTCGATACCGGCCCTCGCCAACTCAACGTATGAGTAGCACAGGGATCTGTGCAGTAAAGTAAGGAGCTGATGGTAGGTGTGGCACTCCACCTCAGACGCCAAAACAATCTTCTTGGTCTAGCGCTATTGAAAAGGGGATAGACTCCCTCGCTGACTGGCTGGTACCGACTTTAGGCCGCCCCGACGACTTTACTATATATATATATATATACAAGGATGCTGCGCACTCTTTTGAACAAATCCAGCAAGTAGCCCACTATAAAACAACAGTTATACAACCACTTACCTCCCATCACACAAACCATCAAAGTAAGATGAATAAGACATGTTAGGCACTGCTAGGGTGGTAAGGACTAACTATTAATTGGAGTGCTTTTGTGGACTCTTACATATGGAATTGACAGATCAGAAAAAAATACATTCACCGGCTCTGTGTGGACATTGGGTACCGTCTAGAAGACTTACCAAGAGCTATGGCGGGTAGGGATGAATAGAAAGAGAGAGAGAGAGAGAGAGAGAGAGAGAGAGAGAGAGAGAGAGAGAGAGAAAGCTATCGGCACCTCTTAATGATGATGGTTAACAGTTACATCATCTATAGTAACTTTTGTCCAACTGGTATTTATTTTGAGTCATTAAAAAAGTTATCTTTTTATAAACACACACACACACACACACACACACACATATATATATATATATATATATATATATATGAGGGTAAGTAAACAAACAAATGTGTTTATTTTTATATGGCTTTAAGCCGACAATTTTTGGAGGATATTAATTGAAGTCATACCTAATTTTGAAAATTAATTAGTTAAAAATTAATGAATTAAGGCGGGCATATATGTTCAAATGTAAGGCTAAATAAATCGAGAAAATGTCCATCCCTGAATGTACATTTCGACCTATTAGGTCTCATCAGCAAGGTTATAGACATGGGAGACTGCTCCGTGTGTGACTCGAAACCTCGACTATATATAATCAAGGACTGTAAGTGAGAAATGTTCTTGCATATAAAGAGTACTCAATGGTATAATTGCAGACCAGATATAAAAATTAAAATATGAATATTATATTTGCTTTACTCAAGTTCCATGTGCTTCACAGAATTTAATAATAAAATAAAGTTTTAACATTCACACACACACGCACACACACACACACACACACACACACACACACATATATATATATATATATATATATATATATATATATATATACTTTATAGATTTGTCAATATTTTCGAACATTTTCCAATGATAAAAACAGTAAATAACAACATGTGAGTGTATGTGAGAGTAATTTTGAGAAAATAATGAATGTATATGATATTCATTTTACTGTCTACCAAATATGTTAAACTTGAATCGAAAGAATTTTTCTTGGTGAATTTTAACTTACAATATTCAATATGAATTGTAGTTTTTCTAAAGATCCTTTCCGGTGAAATCTGGATAGTTAATTTCTGTTACTAATTCTGTTCTCTGCTTTTTTGTTTGCTTTTTCTTTTTCTATACAAAAAAGTGTCCAAGCATTTGCAGTGATGGTAGAAGGGGGAAGAGAGAATAAAGTCTTTCAGATTGTGATGCATCGGGTGGGTAAGTTCTCTAAAAAGAATCTTCTCTGGCGGGCACAGTTAAGTCCGACGCTTTTACTCTCCCAACTGACCAAGTGTTCAGTCTGAAACAATCTCTCCCAGCAATGCTGCACTCTTCTCACAATACTATAAAAATATTTTTCTCTCTCGTCCACTCGTAACAACAGCAAAAATGCTACTGCAAGCTTTTTTTCCCAGGTTTGTGAGAGCTGGTCATTACATACACAATTACAGTGTTCATCCGGGCTCCTTACTCTGACCTGCCCGTGCAGCACATGCGACATTAATCAGCACGCGTCAATCCTTCACATCCGGGCCACTCTGGACAGTTTAGCAATTCCCATGCGACAGGCCACGACACACGATCAGGAGAATGCGAGTTCAATCTCCCCACTCGCCTCTGATCTCATTATGCATGCCAAACACAGTCGTGCACGCTTCGAACCACTACGTTCGTGGTTTCTCTTTCCACGAGTTCGAAAGGCAGATGTGTCGTAGATATTTTTTTCTTTTTTTTTTCTTCTTTTAGTGGATATATAAATATCATTCCCTTCTTTCTCTGAGTGACCCACACGAACGATAGAGTTATAAATTCATGATTTAAAAAAAAAAGTAATTCCTATTTTAAAGTCTTAGTTTCCTTCATTGTTCGATCACGCAACATCCACTTGAACATTATTATTTTCAACTTCCGCCATGATTTCCTAAAAATGTTATAAACATTACTAATCAGTTATGTTGGGTTAATCCATTTTATTCATTTTCATTTAATTCACTTATTTTAATTATTCATTAAGATCAGATCAGCTCACAATAGCTTGTCTTCTAAATAACAACTGCCGACTGACAAAAAATTCGGCTTATTTATGACTCCACCCCACTCCTACCAACACCCTCATTTCCGGTTTGTACTCTTATAAAAAGAAATTAAAATTTCGGGCGCCATTTTCTTTCCAGCCCAAGTAAGACGAGTTTCATTTTTTATCTTAAATTGCAATTAATTTATCTATTCATTTATTATTATTTTCTTTTTTTTTTTTTTCTTAGTTTGTTTTTGTTTTTTTTTTTTGTTGTTTTATTTTTATGTATCTTTTTTAAATTTTACATTTGAAAAAAAATCGATGAATTTGAATTAAATTGTCAAGAGAAAAATGAATTTGTGATTTTCATTACTTTTATTTTTGTTGTTATTTTATCATTTTATTTTATTTATTTATTTCAAACATTCTAAATATTTCCTGTAAAGGCAGGAAGGGTGGGAGAGTAAAAGACTTACAGAGGAAATTGGGAAGCAGACGTATTGTCGGACTTATTTTCATTTCTTTCTTTCCATTTTTATGGATATATTAATAAATGTATTGTTCACCACTTTCCTATATATTACGGCCAAATCATGCTGAAAGTACCGGTTCCCGCTAGATCATTGCAGTCAACCAGTGATAAGCTTCTTCTTAATTGGGTGACTATTTAAACAACAGCAGGTGCTGTAAGTCCTTTGTTTTTTTAAAAATGATTTGATTTGACATTAAATGACCCGAAAAAGTTTCATATGCCGTAAAATAATTCAACCAACTTTTCCTATGTGACACAAATAAACGAAAAGCACGCGTGTACTAATAGAAACATTAGCTGAATCTGTGGAAAGAAACAATCTCCAAGGAATACAGATCTTCTTTTCAGGATAGATAAATGAAGTTATTGCCGTAGGAAATGGACAGGGTGACACGAGTTCAAATCCTAGACGAGGTTGTTTGCATTTCCCATAGCGCTAATACACTTGGGAAATGTATGAATAGTATTATTCTCCCTCCAGATATAGGCAAATTTCAAGGCAGTCCGGCTCTTTAACAGTGATAAGGCAACCGGTCTAGGAGAAGGAAAACTGAATTCAAACCTGTTAAAGTTCACTTAAAAATTGACCAACGGTGACATCTTGCTCGTGCGAATGGATTGGTATATACATATAAAAGGAGGAGTTAAGTCCTTTTTCTTTCTTTTTTTTAGTGATTCATATTATATTATATATATATATATATTATATAATATATATATATATATACACTAGTTATACCCAAAATTGACCTAAAATCCGTTTTTGACAAAATGAATTTAGCCCCCCCCCTCCTACAGAAAATAATTTACCAAAAATCAGGGAATTATCAGATTTTGATGAAATTTTCATTGATGATTTATCAATGAATGAACTTTATAATGCATTATTTATTTTATTTCAAAACTTTCTGAATTTTCCTGTAATTTAATTTTGACCTTATTTTGGAGGCGTAAAATCTCGGCGAGTTGATCAGCGTTTTATACTAGTTGTGTATAGAAAAACATTTTAAGGGTAATATTCTATGAGAAAATAAGTACCGAAAATTGGAAAATAAAATATAAAAAAAAAAAAAAACATTCTTTGGGAGATTTCTTTTCTACTCATTTCGATAATTGGCTATTATCTTATAAAAGAAAAAAATATACATCAATTTTTTCTGCTTAAAAAGGGGGTGGGGCTAAATTTTTAATAGTGTTTTTCTTCAAAACTTAGGGTTTGCATTAGATAGATATTTATTTCTAGAATCTAAAGATATAATATTTTAAACTTGAATTAAACTCAGAATATTCATATTTTAAATGAATTTTATATATTAATTTTTCATAGCAAAAATACTTAATTAAAGTTTTGAAATAAAATAACTGATGCATTATAAAATTCATTAATTGATAAATATATACTGAAAATTTCATTAAAATCGGATAATTCCCTGATTTTTTGGTAATTCTTAAAAAATCGCTAATGTTACATTAATTTTGTAAACACGCCATTTATTAAGTGCGTTTATGACCGAACACGATTGAAATTGACCAAAAAATCGTTTTAAATGTTATAAACATGCCAATGGGCATGTTTATAACACCTAAGATTACTCGAAAACTCGATTAATTTAAAGTAACCCTGAAGAATCAATCGATGAAACTCGAGTAGGTTACTCCTTTCCATTGTTAAAATAAATTTATGCTCTACATTGTATTGAGCACTTTGTATTTGTTTTTTCTCAACCTTAGCCTCTGGATATTGTGCGCTTCCAACGATCGTACTTATACCCACCGGTAAGTTAATACTTATACATATATATATATACTAGCAAATATATGCACCCTCCGGGTGCAAGTATTTAAGTTTTGATATAATAAAATATCATATTAAATTAGAAAGGCTAATGAAACTGACTAAGAATGCAGATAAAAAGATCTGCAACAGAGGGGGTATAATCGAAAAATAGAACAACTTTGAAACTAACTATTCCATCATTTTCCATTACTCCCCTCTTTCATTGGTAAATTTTCTTAATTTAGTTAAAATATCAATATGCAAATTAGCCTTCTCGTTCAAACTGTAAACCGCTATTTTGTTGTATATATAAATACAATTGCATGTTATTAGTACGTAGATATGGTCAACAGTATTAATAATGTAAAACAATTTTATTAATAACTGAAGGTTTAAAAGAATGAAATCATGTAGAATTTGACGTAAATAATTAAGGGAATTGTGACTTGAGTAGTAATATAGTTTCGGTTACAGACAGAAAAACACACAATCTCTATTATAATTATATATACTAGCAAATATATGCACCCTCCGGGTGCAAGTATTTGAATTTTAATGTAATGAAATATGTTAAATTTGAAATACTTTTGAAACTAAATAAAAATCCAAATAAAATGATTTGAAACAGAGGGGGTATAATCGAAGAATAGAACAACTTTGAAACTAAGTCTTCCATCATTTTTCATCACTCCCTCCTTTTATTGCTGAAATTTTCCTAATTTAACTATTTAGTTAAATTAGGAGTTAAAGAATAAAATTACTGTTATTTCTTTATATTAAAGGATTTCTTTTTAAGATTTATCCCCGAGTTTTTTGCTCATATTCATTAAGAAAAAACAAACAATTAGAAATCAATAATATCAAGCGCATATTTAATAAAATTAAACTTTTAATATCAATATGCAAATTAGCTTTCCTGTTCACACTGTAACCCGCTATTTTGTTGCATATATAAATACAATTGCATGTTATTAGAATGTAGATAAAGTCAAAAGTATTAATAAGGTATAACAATTTTATCAATAACTGAGGTTTAAATAAAAATGAATTCATGGTGAATGTGACGTCAATAACTAAGGGAATTGTGACTTGAGTAGTGATTTAGTTTCGGCTTCAGACAGACAAACACACAATCTCCATTATAATAAGATATATATATATATATATTTTTTCATCTTTCTCCCGCGTGACATATATGAACAGCAGGTACAATAAAGATTGCAACAATTTCTTTTACGTTATTCCTTTCGTAGTGTTTTATTGTCCTCCTCTTTTTGAAGTGACTTTCTTTTATATTTTTTACTTTTACTGTTCGCTTTCCTATCAGTTCTCACTCTATTTGTTACCAAACATTTCCCTTCACAATTTTTCAACGTGTTTGGCCTTTTAAGTCGGGAAATAATGATTTCGTTTCGTTTTGTCTTTCTCTAAGATGGCGGCCCACAGTTTGTCTATCAAATAGAGACAATTACTCATTCCGCTTGCGTAGACAATGGCGATGTGAAGTTGCCCAGAGACGCCGCAATGGAAGAATACATGACTGTCAATGAGTCGATATTTTTTTTCTCAACAGATTAACTCAGATCAGAAACTACTCTATCTTGAAAATACATACTCAACATTTCTGCTGTCCTGTCAGTGGGGCTTAGAAGAGAATCTATCCATTGCCGATGGGTTAAGAAACTTTCCCCTCAACACGGAATTTAAGTGTCTTGGGTATGACACTAAACGCCAGGCTCTTAAATAGAAGCATCAAAATCATCACGGACCATTGTTAAAGCAGGAAGTTAATGGGTTTACAGGTTGTATAGTAATTTTTAGAATTAATTTCATTTAAATTAAAAAGTAAAGAAAAATATTGGTGAATTTTTAAAAAATATGGCATTATTGGAATAATAAGAAGAAAAAATAATGAAAAACTATGAAGAAGTATAATAAATAACGAAAACAAAAAATAACATTTTTAAAATTCTTGTGAAAAGAAAGCAATTATTAAATTCAACATTCAAAGTTCAATTTATATTTTAATCATTCTGATTAAGATCTAAGTTTTTAAAAAATGGATATAATTTAATTTCTAAAAACAAAAAAAAAACTAATATAAAAACAAAACACAACAATTGTAGTTTATTGAGAAAGCAACACGAATGATCGTACTAAAAGTAATTTTCAGAATTTAATTTCCAAGTTTTAGATTTTAGAGGTTGTTAATTTTCAAAATTTAATTTTCAAGAATGTTTAATTTTTTCTGTGTAGCATGTCCTTTTTCTTCCCTTTCTTTCTTTATAATAAAGTGTTTAATTTTCAAAATTAAATTTCTAAGCTTTAGATTTTAGAGTTAGTTAAAAAAAAACAACAACAAAGAACAAACTTCAGCTTATCTATTTGACTTGATTAAAATTAAGATATTTCGTGCCCAGATGGCGGGCTTATAATACACTGACTGTATCCTTTGAAAAAGTGTAAACTCCTCCCCCACCCCCCACACACACGTACAAAAAGGGGTACATTGCATCTGATGGTGAAACTCCAATTCTGGAGATCTGGGGATTACCCCTTCATTGCCATAACTCCCAGGTTCACTCAGGGCAGGTAGTATTTGTTAGGGTCCCATCTGTGTCAAATAGTCCTGTTTAAAAATGATTTGTATTTTATAGGATTGTACAAATAACAAAACAACTAAAACAAAAACAAAAAGCTCGTAAGTGTTGTATACTCTTCTTTACTTCTATTTTTCTGCTCATCTTTGGTATCTTACGTTCATCTACTAGCGTCTGGACTTCGTCTTGGTGGTCGGTCGCATTTAATTCATTTCTTCTTCTAGATCAGTCTTGTTGCCAAGACATTCATCAACCACAAAACCATATTATTTATGTAAGCATTTATTTACTTAACTAAACATTTCATGTAACTAACCCAACACGCGTGTGCAGTGAGCTTCGGCTAAGGCAGAAAGACCTTATCTGCCTGACGTCCAAGCTGAAACTGAGGAGCCAACCAGGTCCCACGCGACTTCACATATTTCGCGGGCTTTCTGTAATATTCCATGGAAAGTCCCGCCCGTGATATGAAAAGGGGCCATCCCTTCAGAAATACAGGGGGTTGACAATCTATGCATAGATTATGTAACAGTAAGGAACTAGACAAAAAATTAAATATAAATATATAATGAACGCAATTGCCTAACCTATAGGCATAAAATAACCTTAAACGGGTTAACATGCCATTAGAATAAATCAATCAAGATATTTCTTGTGCTTTTATTTTGCAACGAATTAATTGAGAAATGGACGATGAACACTGAAATGCAAAAGATTATACTGGCGCGTCTGCAGACATTGCATCTTGCACCCATCCAGGGACACAGTGTGGCTTCCGAGCAACCAACCGCAGGAGGGGTGCCAGGAGAGAGGATGCCACTCTGCCCCGCATTGACGGACCTAATGAAGACATCCAACCTGGCCACCCGAAGTGTTAACAGTCACTGCACCAGAGACTCCAGATATTACTATTCAAAAATTGTACCGCTCAACCACTCACGCAGTTGAAAAAAAAAAGTGGACTACGCCATCGTCTTTAGTAGACGGAAGGATACCAACCATGACTGTTATATACCTCTTTTATTCTTCTGGCCGGATCTGCTTCTTCTATCTTCTAATGGTCTGGTATATCTTCTACAGGTCTCGTCTGGTCTTCTTGTATGGGGATTCCGTGTCTGGTTCTGCTGGGGACCATTTCTTATCAGAAGCCTTGTGTCATTGTTAGCTTTTAGTAATAACAACAAGACTTCGATTTACCTTTGATGTTATTTTATTCCGGATCCCCAGGCCAGACAACTGCGCGCTGAGAGTCACATCTTGCTAGCTTCTAACTCTGCAACTGACTTA
>CM042156.1:76173691-76176191 GCA_023376005.1 Doryteuthis pealeii | reverse complement strand
AGCAATCGCCCTGACCCGACACTCGTCCGCTGTTTGGAAATCGAACAAACCGAAACACAGATGAAAAGATGTTAAATCTCCAACGATCTGTCCAGTTGCTTCCGTACTAATTGCTTTCGTGTCTGAATGCTGTCTGATTGTTTGTTATTGCTAAAATATAACAAATTGCTTGTAGCGAGGCCGCAGAAGTTATCAGAACGAGACTGAACACAACATCACAACTGCTGTCTAAGGTGTTATATACCCCTTAATATATCCCGGGTATATAATGCGAGAGAGAAACAGGCAGATAGAGTAGGAGAGATGAAGTTCTTTTACTTGTTAACTCGTCTGCTTACTTCTGTTAATTCGTCAGTTGCTATATTCTCAGTTGTTCTGTTTTTTCGGGCTGTTTCTTCGGGTTGATTATTCTTTTTCGGGCTCATTTCTTTGGGCTGGTCATTTCTTGTTTAAATGAACCAAGAGTTTTTGTTTGTTTTTCTTAAGTCTTTGATTTCCACAATCCCAGTCCATAAAGATTCAACCGTGCGGTGGACAAACGACATTCAGAACGAGTGTAACTATGCATCCGTTCACTCGGTATTTTTCGTCGCAACTAAAAAAAAATTCTCACGCCTGTCATCGCACGCATCCGGAGGGGTTAAGTCGGGGTCATCATTTTCAATCATAACCCTAACGGTTATGGAAATTTCCCACTTAACCCCCTCCGAGTTAGAATCTAACGAACTCTTATTCGAAATATTCTTACTACAGTACGTACATAATTCATAAGCTGCATATGAATTATGTAACAAAGGGACCCCAGGTTCAGATTTTGTCACTCCACCGCGTCAAGTTACATTATCACGCTGGTAAGTGAGGGGTTGAACTCAGAATTTTCCTGACCAAGGATCCCCGTGATGGATTGGCTAACGTGTTGGACTAAGATATCGTAATAGTTAGAAATACTAGTTTGAACTCCAGTCGCGATAAAACGTTCACTTTTGTAATAATATGCTTTGGAAAACCCCAGTTATAAGTTAAATAGTACCAGTACTGTTCAACAAGAAATGCTTTAGCATTATATAACCCACGAAAATTGATATGCCATTAAACAAAGAAACCAAATCAAAACTTACTAAGTCTCTCAATTAGATTAGAATGTGATACATCGTCAATTTCTCAAGCGGAGTTAAACAGGTTTGAAATCTAAAGTTTCTTTCTGGTATACCAGTTGCCATACTAATATTAAAGAGCCCAGACTGTCCTGCTATATATGCATAGTTGGATGGAGAATAGATACATACCTTTCCCAAGTGTATTAGCGCTATGTGAAATGCAAAATGTTGTGTCCAGGATTTGAACTCGGGTCCATAGATTACCGTAGAAATTTAATTCTCAGTAATAACAATTGTTCAGAAGTAGAATGTTATATGGGATCATAAAATATCGCCGTAGTCCCGAATTCGGTATTTTAATTTGTGTTTTGACCACAGTAATATTACATGGACCTCAAGATCTATGTAGACTCATGTTGATAACCAGTTGTTTGCTGATGTGGGAGTTATTTTCGTATTCGCCTGGGGAGTTGTCTGCCCGTTTAGTTTACTGGTTCCCACTAGGGCCTGGTTATTTAAGGCTTATTTGAACTTCTATTTTTTTCCTGTTGCTCGACCTACGAGGCACTATGGGTTAGACTTAGGTCTACTCCTTCTCGTTGGGGCTTCGGCCTTAACACTGGCCACTCACTGCTAGTAAGTCTCTTATACGATATATTACTATCCTTTAGTCATGTATCCGTAACTACGTTTTTATGTACATTTAGGTATCTCTTTGATACCTAAAATACTTGTATTTTACCATTCATGAATTCATTATCTCTACTCTTGTATATGTATTTATATTAATTATTATGTATGTTTATGTACACCTTATGTATTATGTACCTGTTTATTCTGTGCTGTATATAAAATGTTTTGTCTATCAACACTGATAATGCGTTTACAAAGATAGAAATACAAAGACATAGCCACGCAAAGTTTAAAGACGTGGAGGAATAAAAGAAAGATGACATATGTGGAGTTAGAAGTGGAGTTAGATTGATACTTGAGAGAGAGAGAGAGGAGAGAGAGAGAGAGAGAGAGAGAGAGAGAGAGAGAGTTTTGTTTTTGTTTTTTTTATTGTAAGGGTTTCGTGTATGCTTCATATATTTGATACCAAGGTTATAAAATTAATGTACTGGGTGTTTTTTTAACTTGAAAAATTTTTTTTTTAAATATTAGCTACCATATTTTTGGAACCAGAAGCCAGCGATTGACTTAAGTGCTATATGTCTACCCCGTAGATTAAATAAAGGGTTTGGTTCAATGTAAGGCTACCGATTATGTCATGAAGGCTTCCGAATTCAACAGAAACACTGAAGAAGCCCAGTAGTCACATCAGCTGAAAACTTGTGTATATAACAATAAAAGATAAGGACAATAGTACGAATAATCCACATAATGCAACATTTTTGATATGA
>CM042156.1:76161191-76168691 GCA_023376005.1 Doryteuthis pealeii | reverse complement strand
ACAAGGACTGCATGAAAAACAAATTATATATATATATATATATATAATATATATATATATATATATATATATATATATATATATATATATATGTAATAAATTATATTATTATAAATATATATATATATATATTATATATATATAAAATAAATATATATATATATATATATATATATATTATATAATATATATATATATATATATATATATAAATACTACTCTGATGAAGGTCGGCAAAATCTGTGTACGGAACATTTTATGCATTTTTCCTATTATTATTATCATCATCATTTCAACTCCATTTTATTATTTTGATAATAATAATAACGTAAATCTGTATACATTTTGATAAACATACCGAAACACATGTGTAAGTGATATCGATTAAAAGAGATATCGATAAAATTCATTTTTATCCATCTACATTTCTTTTCTTTACTCATTTTTTCCTCATATACATATCTATATATATATATATATATATATATGTGTGTGTGTGTGTGTGTGTATTAGATATCGTCAGCCAATGACAAAATGATTGAGCATAATTGTTTATTAATATAATAATAGCTTTTCAAAGTTAACAATATCATATTTCGCGATCTTACACAGAAATCATCAATCATCATTGTATATATGAAAATAAGTAAAAAAAAAAATAATTTAAAAAAATAAGGAAGTAAAATTTCAACGATCTCATTGGTTAAAAAATACAGATAATTTGATTCTTTTTATCTCATAAATAAATAGATAAACTAAATATAGATAAACCAAAAACATTTAACTGGTTATTTGATCTTGTACAAAAGAAAATTATAGAATTCATTCTCCTGAGTCAATTGTATGACTTCACTTATTCACACGCTATACAATAACCTCATCTGTTTGTTAATTCCTGATTTTTTTTGGAGAAGGTCGATTTTTTTTTTCGATTCCTGTTTTTTGAGATAAGAGTACATTCCCATAATTCACAATTGAATTCCTCATGTCAGCAATGGAAAAAGGCAAATAATTTGTCGACCTTTTTTTCAAGGCTGATTTTTTTCTCTTTTTTATCTGTTGGACTGTGGAATCCTGACTCACGAGTTTGATTCGTTTTGCTCGTAACTCAATTTCCTCGTATATCAAATCAATTTTTGTCCATTGAAAGGCTGACTTCATCCGTTGTGGATTCGGGGCTAACTACTGCTACCGACGTTAACACTCTAGGGCCCGGGTTCTAACTGCCTCGTGCTGGAGTTTAGCTGTATTTATAAAAATTCTCTTCCCCACCCATCTTCTCAGATGGGCCAGTACTGAAATGCGTTCCGGAGCCTCAAAATACCTAATTATCACTGTATTGTATAAACATGAAAATAGAATGTAATGATTATGTGCTGTAATATTTTTTAATATTTATTTTTTTTATAATCAATTGTGAAATGCAAGCAGCGTCGTCAAGGACAGTAGAATGACACACTGCACCTCCATAAAATGCAAAAGATATTGGTGAATGTAAATGAGTATGATTAATAAGTATTGAAGTCAGTCAGTCAGTCAGTCAACAATTGGTTTGAACAATGTAACTGGCAAGCATAACTGAACCAGTGTCAAGAAACTGGTGCTTATAGGAATTCAGAACAGTTCACTCAGGGAATGGAATCACCCAAATGCATGAGTCTGATTGGCTGTTTGGTTTTGTGGATACTCTGAGGCTCCATAAATCCTGCATTTTGCAGTAGTCTTTGCAGCAAACCAGAATCGTATTTCAGTTACGACTGCTTGCTGTCTTGTCTTGCCAATTCGACGGTAATTGACTTAGTATTATTCTACAATAGGTAGAACAATTAAAACGGAAAATTCCGAAATGAACCAAAATATTCCGAAAGAATTTATAAAACATAATATTAGTTTTTAAGAGTTATCCTATTTTAGGTCAGCCAACATTCAATCGTTTTGCATTCAATTATTTAAGGGTCGGTTTAGCTCAGTCGGTAGAGTGTCCAGCTGGGAACCATAAGGTTTCTGATTCGATACTGGTCCTCGCCAACTCAACGTATGAGTAGCACAGGGATCTGTGCGGTAAAGTGAGAAGCTGATGGTAGGTTTGGCGCAAAACGTTATCCCTGGTCTAGCCCTAGCGAAAAGGGGATAGACTCCCTCGCTGTCGGCTAATACAAACAATAGGCCACTTCCCAAATTTACATTTATTATATAAATAAAAAAGCAAATAAGGGTCGGTTTAGCTCAGTCGGTAGAGCACCTATCTAAGTAATCGCAAATTTTCTGGTTCGAATATAGGTCCGCTCCAACTCAGCACATAAGTATTGGGTAATCTGATCTGTGCGGTAAAATAGAGAACTGAGGTAGGTGTGGCACTCTACTCATCAAAAACAATCTCCCTGGTCTAGCCTAGTCCGGTTGAATACAAAATAAGGTCACTCAACTTTACTTATATTTACTATTATATAAATTCTATTAATGCGAATTGAGTTGACATCTATCTAAACAGCAATCTTTGCTAAATAATGAGATTCCGCTCAAAAATATCAAATATTATAATTAATAATTTAATCGGTTTCTTTTGCTTCGAAACGTCATCTATAAAGTTACAGTCGTAATGCGTCAGATTCTGGATAACATGAGATTTCAATAATGGCGAAGCATTTATTTAATAAAAATGTGTTCTTCAATGCAATTTTATACACAATCTTTAAACTTAATTCTATATTTTCAGGATAGGTTTCATTTTTCGCTTTGAGCAAAAGCTGATATAAAATTCTGCAGGAAAATATCGGACGTGTCGCTTATACCAATGAGCACAACGCAAAGCGTAAATTAAGTAGAGGGTTTCATCTGTCATTTTCCGAAGTTACCGAAAATGAATGATCCTTAAAAATGATGGAGGATTTAGCAGAGGGTATTATTTTACAATGATGACTTGAATTATCTATTCTCCGGGGTTTACCATTAGAGATCCTAGAATTTCCTTCTCATATTTTTCAGATGCGTAAACAAAAAGTCATTGACCAAGATAAGAATAAGCTTAAATGTTGTATACTGAGGTTTTCACGGTACCAAATGATATATGTTGTATACCTTTCTTACTTCTTACTTCTGGTCGTATTTTCTTCTGGTCGGCTTTTCTATTCTGATCGTCTATCTTGGTCTGGTCTTTCTAAGGTCTGAACTTTCTTGGGGACTTGGGTCTGGTTTCTGTTAGGGATTTCTCCTTATCAGAAGTCCTGTTGTCATTGTTAGTTTTAGGTAATAACACAAGACTTCGATTTACTTTGATGTTACTTATTTTCAATCGCAACCCAGACATCTGCGCAGTGAGACTATGTCCTACGAGCTCACGTCCTACTTGCTAACTGAATGAACTTACTTATATCTAAACGGAAGAGAGGGTCCTTTCTACGGTTCTCACGTATCACACCGGAAGGTTAGGAACGGAGGTCAAGCTTGTCATCATCCTTCAAGCCGTGGGCTGTAGCTTATAAGGCCATTTTGATTTCTACACTATTGCCATAAATATTAGTATCTAATAATTATGTAACAAAAACACGGGTTTCCACTTGAACATCAAAGGTTAAGTAGGGCGATGAGCCTTCAGTTACTTGGATAGGTGACCATTAAGAATAATTGGTATTGTAGAAACTCGAAGCCTATGTGCAAGACTAAGCAATTATGAAATTCCTGGGGAACAACGCCAGACATGAGAGGTCGAGGAATCAATCAGAAACATGACTCTTTAGAGAAGCAGTTTGGCTTTATATATATTTCACTAACCCATCCACAGAGCAGGATGTGACACAAGGTCAATTTCTTAACACAGAGTTTAACGTGTTTGAATTCAGTTTTTACACTTCTCCTAGACCGGTTTGCATACGCAAGGTTTAAATTTACACTATTTTACCATAAAGGGGAGAGTTGTTGGGTACCTACCTTTCCCAAGGTATGTAAAATGCAAAAGCCTTGTCGCAGGATTTAACTCGGGTCGAAGAATTCCTTTTGACCGCGCGCATTCAGTTAAGCGTCATAAGAAACCTGAGAAAGATAGAACCATTACAAAAAAATATAAGTTGTATCTTCCCTCAAATTTAACTGCTATTAAAATAAACATTGAACTGCCTTCAACGCACATTTCAGTTAAAAAAACAATTCTCAAAGAACTCCAATAGCGTTATTACGTTAACTTTCGTACTAATCCGAGAGAGAGAGAGAGAAAGAGAGAGAGAGAGAAGAGAGAGAGAGAAGAGAGAGAGAACACTATGGGTTAAATAATACACTACTGCAACTTTTACAAGGGTGGTTTAGCATTAAAAACACAATGGTTGACATGCCATTAAACGAGAAACCAAAACTAAACTGTGAAATGTCCCGGATGCATGTTTGTGTGTTGGAGTTTTTGTGGAGGTGGCGGTTGGTTTGAATCGTGGCGGAAAGAGCCAGGTGTTGGGAGCTGCGAATTCAGGCACTCGATGGAGAACGACGCCTACTTTATAACGCGGTATGCAACAAAGATTTGGCAGAGAAATTCGAAGTCCATGATATGCAAAACTTCACCATTTTTTTCTTATAACGTTTAACTGAATGCACATGGTGAAATGGTTAGAGTCGTAGGAATAGATTTTCGACTCGAGTTAAAATCCTAGAACAAGCTGTTTTAAATTTAAGGTAGGTACAACAACTCTCGCTCCTTAATGGGTAAATAGTAGTAAATCAACTTTCTTATGTAAATTAGAACCTCAGTCCAAACTATTACGTTCATGTTGAGATTGATACCTTTACCCACCTCCAGCTAGGGGTCAAATAAGTAACTACTATTCTTCTCCAAGGGGGATTTGACATTAAATAACCGACGAAAGTGAACATAATAGCGTGACTGCAGTTTGAATTCGCTTACAACGATTTCGCAGACCAACAGTTAGCATTACGCCACAAGGACTCCCCGGTACTATTTAACCTATAGTTGGAGATGAGAGTATTCATACGTTCCAAAGGGTATTAGCTCGAAAACGAACGTAATGACGTGACTTGAGTTCGAAAATCGCTTATTACGATGTCGCAGTCTAGCACGTTGGCCTCTATCCACTAGGACCCGCTAACACGGTTATTGTGCATTTCTTCGTAGTGCTAAAGATATTCAAGGTTTCTTCATGGCATTGCTGTTAAAGTTTCTATATTTCCTGACATAAACAAAACCGTATGATTTGCATACACTTATATTGTTTAAAGTATTCTTAGCTGATACTAACAATTCCACGCAATTATATAATTAAGTAACTATTTCTATTTAATGTTCTTCCTTCAAGGATTTCTTTGGCAATTGAATAAACGTGAAGGTTGATATGCATTAACAAAGAAACAAACAATCATATTAAAATTGACAATTGACAATATATGTACGTTTTAAAGAAGGCATAATGGCAACTCATTCAAATTCGGGGGAGTCCCTATGGAATAGTGGCAAATGTGCTGAATTGGATTTTAGTAAGGGATTTTGACTCCAGTTACGCTACTAGGTCCTTTCGGACTAATGCCCTTTGGAAAGGTACAAACCCTTATCCACTACTGCTTCTTTTTATATGCTGTCTTTGGCATTGAATAATACGAAAAATTGATATACTATTAAACAAGAAAACCAAACTCTTTGGTTTGGTTTGTTTTGTTTTACGGCATATCAACCTCAGTGGGTCATTTATGCGATAAATTTTGAAATAAATCATTCTTATGGATAATACAATTTTTTATAAATACATTTTCTATTTAACCATAGATGGGACCTACACGGTACTACCACTCGGTCAGAGTGGACCAGGGAGCAATGGTGATGAAGGGGTGGCTCACACATTCCAAACTCAAAAACTGGAACTCACCATCAGATAGAGTTTAACGTCATTCCCAGGCATGTAGAACCGCAGCACGCCTTCTAGCATCAATATGATAAAGAGGGGTTGGGGTTGCCATGAGGGATAGGGTTGGGACAATCATATAGGTGCTAGGAGTTGACGTCACCAGCCGATTGATCGGAGGGGGCCTTTCGACCGCCCGTCTAGCCAAGATAGGACCAAAGTGGAGTATTGCATGTCATGAACTGCTCATCCACTTGGGTCTATCCTTAAGCATCACGGGTCGCCACCACGCAACAGGTGGCCCCATTGGGGGAGTCTTACCCTCTGCAGAGGAGAGTGGTATATTTAACGCCCCAGCCGACAGGAGCGGAAACCAACTGTATAATTTACACACCTTATTTGTTTATAAGTATTCTTAGCTGTACTAAATTCACCCGTTATCATATAATTTGAAGTACTATTCCTATTTAATGTTCTTCTACGAGGATGACTTTGGCATTGAATAACCAAAACATAACAAAAAAAACGCTGAAGCTAAGAAGATGTTGTCTTTTCTTTAAAGCAGTTGCTGGTTTTTTCTTCTCTTCTTTTTTTTTTTTCTTTTTTATTCACAAGTCTAAAAATGTCGAATGAATTTTTGCATTAGGCTTTTCCCCGGCATATGTCTGCATCCTCTACTTAATTCCTCGTTTTTGTTTTTCTCTATAGAATTTACTATAACTTTAGCACACATGTCGCAGATTGCTTACGGTACCTGATGTTTCCTAAGTGGCCACCATCTAAAGAAAGAAAAACAAAAACGTTTTTGTTTACTATTAAAAAGAAAACGAAATTAAAAACGAAGGCACTTTCACGGGATCGCGAATCTTACCTTTATAGGTTCTCTTCCGCCAAATTCCCAAGAAACGGTAGTAAAAAAAATAAATAATTTTTCTGAATGTTTGAGATGAAGCTTGAAATTAGTATTATCTGCGTTATTCGGACTATTGTCGCCCATCTTGGACACATGGCCGAGTAGATTAGGCAGTTAGGTTAAAACAGTTCTAAGTACAGTTATCTCTGGTACCCGAGTTCAATCCTGAGTGAAATCAGTTAGAAAAAATAATTAATTAACACAATCTTACCCAGCTATGGTTAGCGGAATGAGACATGATACTCGTGGACTAAATAAGGGTTTAGGTTCAAAGTTCCGTGATGGCTCCCGATTACGACAAGAAAGTTCCCGAGTTCGAAAGAAGTTCCGAGTCCGAGAAGGTTCCGAGTCCGAAAGAAATACTGAAGAAGGCCGGGGGGTAATATGGCGAAAACGTTGTACAAAACATGAAGATGGGACATAGTCCGAATAACGCAGATAATACTAAAAATAAATAGAAACCAGTCCAAATACACCAAGCAATAGACTTTTCACTATGTGGTTCAGCGTTCTGAATAATAGTCTTAATATTTAATACGAACCTACTAAAAAATAATACTCAACAAATTATAACGTGTCAACGGTGCATGCATTTGGGCCAATATTTTTAAAATGTCCCGGATTCAAATGTTTTGGTGTTGAGACTTTTCTGGAGTGGGGTTGGTTTGGAATCGTGGCGTAAAGAGCAGGATTTGGGAGCTGCGAATTCAGGCACTCGGATGGAGTACGATCCTCTCTCAAGTACATTAG
>CM042156.1:76149872-76161091 GCA_023376005.1 Doryteuthis pealeii | reverse complement strand
TAAAAATTATGGCATTATGAATAATTCAATTAAGAAGAAGAAAAAAAATAATGAAAAAATGTGAAGAAGTATAATAAATAACGAAAACAAAAAAATAACATTTTTAAAATTCTCGTTGAAAAGAAAGCAATTATCAAATTCAACATTCAAAGTTCAACTTATATTTTAATCATTCTGATTAAGATCTAAGTTTTGAAAAAGAATGGATATAATTTAATTTCTAAAATAAAAAAAAATAAAAAAAATAATTTAAAAAACAAAACACAACAATTGTAGTTTAATGAGAAAGCAACACGAATGATCGTACTAAAAGTAATTTTCAGAATTTAATTTCCAAGTTTTAGATTTTAGAGTTTGTTAATTTTCAAAATTTAATTTTCAAAAATGTTTAATTTTTTCTGTGTAGCATGTCCTTTTTCTCCCCTTTCTTTCTTTATAATAAAGTGTTTAATTTGCAAAATTAAATTTCTAAGCTTTAGATTTTAGAGTTAGTTAAAAAAAAAACAACAACAAAGAACAAACTTCAGCTTATCTATTTGACTTGATTAAAATCAAAATATTTCGTGCCCAGTATATGGATTGGCCCCTATATTTTTACGGTATGTGGAATTGACCGAATCAAAATAATTAGGTTTTCTTAAATAACTAGTTTTACAATGGTATGTCATGAATTTAGAATTAGGTAAACAAAAGATAATCGAAATCATATTAGTTTGGAAATATTTTAGAAACAATAGATAATTGTTTACAATGTAGATAATCTAAGGACAAAGGATTGTTTACAAACGAGAAATGATAGTTGAAAATTCCAATGATAATATTTATATCAATAGAAAACTAAAAGGTCATTGGAATGCCACAAGTAACAGAATCAGCTGAGACTTGAACATTCCGATGGCAATATCTAAGTCATTAAAAAACTGCCGATTTTCAATGGAATGCACAAAGATCAGCTGATTTTTGATGAATAATTAAAATTATAAAAAGGCCCATAGAGCTAAAAAAAACTTCAGTGGGGAACTTACGCTTTTCCCGACTCGACAGAGTTGTTGAGCTGATGCTCCTAACTCGACAGTAGGAACGGACGCTCTTCCCAACTCGACACAATGGGGAGAAGACGCTGTCCGAAAACATAAAATACGACTCAACAGGTCCGTCTATTTTTCGTTCTCTCTCTCTCTCTCTCTCTCTCCTCTCTCTCTCTCTCTCTCTCTCTCTCTCTCTCTCTCTCTCTCTCTCTCTCTCTCTCAACAACAACAACAAATTCAATCACAGACATTGTTTTATCAAAACTACTACAATGTTGACACAACCAATCGCACAAATATAAACAATACATGTCACACTTGTCACACACAACTACGTACAGACACATACAGTCGGCAACATCGCTAAAAGAACAATTGAATATACCAATTGTAAATTAATGTATATAAAGTTTGTTTCCTTTATCAATTTTGTCTTCTTTTTTTGTTTTCTATGGAAACTACATTTCCGTAGTCATATACATTTAAATTGTGGGGATCAAAACTCTGGATCCACTTCAACCACACACTCACCAAACAAATCCGGTCCCTACACCAGATGGCGGGCTTAGAATACACTGACTGTATCCTTTGCAAAGGTGTAAACTCCTCCCCCACCCCACACACACACACGTACAAAAAGGGGTACATTGCATCTGATGGTGAAACTCCAATTCTGGAGATCTGGGGATTACCCCTTCATTGCCATCACTCCCAGGTTCACTCAGGACAGGTAGTATTTGTTAGGGTCCCATCTGTGTCAAATAGTCCTGTTTAAAAATGATTTGTATTTTATAGGATTGTACAAATAACAAAACAACTAAAACAAAAACAAAAAAGTTCGTAAGGAACTAGACAAAAAATTAAATATAAATATATAATGAACGCAATTGCCTAACCTATAGGCATAAAATAACCTTAAACGGGTTAACATGCCATTAGAATAAATCAATCAAGATATTTCTTGTGCTTTTATTTTGCAACAAATTAATTGGACGATAAACACTGTGTTGTATACCCTCTCTTTACTTTCTTACTTCTATTATTCTTCTGTTCATCTTTGGTATCTTACGTTCTTCTTCTAGCGTCTGGATCTAGTCTTGGGGACTTCGTGTCTGGTCTTCTAGGTCAGTCTTGTTGCCAAGACATTCATCAACCACAAAACCATATTATTTATTTAAACTTTTATTTCTTAACTAAACATATTTCTCTAACTAATCACGGCGCGAGTGTGCAGTGAGCTCCAGCTAAGGCAGAAACATCTTATCTGCCTGACGTCCAAGCTGAAAACTGAGAACCAACCAGGTCCCACGTGACTTCACATATTTCGCGGGCTTTCTGTAATATTCCATGGAAAGTCCCGCCCGTGATATGAAATGGGGCCATCTCATCAGAAATACAAGGGGTTGACAATAATCTATGCATAGATTATGTAACACACTGAAATGCAAAAGATTATGACAAGCTAAATGAACTGTCACATTTCACCACATTTCAATTTATTTAAAAAAATAACTTTTCTTTACTTCTTGTAAAGAGAGATTGTTTTTGAATCTGAGGTGGAGCGCCACACCTATCATCAGATCTAAGCCATGTTACTCATTTACTGAGTAGGCAAGAGCTAGTATCAAATCTGGGACTTTGTGATTCTGAGGTGGATGCTTTAAGGACTGAGCTAAACCGGACCCTAAACATAAAGTAAAATGGAGTGGCCTTCTATTAATTGTCAGAATTAAAATAAATAAATTCCTTCTTTACGCGTATATCGCATAAAATTCTATAATATACATATGTATATATATATACACGCATATATATATATACACGCATATATATATATATACGCATGTATATGTATATACACAAGTATATATATATATACGCATGTATATATATACGCACACACACACACACATATATATATACACACATAAGTATATATATACATGTATATATATATATATATATATATATATACATGAATATATATATATATATATGAATATATATATATACACACACATGAATATATATATATATATAAATATATATATATATATATATATATACACACATGAATTAATATATATACACACATGTATATATATAAGAATTTTTGATTTTGTCTTATTTAGAATAAAGTATATATCATTATTTATATTTTTGCTTGAATGCAATTACAATGTGCATTACCTATAAGATTCGATAATTATAGAAGATAATAATGACAAGTGAATTTTGATAAAGAATTATTCGGTGTGTAGAACATCGTACAGACTGTTTCAACTTTATTAAGCCTCATCAGCAATGTATACTAACGGTTTCTGACTATCCTGCTGAAGTCCCGGTTTCGATTTCTATCGGAGGGACTCGTGATATTTTATCAACAATGCTTCTAAAAATAAAAAAAAACATCCAAAAAATCTTATTTCCTTCGCCGAAGAGCATAAGGCCCGGGTTTGTTATTATTCACTCAACGTCCCCTTACCTCATATGGTAGAGTCATATCAGTATCATTGACAGGTTAATTTCGCAAGGATTTTCCCGTGCTGTATCGTGGCCTAGGCAGTATGGTTTCTGAGTATCCTGCTGAAGTCCCGGTTTCGATTTCTGACGGGGGTAAATCGTTAGTATACATCGCTGATGAGACTTAATAAAGTTGAAACCGTCTGTACGGTGTTCTACAAACCGAATAATTCTTTACCGAAATTCACTTGTCATTATTATCTTCTATAATTATCGAATCTTATGCGATATACACATTGTAATTGCCTTCAAGCAAAAATATAAATAAGAATATATACTTTATTCTAAATAAAACAAAATCCAAAAAATCTTATATACATGTGTATATATATATATATATATATATATATATATTCATGTGTGTATATATATATATGTATATATATTCATGTGTGTATATATATATATATTCATGTGTGTATATATATATATTCATGTGTGTATATATATATTCATGTATATATATATATATATATATATATATATATATAGGTGTGTGTATATGTATATATATATTCGTGTGTATATATATATACATGTATATATATATACTTGTGTGTGTATATATATATGTATATATAATACATGCGTATATATATACATGCGTATATATATACATGCGTATATATATATATACTTGTGTGTGTGTATATATATATACATGCGTATATATATATGTGTATATATATATGCGTATATATATATGTGTGTGTATATATATACTTGTGTATATATATATATACTTGTGTATATATATATATATACATGTGTATGTATATATATATATATATATATATATATATACATGTGTATATACAAATATATATATACATGTGTACATATATATATATACATGTGTATATACAAATATATATATACATGTGTATATATATATATTTCATTTTAACCTACCGTTGGATTCGCTTCCATTTTCAACTAAGATACATATACATATATACATTAATATACACGCACACACACACACGCGCGCGCACACGCATATATATATATATATATATATATATATATATATTTATGTATATATATATATATATATATATATATATATATATATAGGTAATTCCATATCAAATCATCCAGGTCCTGTCACCCACGCCCTTCAATTTTTCAATTATGAACCTTTGACCCATAGATATAGCCTAACAGGTACTACCACCCAGTGTTAGAGTGTATCTGGAAGTAATGTCAATCCTGGTGTACTCTACACTTCCCAGAGCTCAACAACTCGAGCTTCATCACTAGATACACTTTAATGTCGTACCCTCGATCACCCTTCCATAACTTTTCGTTTCATTTTGCAAATTTTATTTTTCATTTTTTAATTTATTTATTTATCTATTTTTTTTTTTTTTTACTAATTTAATTGCTTTTCTTCTTTCTTTTATTAGACTGACTTCTCTCTCTTTGCCAAGAAGAATTTCGTTTTTGATTTTAAGAAACAAACATATTGTAGCAACAACAAAAAATCAACATGTTATGCAATTGATTTCCTCTTTTTCTTTCTTTCTTTTTTTTCTTTCTTTCTTTTTTTCTGTTCTTCTAAATTCTCTTTCAATAAATAATTATCTTCAACAAAATGGACAAGAACAAACTAGAAATTGGAGGCAAATGTTCAAGTAGGAATAAACGGTCGGCTTATTCCAAGCATCGCCAACAGATTACAGTTGCCATAGTTGTAAAAAAGACTTGTATGACACAACTGGCTTCGTCTTGAAAGCTTCACTTTCTTCTCTGTTTTTACTAACTTTTATAAATTTTAACTTTTAATTAAAATTCAATTTTTAATTCAAAACAAAATGGTAAGTGCCTGTAGCGTGATAGCTAATGTTCTAAACTGCGACGTCGTAGTATACGAGTTCGAACTCTAGTGTTGCTTTTACATTCACTTTTGGACTAATACCCTTTGAAAAGTTATTAACTCCACCCCTAGAAATGGGTTGAATAGTATCCCTACTGTTCTCCTACAGTGATGGCTTTGGCATTAAATAACCAACAAAAAATGGTATGCCATTAAACAAAGAAAATAAACCAAACCAAAAACTCCCATAGAAGTGTTAACAGTTTTTAATGAAGATCATTAGATACCATTAAAGAAAAAGGTTTCACACTAAGAAAGGCAAGAGGCAGGCGATATTCCGCACAAACAGTCACAAATGCAGACTACGCTGATGACCTAGCACTTCTTGCAGATACACTGGCACAGGCTGAGTCACTACTACATAGCTTGGAGGAGGCAGAAAAGAATATCGGCCTCTATGGGAACTCTAATAAAACTGAGTTCATGAGTTTCAAAAAGAAAGGAGACATCTCCACACTAGACGGTAAGCCTCTTAAGCCGGTGGAACAATTCACATACATTGGTAGTTATATCTCATCCACAGAGAGCGATGTTAATACACGAATAGCAAAGGCATGGTCGGCCACAAACAAATTATGTCATATGGAAATCCGATCTCACTGACAAGCTTCCAAACTGTGGAATATATGAGATTTAATTAAACAGTGTCGATATTGTACCATAACTTCTATAAGGATCGATTTGGCATTAAATCACCACGATGTTTGATCTATATATTAATATTCGTGTTCGTACAACCACTATCATCTTACAACACGTCCAAATCGTCTAAGATGATATGCAAAAATGTAAATCCTGATTATCTGGTGTTGCTTATCCGCTGAATTCTTATTTCTTATGAGTGTCGTCATCTCAGCTAAATAATGGACTGTTTTTATTATAAAGAAAGAAAGAGAAGAAAAAGGACATGCTACACAGGAAAAATATAAGAAAGATAGAAAGATAGAAAGAAATTGGAAAGATAGAAAGAGGATATGGCGCGCGGAAGCTATAATGCTAATATGTTTCAATTGAACATAATAAAGAAGGAAGGAAAGAAAGAAAAAAAAATATATATATATAGAGAGAGAGAGAGAGTGTGTGTGTGTGTGTGTGTGTGTGTGTTAAATAAAGATTATCACACTTTTTACATAATGAACAATCGCAATAGCTCTTAAGTAAACATATCAAACGTTGTAATAATTAAATTATCATACTGTGGTATATTCACAGATCCTGCTAGTATATCATTAGACAAAGAAAGAAAATCATTTGTGTTGGATTATTTTGAGGTATGTATAAAGATTTAACCACGAATGGTGACAGACAGGTCAAGCGTTAAGAATAAAACAACTTGAAATAGGAATAAAAGACGTGTATTACAGAATATATATATATACATAACAATAAGGTTGCAAACTTTTAGTGCGTAAATGTATGTAATTTGTAAAAAAACTTAGCTGACTCCTGAGGTAGGGTGAATTATCGGATCCCCTGCTACGGCTTATCTGTCATAATGCTGGATATGAGAGACGTTCAATTTTGTGGTCCGTCTTCGATGCTGGTCGAGCAGAAAAAGGATGAGTTTCACACTTTGGGTTTACCGCCAAAGTATTCTAGCCTGTGATTGGTTGTTTCGAAACAGAGGCTCGTAGACAAGGACGATAACCCCCATACCTCAGAATATCAATATATGAGGTGTGCTGAAGACCAGGACTTATATTTATAAACTGTTTCAAAACAGCTGAATCGGCCTGTCAAGAAGGCCCAAACATGTATTTGAGTTGTTATTTGGGGGCGTTGATAAATTGTCCTAGAATTAATCATTGGAGAAGGACAGACCAACAAACGAGGATTATATAACTCTCTATTTCAAGACAGGATAAACTCTGATGCTTATACAACTCGTTACTTCAAGACAAGATAAACTCTGATGCCACTCAGGCCGGATCAGCGGACAAGGATTTAGTCTGATTCTACATCTTTCTACTTCAAGAGAGGATCAAACTTTATGCCACAAGGGATCTCCACTATAAAACAGTTTTCAACTACAGCCCTAAAAAGGCCACACGAATCGTAACAATTTTATTTTATCGATTATTTTATTTATTTTATTATTTACTTTGGGGCAAGTTCCAGGACTTCATAAAAAGGTTCCCGTTTTTTTTCCCCTTCAAATTACTGTCAGTAAATATTAAGAGAATTCCCCATTGTGGAAATGATATGAAGTTTTGTTCTATTGTTATTCCTCCCTCACGCATCTCTGAAGTTTTGAACAATCAGTGCTCGAAATTGCTCCACACGCCATAAGCAAAAAATCGATTCTATTTAATGGTGAACTCCGAGATGCTTCAAACGAAATTCTCGGTTAAGCAATCGCCCTGACCCGACACTCGTCCGCTGTTTGAAATCGAACAAACCGAAACACAGATGAAAAGATGTTAAATCTCCAACGATCTGTCCAGTTGCTTCGTACTAATTGCTTTCGTGTCTGAATGCTGTCTGATTGTTTGTTATTGCTAAAATATAACAAATTGCTTGTAGCGAGGCCGCAGAAGTTATCAGAACGAGACTGAACACAACACCACAACTGCTGTCTAAGGTGTTATATACCCCTTAATATATCTCGGGTATATAATGCGAGAGAGAAACAGACAGAGTAGGAGAGATGAAGTTCTTTTACTTGTTAACTCGTCTGCTTGCTTCTGTTAATTCGTCAGTTGCTATATTCTCAGTTCTTCTGTTTTTTTCGGGCTGTTTCTTCGGGTTGATTATTCTTCTTTGGGCTGGTCATTTCTTTGGGCTGGTCATTTCTTGTTTAAATGAACCAAGATTTTTTGTTTGTTTTTCTTAAGTCTTTGATTTCAACAATCCCAGTCCATAAAGATTCAACCGTGCGGTGGACAAACGACATTCAGAACGAGTGTAACTATGCATCCGTTCACTCGGTATTTTTCGTCGCAACTAAAAAAAAATTCTCACGCCTGTCATCGCACGCATCCGGAGGGGTTAAGTCGGGGTCATCATTTTCAATCATAACCCTAACGGTTATGGAAATTTCCCACTTAACCCCCTCCGAGTTAGAATCTAACGAACTCTTATTCGAAATATTCCTACTACAGTACGTACATAATTCATAAGCTGCATATGAATTATGTAACAAAGGGACCCCAGGTTCAGATTTTGTCACTCCACCGCGTCAAGTTACCATATCACGCTGGTAAGTGAGGGGTTGAACTCATAGTTTTCCTGACCAAGGATCCCCGTGATGGATTGGCTAACGTGTTGGACTAAGATATCGTAGTAGTTAAAAATACTAGTTTGAACTCCAGTCGCGCTACAAGGTTCACTTTTGTAATAATACGCTTTGGAAAACCCCAGTTATAGGTTGAATAGTACCAGTACTGTTCAACAAGAAATGCTTTAGCATTTTATAACCCACGAAAATTGATATGCCATTAAACAAAGAAACCAAATCAAAACTTACTAAGTCTCTCAATTAGATTAGAATGTGATACATCGTCAATTTCTCAAGCGGAGTTAAACAGGTTTGAAATCTAAAGTTTCTTTCTGGTATACCAGTTGCCATACTAATATTAAAGAGCCCAGTCTGTCCTGCTCTATATGCATAGCTGGATGGAGAATAGATACATACCTTTCCCAAGTGTATTAGCGCTATGTGAAATGCAAAATGTTGTGTCCAGGATTTGAACTCGGGTCCATAGATTACCGTAGAAATTTAATTCTCAGTAATAACAATTGTTCAGAAGTAGAATTGTTATATGGATCATTAAAATATCGCCGTAGTCCCCGAATTCGGTATTTTATTTGTGTTTTGACCACAGTAATATTACATGGACCCTCAAGATCTATGTAGACTCATGTTGATAACCAGTTTGTTTGCTGATGTGGGAGTTATTTTCGTATTCGCCTGGGGAGTTGTCTGCCCGTTTAGTTTCACTGGTTCCCACTAGGGGCCTGGTCTATTTAAGCGGCTTATTTGAACTTCTATCTTTTTTCCTGTTGCTCGACCTACGAGGCACTATGGGTTAGACTTAGGTCTACTCCCTTCTCGTTGGGGCTTCGGCCCTTAACACTGGCCACTCACTGCTAGTAAGTCTCTTATACGATATATGACTATCCTTTAGTCATGTATCCGTAACTACGTTTTTATGTACATTTAGGTATCTCTTTGATACCTAAATATCTTGTATTTTACCATTCATGAATTCATTATCTCTACTCTTGTATATGTATTTATATTAATTATGTATGTATGTTTATGTACACCTCTATGTATTATGTACCCTGTTTATTCTGTGCTGTATATAAAATGTTTTGTCTATCAACACTGATAATGCGTTTACAAAGATAGAAATACAAAGACATAGCCCACGCAAAGTTTAAAAGACGTGGAGGGAACTAAAAGAAAGATGACATATGTGGAGTTAGAAGTGGAGTTAGATTGATACTTGAGAGAGAGAGAGAGAGAGAGAGAGAGAGAGAGAGAGAGAGAGAGAGAGAGAGAGTTTTGTTTTTGTTTTTTTAATTGTAAGGGTTTCGTGTATGCTTCATATATTTGATACCAAGGTTATAAAAATTAATGTACTGGGTGTTTTTTAACTTGAAAAATTTTTTTTAAATATTAGCTACCATATTTTTGGAACCAGAAGCCAGCGATTGACTTAGTGCTATATGTCTACCCCGTAGATTAAATAAAGGGTTTGGTTCAATGAAGGCTACCGATTATGTCATGAAGGCTTCCGAATTCAACAAGAAACACCTGAAGAAGCCCAGTAGTCACATCAGCTGAAACATTGTGTATATAACAATAAAGATAAGGACAATAGTACGAATAATCCACATAATGCAACATTTTGATATGACAAAAATGTTGCTAGTATAAATCAATTGATTTAAAAAGAAATTTTTAAGCAACAATTTCATTTCTCAATTCAATGTTATTGCAGTTGTAAATATAACACTTAGCTCAGTTGGTAGAGTGTCTGATAGGAATCACAAGGTTCCTGGTTCTCGCTAGAATGCGAGGATAGAAAGGCAAGGAGACTATTATAAATGAAACGTTTTATTCATAGTTCACATCTGTATTCTTTCTAAATATAATTTCAGTCTCAAAACGCTCGTATATATATATATATATATATATATATATATATATATATTATATATATATATATATATATATATATAATGAGACCAATGTAGTATATAGATTTAAATGTCCCCTAGGAGATTGCAGTCTCACAGAAAATGATAATACATTCATTGGATTCACCTCAACCACATTGTCAAGGCGTCTAACCCTCCATTTAAAAGACAATAGCTCTATTTCACAACACCTAAAATTACATTCATGTCCCACTCTAATTACCGAAATATTCTAACGGAAAATACACACATTCTGCACAAAGAAAAAAATAAACAAAAACTCCAAATACTAGAAGCTTTATACATAAAACAATACAAACCATCTTTAAACAAAATTAATTTCCAATACAGTACACACATTCTAAAATGCCTATAACACCTTTCTCACCAATTCTTATTCTTCCAGCCTCCACATTAATATAATTTTCTTTTAAAAACTGGAATACATCACTCCTGATGATGGCACTTCGAAGTGCCGAAAGTACTCGGGAACTGAACTTTGGTGGACTTATCCACCAATTCCACCCAAACATTAAAAAGTTGGCCAGAAAATGAGAAAAGATCAAAAATAAAATTGTTTAAACAGGAGATGTGCCTTTTGTTTAATTCTACATGTATAAATGAAAGAATGCTGCCCAAAC
>CM042156.1:76127372-76144872 GCA_023376005.1 Doryteuthis pealeii | reverse complement strand
TAATATATATATATATATAATATATATATATATAATCGGCAAAATCTGTGTACGGAACATTTTATGTATTTTTCCTATTATTATTATCATCATCATTTCAACTCCATCTGATTATTTTAATAATAATAATAATAACGTAAATCCGTATACATTTTGATAAACAGACCGAAACACATGTGTAAGTGATATCGATTAAAAGTGATATCGATAAAATTCATTTTATCCATCTACATTTCTTTTCTTTACTCATTTTTCCTCATATATATATATATATATTATATATTATATATATATATATATATATATGTATATATATGTGTGTGTGTGTGTGTGTGTGTGTGTGTATGTGTGTGTGTGTGTGTGTGTGTGTATTAAGATATCGTCAGTAAATGACAACATGATTGAGCATAAATGTTTATTAATATAATAATAGCTTTTCAAAGTTAACAATATCATATTTCGCGATCTTACACAGAAATCATCAATCATCATTGTATATATGAAAATAAGTAAAAAAAAATAATAATTAGAAAAAATAAGGAAGTAAAATCTTCAACGATCTCATTGGTTAAAAAATACAGATAATTTGATTCTTTTTATTCTCATAAATAAAATAGATAAACTAAATATAGATAAACCAAAAACATTTAACTGGTTATTTGATCTTGTACAAAAAGAAAATTATAGAATTCATTCTCCTGAGTCAATTGTATGACTTCACTTATTCACACGCTATACAATAACCTCATCTGTTTGTTAATTCCTGATTTTTTTGGAGAAGGTCGATTTTTTTTTTTTCGATTCCTGTTTTTGAGATAAGAGTACATTCCCATAATTCACAATTGAATTCCTCATGTCAGCAATGGAAAAGGCAAAATAATTTGTCCGACCTTTTTTCAAGGCTGATTTTTTTCTCTTTTTATCTGTTGGACTGTGGAATCCTGACTCACGAGTTTGATTCGTTTTGCTCGTAACTCAATTTCCTCGTATATCAAATCAATTTTGTCCATTGAAAGGCTGACTTCATCCGTTGTGGATTCGGGGCTAACTACTGCTACCGACGTTAACACCTCTAGGGCCCGGGTTCTAACTGCCTCCGTGCTGAGTTTAGCTGTATTTATATAAAATTCTCCTTCCCCACCCATCTTCTCAGATGGCCAGTACTGAAATGCGTTCCGGAGCCCTCAAAATACCCTAATTATCACTGTATTGTATAAAACATGATAAAATAGAATGTAATGAATTATGTGCCTGTAATATTTTTTAATATTTATTTTTTTATAAATCAATTGTGAAATGCAAGCAGCGTCGTCAAGGACAGTAGCAATGACACACTGCACCTCCATAAAATGCAAAAGATATTGGTGAATGTAAATGAGTATGAATTAATAAGTATTGAAGTCAGTCAGTCAGTCAGTCAACAATTGGTTTGAACAATGTAACTGGCCAAGCATAACTGAACCAGTGTCAAGACAACTGGTGCTTATAGGAATTCAGAACATTCACTCAGGGAATGGAATCACCCAAATGCATGAGTCCTGATTGGCTGTTTGGTTTGTAGGATACTCTGAGGCTCCAAATCCTGCCATTTTGCAGTAGTCTTTGCAGCAAACCAGAATCGTATTTCAGTTACGACTGCTTGCTGTCTTGTCTTGCCAATTCGACGGTAATTGGACTTAGTATTATTCACAATAGGTAGAACAATTAAAACGGAAAATTCCGAAATGAACCAAAATATTCCGAAAGAATTTATAAAACATAATATTAGTTTTAAAGAGTTATCCTATTTTAGGTTCAGCCAACATTCAATCGTTATTGCAATTCAATTATTAAGGGTCGGTTTAGCTCAGTCGGTAGAGTGTCCAGCTGGAACCATAAGGTTTCTGATTCGATACTGGTCCTCGCCAACTCAACTATGAGTAGCACAGGGATCTGTGCGGTAAAGTGAGAAAGACTGATGGTAGGTTTGGCGCAAAAACGTTATCCCTGGTCTAGCCCTAGCGAAAGGGGATAGACTCCCTCGCTGTCCGGCTAATACAAACAATAGGCCACTTCCCCAACTTTACATTTATATATAAATAAAAAGCAAATAAGGGTCGGTTTAGC
Organism: Doryteuthis pealeii; assembly: GCA_023376005.1. NCBI lineage: Eukaryota > Metazoa > Mollusca > Cephalopoda > Myopsida > Loliginidae > Doryteuthis > Doryteuthis pealeii. The sequence continues at coordinate 76,142,766 of CM042156.1, read as the reverse complement.
TCAGTCGGTAGAGCACCTATCTAAGTAATCGCAAGTTTTCTGGTTCGATATAGGTCCGCTCCAACTCAGCACATAAGTATTGGGTAATCTGATCTGTGCGGTAAAATAGAGAACTGACAGTAGGTGTGGCACTCTACCTCATCAAAACAATCTCCCTGGTCTAGCCCTATTCCGGCTGATACCGACAATAGGTCACTCCAACTTTACTTATATTTACTATTATATAAATTCTGGTAATGCGAATTGAGTTGACATCTATCTAAACAGCAATCTTTGCTAAATAAATGAGATTTCCCGCTCAAAAAATATCAAATATTATAATTAATAATTTAATTGGTTTCTTTTGCCTTCGAAACGTCATCTATAAAGTTACAGTCGTAATGCGTCAGATTCTGGAATAACATGAGATTTCAAATAATGGCGAAGCATTTATTTATAAAAATGTGTTCTTCACATGCAATTTTATACACAATCTTTAAACTTAATTCTATATTTTCAGGATAGGTTTCATTTTTCGCTTTGAGCAAAAGCTGATATAAAATTCTGCAGGAAAATATCGGACGTGTCGCTTATACCAATGAGCACAACGCAAAGTCGTAAATTAAGTAGAGGGTTTCATCTGTCATTTTCCGAAGTTACCGAAAATGAATGATCCTTAAAATGATGGAGGATTTAGCAGAGGTATTATTTTACAATGATGACTTGAATTATCTATCTCCGGGTTTACCATTAGAGATCCTAGAATTTCCTTTCATATTTTTCAGATGCGTAAACAAAAAGTCATTGACCAAGATAAGAATAAGCTTAAAATGTTGTATACTGAGGTTTTCACGGTACCAAATCGATATATGTTGTATACCCTTTCTTACTTCTTACTTCTGGTCGTATTTTCTTCTGGTCGGCTTTTCTATTCTGATCGTCTATCTTGGTCTGGTCTCTTCTAAGGTCTGAACTTTCTTGGGGACTTTGGGTCTGGTTTCTGTTAGGGATTTCTCCTTATCAGAAGTCCTGTGTCATTGTTAGTTTTTAGGTAATAAACACAAGACTTCGATTTACTTTGATGTTACTTTATTTTCAATCCCAACCCAGACATCTGCGCAGGTGAGACTTACGTCCTACGAGCTCGGCTCCTGCTTGCTAACTGACTGAAACTTACTTACTATCTAAACCGGAAGAGAGGGTCCTTTCTACCGGTTCTCACGGTATCCACGGGAAGGTTAGGACTGAGGTTAAGCCTTCTCACTCATCCTTCAAGGCCGTGGGCTGTAGCTTATAACGGCCATTTTGATTTCTACACTATTGCCATAAATATTAGGTATCTAATAATTATGTAACAAAAACACGGATTCCCACTTGAACACCAAAGGTTAAGTAGCGATGAGCCTATTCAGTACTTGGATAGGTGACCAATTAAGAATAATTGGTATTGTAAGCAACTCGAAGCCTATGTGCCAGACTAAGCAAATTATGAAATTCCTGGGGAACAACGCCAGACATGAGAGGTAGTGGAATCAGATCAGAAACACTGACTCGTTGGAGAAGCAGTTTGGCTTTATATATATATACCACACCAACAGCAGGCAGGATGTGACACAAGGTCATTTCTTAAACAGAGTTTAACGTGTTTGAATTCAATTTTACTTCTCCTAGACCGGTTGCATACGCAAGGTTAAATTTACTACTATTTACCCATAAAGGAGGGAGAGTTGTTGGGTATTACCTTTTCCCTATGTAAAATGCAAACAGCCTTGTCCAGGATTTTAACTCGGGTCGAAGAATTCCTTTTCACCGCGCGCATTCAGTTAAGCGTTATAAGAAAACCTGAGAAAGATAGAACCATTTACAAAAAAATATAAGTTCGTATCTTCCCCTCAAATTAACGCTATTTACAAACATTAAAATAAACATTGAACTGCCTTCAACGCAAAAAAAAAACAATTCTCAAAGAACCCCAATCGCGTTATTACGTTAACTTTGAAATAGAGAGAGAGAGAGAGAGAGAGAGAGAGAGAGAGAGAGAGTCCCAGCTATGGGTTAAATAATACAACTACTGCACTTTTACAAGGGTGGCTTTAGCATTAAAAACCCACAATGGTTGACATTGCCATTAAACAAAGAAACCAAACTAAACTGTGAAATGTCCCGGATGCATGTTTGGTGTTGAGTTTTTGTGGAGGTGGCGGGTTGGTTTGAATCGGCGGAAAGAGCCAGGGATGTGGAGCTGCGAATTCAGGCACTCCGGAACGACCGCCTACTTTAATAACGCGGTATGCAACAAAGAGAAAATTCGAAGTCCATGATATGCAAAACTTCATTTTCTTTATTACGTTTAACTGAATGCACAGGTAAGAGTCGTAGCGATTAAATCGAGTTAAATCCTGGACAAGGCTGTTTTAAATTTAAGGTAGGTACCCAACTCTCCCTTTAAAGTAGTAGTAAATCTAATCTACTTTCTTATGTCATTTTGAGATTGATACCTTTACCCACCTCCAGCTAGGGGTCAAATAGTACACTACTATTCTTCTCCAAGGGTGGATTTGACATTAAATAACCGACGAAAGTGAACATAATAGCGTGACTGCAGTTTGAATTCGCTTACAACGATTTCGCAGACCAACACGTTAGCCATTACGCCACAAGGACTCCCCCGGTACTATTTAACCTATAGTTGGAGAATGAGAGTATTCATACGTTCCCCAAGGGTATTAGCTCGAAAACGAACGTAATGACGTGACTTGAGTTCGAACTCGCTTATTACGATGTCGCAGTCTAGCACGTTGGCCTCTATACCACTAGGACCCCCCTACCACGGTTATTGTGCATTTCTTCGTAGTCAAAGATATTTCAAGGTTTCTTCATGGCATTGCTGTTAAAGTTTCTATATTTCCTGACATAAACAAAACCGTATAATTTGCATACACTTATATTGTTTAAAGTATTCTTAGCTGATACTAACAATTCACACGCAATTATATAATTAGAAGTAACTATTTCTATTTAATGTTCTTCTACAAGGATTTCTTTGGCATTGAATAAACCGTGAAGGTTGATATGCCATTAAACAAAGAAACCAAACAAATCATTTAAAATTGACAATTGACAAATATATGTATGTTTTAAAGAAGCAAATGGCCAACTCATTCAAAATTCGGGGGAGTCTCTATGGCATAGTGGCAAATGTTTTTTGTTTGTTTTGTTTTGTTTTACGGCATATCAACCTCAGTGGGTCATTTAATGCCGATAAAGTTTTGAAATAAATCAATTCTTAATGGATAATACAATTTTTTATAAATACATTTTTCTATTTAATCCTTAGATGGGACCCTAACAGGTACTATCACTCCGGGTCAGAGTGAACCAGGGAGCAATGGTGATGAAGGGGTGCTCCACATTCCCCAAACCTCCAAAACTGGAACCTCACCATCAGATAGAGTTTAACGTCATTCCCAGGACATGTAGACCCGCAGGCACCGCCTTCTAGCATCCATATGATAAAGAGGGGTTGGGGCTTGCCATAAGGGCAATAGGGTTGGGAAAATCATATAGGTTCTAGGGCTTGACGTGACCAGCCGATTGATCGGAGGAGGCCTTTCCGACCGCCCGTCTAGCCCAAGATAGGGCCAAAGTGGAGTATTGCATGTCATGAACTGCTCATCCACCTGGGCTCTATCCTTAAGCATCACGGGTCGCCACCCACGACCAACAGGTGGCCCCATTGGGGGAGTCTTACCCCTCTGCAGAGGTGCAGTCGGTATATTATAACGCCCCAGCCGACAGGGCGGAAACCAAACTGTATAATTTACACACACTTATATTGTTTAAAGTATTCTTAGCTGGTACTAACAATTCACACGTTATCATATAATTTGAAGTAACTATTCCTATTTAATGTTCTTCTACGAGGATGACTTTGGCATTAAATAACCCAAAACAAAAACAAAACAAAAAAAACGCTGAAGCTAAGGAGATGGTTGTCTTTCTTTAAAGCAGTTGCTGGTTTTTCTCTTCTTCTTTTTTTTCTTTTTTATTCCACAAGTCTAAAAATGTCGAATGAATTTTGCAGTTAGGCTTTTCCCCGGCATATGTCTGCATCCACTACTTACATTCCTCGTTTTTGTTTTTCTCTATAGAATTTACTAAACTTTAGCACACATGTCGCAGATTGCTTACGGTACCTGATGTTCTTAAGTGGCCACCCATCTAAAGAAAGAAAACAAAAACGTTTTTGTTTACTATTAAAAGAAAACGAAATTAAAAACGAAGGCACTTTAACGGGATCACGATCTTACCTTAATAGGTTCTCTTCCGCCCAAATTCCCCAAGAAACGGTAGTAACAAAAATAAACAAGTAACCAGACAAATAACACCAAAGCAATAGACTTCACTATGTGGTTTAGCGTTACTAAATAATAATCTTAATATTTAAGACGAACCTACTAAAAAATAATACTATACAAATTGTCAACGGTGCATGGCATGTTTGGCCACTATTTGTGAAATGTCCCGGATGCATGTTTGGTGTTGAGCTTTTGTGGGGGTGGCGGTTGGTTTGAATCGTGGCAGAAAGAGCCAGGATGTTGGGAGCTGCGAATTCAGACACTCGGATGGAGTACGACCACCTACTTTAATAACGCGGTATGCAACAAAGATTGGCAGAGAAAATTCGGAGTCCATAACATGCAACACTTCACTTTGGACTTTACTTGTGCTAGATAGGCGATCGGAGAGGCTCCCCTCCAATCAAACGGCTGGTTACGTCAAGCCTTAGCACCTATATGACTTTTCCAACCCTATAGCCCTTAAGACAAACCCCGTGTTTAATGGCATATTAACTCTTGTGGGCTAATTAAGGCGAAATCCTTTTTTATAACTACAAGGATATAAATTAGCACTATTTCTCATAATCTGCCTATACAACAAACATCATTAGAGCTAATGAGGGAAAAAGGTTGCTCACTAAAAAAGCAAGAAGCAGATAATCTCCCACAGAAACTATTAAAGCCTAGATAAAATGGAGTTCGTTTGCTTTAAACAAGATGGAGACATCTCCACACTGGATGGTAAAAGCCTTTGAAATTAGTTCACCAGTTCACATTCATTGGTAGTAATCTACAGCGGGCAGTTGAAAGTTGGTTTGAATCGTGGCGGAAGGAGCCAGGATGTTGGGAGCTGCGAATTCAAGCACTCGGATGGAGTACGACCGCCTACTTTAATAACGCGGTATGCAACGAAGATTGGCTGAGAAAATTCGGAGTTCATTATATGCAAAACTTCACTTATGCTAGGTGGGCGATCGAAGAGGCTCCCCTCCGATCAATCGGCTGGTCACATCAATCCCTATCATCTATATGATTGTCCCGGTCCTATTTCCCTTATGGCAAACCCCACCCCTTTTTATGATATATGTCCTAGAAGGCTAGTCGAGTGTCTTAATGCCCTGAGTCCGACATTAGACTGGATCTAGTGATGAGGTTCCGATTCTGGATTTTAGGGAGTGTGGAGTACCCCTTCATCGTTGTTACAATAAGATCCACTCGGGCTGGGGTGAGAGTTATTGTTAGGCTTCATTTTATGGGTTAAATTGATATAGAAAAAATGAATTTAAAAAATTGGTTTAAAAAAAATTAAATACCAATGAAGAATGAATAAAACAAAATAACCCAACAATAGTTGACATGCCGTAAAATCCAACCAACCAAACAATTAAATAAACATTCATGTGTGTGTGTGATATTTATAATTATACAAATTATCAGTAAATTTTGGCGAAGGCTGCTGATGTCGACTTTTTACTAATGTTCTTGAGGGCAAAAGGCATGAACCTACTTCTACCTAAACTTTGTCTCATCAGCAAATACCATGACAAAATATCTAATCATTGGTTAATGGAGAAAAAGTGACTGTGAATAGACCTTTAAAAGGTACCTTTACCTTGAAAGATACTCTTTCAACCAACTCCCTAAGAAAGAAGAATTACCAAAAGAAACAAAAAACTAACACCTAAACAATAAACTTCGGCATGTGGTTTAGCTTTTACCAAATCATCGTTTTAACATTTAAGACTAACCTATTAAATTATTTGACTTTGTCGGTAAGAAATTAATAAAATAAAACAAGATAAAATAAAGTTGAGGGACTAAGACCAGAAAAAAAGCATTTCTGTAGTGAGAGAGGAGACCTGCCTCGTGCAACACGGTGTGACGGAGAGGGTGGCGGGCGTGAAGACTTGCCGTATTCTCGAAGGAAGCGGGCTATGCTTTGCCTGGCGTGTAGGACTGACCTAGAGTCGAACCCGCTTCCTTCAGAATGTGAGAGCTGTGGACGATCGGTGAAGTAGGAAATGGCATAGTGGCCCGGGTGTGAGTGGTCGCGCCGTGCTGGCGAGTGTCGCACGTGCTGAACGGACAATTATGAGTGAGGAGCCCGGATGTGGTGAAATTGGGGTATATTAAAAGGACTTATTCTCGCAGACCAGGCAGAACGACTTGCAGTAGTATTTTGTTGTCGAGACGAGCGGCACAAAGAAATAGTTTTGGATATTGGATTTTGGAACGAGATACAGTTGGGAGTGGTTGGACTGTCGATTGGAGCCTTGAGTCAGACTTGACTGTAACCCCCCCCCCCTACTGATTGAAAATTCTCCCAACGAAATCATCCCAAACGATTTAATTAGTTTACTGATAATTTAATTATTAAATTATTTTTTACATTTTTGTCTCGACATAATAAAGGTGTGCTTCCTTTTGTGTTCTGGTGATAATTTCACTTGTTCGAGTGCCGTATATTCATGTGTCTATAAAAACGGAATCGCTGATGAGTTTACATTAAATAGACTGCAGTCTGACACTTTTGACCGTATTTGAACTCTGATTGGTTGGTTGAATCTTACGGAATGTCAATCTTTGAGTTATGTTATACCCAAGACATTTTGTTTTATTCATTCTTGTTGGGTATTCAATTTTTTTTAAAAACTCAATTTTTAAATACATTTTTTATCTATTTTAAATACATTTTTTATCAATTTTTAAATACATTTTTTATCTATTTTAAATACATTTTTTTATCAAACTTTAAATACATTTTTTATCTATTTTAAATACATTTTTTATCAATTTTTAAATACATTTTTATCAATCTTTAAATACATTTTTTATCTATTTTAAATACATTTTTATCATTTTAAATTTTTTAATTTTAAATACATTTTTTATCTTTTATATTTTAAATACTTTTTTATCTATTTAAATACATTTTTATCTATTTTAAATACATTTTTATCATTTTTAAATACATTTTTTTTTATCATTTTTATTTTAAATACATTTTTTATCTATTTTAAATACATTTTTTATCAATTTTTAAATACATTTTAATCTATTTTAATACTTTTTTATCAATTTTTAAATACATTTTTATCTATTTTAAATACATTTTTTATCAATTTTTAAATACATTTTTTATCTATTTTAATACATTTTTATCAATTTTTAAATACATTTTTTATCAATTTTTAAATAATTTTTACATTTTTTATCAATTTTTAAATACATTTTTTATCTATTTTAATACATTTTTTATCAATTTTTAAATACATTTTTATCTATTTTAAATACATTTTTTATCAATTTTTAAATACATTTTTAATTTTTTTATCAATTTTAAATACATTTTTTATCATTTTTAATTTTTTTATCTTTTAAATACATTTTTATCAATTTTTAAATACATTTTTATCTATTTTAAATACATTTTTTATCAATTTTAAATACATTTTTAAATACATTTTTTTATCAATTTTATACATTTTTTATCATTTTTTATCAATTTTTTAAATACATTTTTTATCTATTTTAATACATTTTTAATTTTTAATATTTTTATCAATTTTTTATTTTTTATACATTTTTATCATTTTATAATACATTTTTTTATCAATTTTTAAAATACATTTTTTATCAATTTTTAAATACATTTTTTCAATTTTAAATACATTTTTTATCAATTTTTAAATACATTTTTTATCAATTTTTAAATACATTTTTTTATCAATTTTTAAATACATTTTTATCAATTTTTAAATACATTTTTTATTATCTTTTTTAATACATTTTATTCAATTTTTACATTTTTTATCAATTTTAAATACTTTTTTATCTTTTAAATACATTTTTTATCAATTTTTAAATACATTTTTTATCTATTTTAGATACATTTTTATCAATTTTTAATACATTTTTTATCTATTTAAATACATTTTTAATCAATTTTAAATACATTTTTTATCTATTTATATTTATAGATGAGACCCTAATAGGCACTACCACCCCAAGTCAGAATGGACCTGGGAGTAATGGCAATGAAGAGGTATTCCACACTCCCCATATTGCAGAATTGCAACTTCACCATTAAATACAGTTTAACTCCATAACCAGGACACTAAAAACCCTCAGCCACGCCTTCTTGTACATATATGATAAAAGGATTGGGGTTTGCCATAAGGGCATGTAAGTTCCATGGCTTGATGTGACCAGCCGATTAATTGGAGGGTATCTCTCCTAAGTAAGGGACAAAGTGGAGTTGCATGTCATGGAATGATCAACCACGAAGATTCCGTCCTGAAGCATCACGAGTTACCACTCACGGCCAGTAGGTGGCCCCATTGGTAGATTTTGCCGTATCCATTTCTTATGGTGATAATCATTAGACCACAAATGCATCTATTTTATTACATAAATCAAATAAGACATTTTCCTTAATTTGGTTTGAGCAAAATGGGGATCTATATAAAATCTATTTCTAGTGAAGTAATTATGAATTTTATTACGAGTTCTACTATGATTACACAAATAGGGGATTTATGGTTTTAAAATCCTCCAAAACGAGACCATCCAATTAATTTACTGACAATTCATAAATAAATTTTTACACTTTTATTTAGTCATAAGACAACAAAAATATTATGTGAAATTGTCACTGTATAATGTTCGATGTGATCGATATTTACTACTAATTAGTTTCTCGCAAATTTATTACTACTGAATAGTGAGTTCGATCTCCGTTAAATGCTTTATACTTGCAACTGTATATCATATCCTATTTGTGGCAAAGGGGTTAGGTAAATACCTACAGAGCTTAGCTTCATTTGGCACAAACTCAGAAATAGGGAGCATTTATTCTGAATCGAACTCGCCATTAAAGGTCTGCTGGCTGAGCTCACTAACTCTTAAATAGCATTTAAGAACAAATGCGAATGACGCATTTGTAGTAGTAGTAGTAATAATAATAATAATAATAATAATAATAATAATAAACCATTATAACAGTACAAATGTTATGGGTTGATTGGCGATCTTTTAATTAATTAAAACTACCATAATTATTAATTAGAGTAGTTTGTTAAAAGTTAAAAGTTACTGTAAGAAAAGAAAATGTAAAAATATATATATATAATAATAATAATAATAATAATAATAATAATAATAATAATGTTCATATTGAAAATATAAATTTATTTAAACAAAGAATTCTCACGTAGGCAAAGCAATTCCTTAAATTATGGAATTTGACCGAGATGATCGGAATTGTAAATTTTGACATAAATAAAACAATGTTTGGCCTTGAATTGTGGCAGTTGGAAAAAAAAACAATGGAAAACTACAACTATGGCTGACACACTGCCAGGCAATGTTATTGAGTGGATGGCCAATCAGAGAGGTATGTTCGGGTGGGGAGGTCTGGATCCCATAAATAACAGACCGTCAGACCGAAACTAAAGAGAACCGAAGAAGGGAGTCACGCCGCAACCAGAAGACTCGCTACACGTCTTGAACCCTTGTCACCGTCCATACTGCACTCTGACGTCTTGCCACTCGGTAACAAACCAAATTGATAAACTTAACCAAAATTTACCAGTTGTAGATCGCCAATCAACTGACAAAGAAATTACCTCGCTTCTTTGACATCATACAAGACATAAATCATTGTATGAGAAAATGAATGTATATATTTTGTACATAACCATCAAGAAGCGTTCTGTTTATTTATTTTGTTGATCCGTTGACAGCTTTTGGTTATTTAATCCTATTTCAGCCGAGTTGGTAAAAGGAACAAAACCAGCTCTTTTTCAGGACACTATAGTACTATAAGCTGTGCTACGACCAGCATAGAATAATCCTCAGACACTATAGTATTATAGTTGGTAGCTCTCCTTAAAACGACTGTAATACTGAGCCGGAACATCGTAACATAAACCGAAAACCTACCCCGGAATATTATTATACCATGAAGCAGACTAGCACAAAGAATACAAAGCTAGGCACGACTGGGTTGGGAAGGTCATCCACTGGAAATTATGCAAAAACTAAATTTTGAACATACAACAAAATAGTATATGCATAAACCAGAATCTGTTCTTGAGAATGAAACGCATAAAATTCTCTAGGACTTCGAGATAAAGACGGATCACCTTGAAGATCAGACCTTGCATTGATTAACAAAATAAAAAGACAAAAAAAGAGAACTTGTCAACTGGTAGATTTTGCAGTTCCAGCAGATCATAGGGTGAAGATGAAGGAAAACGAAAAGATAGACAGACACCTAGGCCTTGATAGAGAATTGAAAAAAAAAGAATTGTGGAATTTGAGGATGAAAGGGATACGAATTGTAAATGGTGCACTAGGAACAGAAGGTGATCCACTGGTTTGGTTTGGTTTGGTTTTGTTTTACGGCATATCAACCTCAGTGGGTCATTTAATGCCGATAAAGTTTTGAAATAAATCAATTCTTAATGGATAATACAATTTTGTTTATCAACTCATGTTTTCTATTTAACCCATAGATGGGACCCTAACAGGTACTACCATTCCGGGTCAGAGTGGACCAGGGAGCAATGGTGATGAAGGGGTGCTCCACATTCCCCAAACCTCCAAAACTGGAACCTCGCCATCAGATAGAGTTTAACGTCATTCCCGGGACATATAGATCCGCAGCCACCGCCTTCTAGCACTCATATGATAAAAAAGGGTTGGGGCTTGCCATAAGAGCAATAGGGTTGGTGATCCACTGGGAATTATGCAAAAAAAAAATGTTGAACATACAACAAAATGGTATATGCATAAACGAGAATCTGTTCTTGAGAATGAAACGCATAAAATTATCTGGGTCTATGAGATAAAGACGGATCACCTTATACCAGCCAGAAGACCAGACCTAGTAATGATTAACAAAAAAGAGAACTTGTCAACTGGTAGATTTTGCAGTTCCAGCAGATCATAGGCTGAAGATAAACGAAAACGAAAAGATGGACAAATACTTGAAACTTGTTAGAGAATTGAAAAAAACTGCGGAATCTGAGGGTCACCGTGATACCTAATGTAGTCTGTGCACTTGGAACGGTCCCAAAAAGGTAGAAAAGAGACTAGAGGAATAGGAAACCAGAGGAAGAATTGAGAACATCCAGAAAACAGTAGTGTTGTGACCGACTAGAATACACAGAAGAGTCCCGGAGACATGAGGAGACTTGTTGTCACTCAGACTCCAGTGAAAAACCATCAGCTAATGCTGATGAGAAAATTTCACAAAGAGTGAAATCTTATAATAATGGAGATTGTGTGTTTTTCTGTCTGTAACCGAAACTATATTCCTACTCAAGTCACAATTCTCTTAGTTGTTGACATCACATTTTATTTTTATCTAAACCTCAATTATTAATAAAATTGTCTTACATTATTAATACTGTTAACTATGTCTACCTACTAACAACATGCAATTATATTTATATATACAACAAAATAGCGCTTTACAATGTGAACGGGAAGGCTAATTTGCATATTAATATTAAAAAATCGAATTTAATAAATATATGCTTAGTATTATTGATTTCTAACTGTTTGGTTTTATTTTAATGAATATAAGCAAAAATCTCTTCAATGAATCTTAAATGAAATCCATTAACAAGATAAAATAAGTGTCATTTTATTCTTTACTTCCTCTTATAACTAAATACTTAAATTAGAAAAAATAACAATGAAAGACGAGAGTGATGGAAGAGTAAGTTTCAGTTGTTCCATTTTTTATTATACTCCCTCTGTTTCAAATCTTTTATTATACTCCCTCTGTTTCAAATCTTTTTATCTGTATTCTTATTCAGTTTCATTAGCCTTTCTAATTTAATACAATATTTTATTACATTAAAACTTAAATACTTGCACCCGGAGGGTGCATATATTTGCAACTAATAATAATTATAATAAGATTTAGAAGAATATACAAGACACTAGTTAAATAACACCAAAATAATAAACTTCAGTATGTGGTATCATCATCAAGTCATGCTAGTGACATGGATTCACACACCTGTCTCTCTCTTATTTCTTTCACCCACTCATCACCCGTTGTTATTAGTCATCGATCCTGGCAAGTCCCCAACACGGCATCCAGTGTCCGTACCGAGTTGATGAATGTAAGTTTTTGCTAGTCCACGGGAGAACATCATTTGCTTCTCTAGCAGTGTCCAGCATGTCTTGTTTGCCTTCCTTGGATGGTTTGTGTGATAGGTGTTTTGTGGCCATATAGTTTGCGGGGTACTGCTACAAGGATTTGTTCAAGAAAGCATGTTGCATCGTTGAGTACTTTCCATCAAACTTTTTCACCAAGCATTTAAGAGTTATTCTTCTACTTGACCGGTTGCCATACCATGGTTAAAGCGTCCAGTTTGTCTTGCTCTTTACTTGTAACTGGAGGGAGAATAGTTGGATTCATAACTTTCCTAATGGGATTAGTGCCATGTGAAAGGCAAATAGCCAATATTTAAAATGAAAATTCTTTTTTACATTTGTAAAATGCTATATCAAGCATCCCACCTCAGACGCTAAAATAATCTCCTTGGTCTAGCGCTAGTGAAAAGGGGATAGACTCCCTCGCTGTCAGGCTGATACCGACATTAGGTCGCCCCGACGACTTTACTTATATAATAATATAATATATATATATATATATTGTATAAGATATATATATATATATATATATATATATATATAAGATATATATAATATATATATATATATATATATATATATATAGATATATATTATATATTGTATAAGATATATATATATATATACTGTATAAGATATATATATATATATATATATATATATATATATTGATAATATAATATATATATATATATATATTGTTTAAGATATATATATATATATAATATATATATATATATGTATAATATATATATATATATTGATAAGATATAATATATATATATATAATTGTATATAGATATATATATATATATATATATATATATATATATATATATTGTATAAGCAAAATAAGATTACAGATGTAAGAACTATATTTATTTATGATATGCTACACAATAAAAAGGAGTTTGTTGCCACTAGTTTCAAAGAAGCGTCTTCCCCGCTTATCATCAGCTCTTCATAGGCGCTTTGTCGTAATGATAAGCGGCTAATACGCTGCTTTGAAACCAATGATAACAAACGCTTTTAATTGCATAGTATATTATATACAATTAGAAATAAATATATATATATATATCAGTGATTTCTTAACTGAGGTTCATATGATCTGTAGGGGTCCACTATGATTTTTGGGAGTTCATGCAAGCAAAATAGTAAATTGGGGGTCCACGATAATATTTTAGTGCTCAATGAAAAAATGCTATAGATATATCCATTGCAAAAAAAATAACTTAATGTTTGGAAAAGTAATGACACTGCTAAAAATATCTACTACTGTGGGAGAAAGCGCAGTTGTATGTTATTGCTTTTCCTTCATCTTACCTTATTGAATCTGTTTTCAGACATGATCTTTGATTATCATTGTGACAACGTTAGAACCGAATATTGCATAATTAGCAGAGCAACATCAACCACAAGGTGACAATTTCTAGTGGTGTTTGCTTGTGTAGAACCAGTGACACATTTTGGATGAGCAGATAACAGACGATTTGGGCATAGGAATTTTATTTACGATGGAGATACAAAAAATATCCGCACTCTTGTATTAAGGAAGTCGGGCTCATCGTGGATGAGTTTGATAGGCAGAACCATGACTAATCTGCAGAGAACTACCTACCTCATCGATGATAACTAGCCGTTGGCCAGTACCATGTCTCCAGCTTGCTGAATTTTCTCATCAGTGTGTGGGATTCATAGGCGTCCCCCTTCGTCCGGCCATTTTTAAATTGCTCTATTCCCTCATGCATACTTCAATGCGGTGGTGCATTGTCCCCGTATTATGCTAAAAGCCTCCTATGAATTTCAGCCCCTGACACTCCTTCCGACCACAGAAGCGAGTCACTTCCTTAGCGGATACTGCTAGTTGAGCTGTAAAAATGGCGATAACCAAAATAAAATGGCGTGATTAGGGCTCAAAATTTGATGACGTAAGCACAACAATGCCAACTATAAACACGCATGCTCAGAACGCAGTGCAACAATGATAAAGATATGTTATGGCGAAAGTACAGATAATTTTGAGTTCCCTCGTATATTGATAATTCTTGAAATTTCATTGAATGCTGTATGCATATAAATCAAATGAGACATAATCTTTTATTTAGTCGAACAAAAACGAGAATCTATGAAAATCTATTTCTAGGGAAATAATTACGAATTTTATTGCGACTTCTGAAGTGATTATACAAATATATGCGCTGTGTATATCATTAGTAATATAAAAAGAACTGTTATTGTCCTGTTGAAGGTTAATTGAAAATCATCAGAATAATTAGTTTCTTTCAAATGATTAACCATTTTTATCGCTATTTACTTTTCAATCAACTTCGTAATCTGTTATCAAGAACTCTGTTTTTACCAACACCTCTGTGCGAGCAGGATGTGACACAAGGTCAATTTTTAAGTGGTTTAAAAGATTTAAATTCAGAGTTTTCGTTCTCCTAAACCGGTTGCCATATCAAGGTTAAAGATCCCAGTCTGCCCTACATCTATCTATAGCAGGATGATAGTAGTTTAAATGTATACCTTTCCAAGAGTATTAGAGCTATGTACAATGCAGGCAGCCTTGTCTAGGATTGAATTCGTGTCGCCGTGTCCATTTCCTACGATGATAACGACTCACAAGGTGTGCCTCTCTAATCTTGTAATCAGGAGTACAAATGAGGTTTATTACTCTTATGCTTGCTTAAACCAGTACATTCCCAACTAGATGGAACGTTTATATTAATAAAAGTGTAATATAAGGCATGTTCAACAGTGTAATCTCTTACAATTACATCCCTAATTTTTCCACAGCTCTTCCGTTAGTTCTTCCGTTAAATTCAATGTATTCTACGCATCAAAATCTACCAGAAAAGCGAAAAATTAAACTTTAAATAACTCAAAAATGGTGTTCT
>CM042156.1:76117461-76127272 GCA_023376005.1 Doryteuthis pealeii | reverse complement strand
AAGAGGAGGAGATGAAATGCACATAACCGTGGGTAGCGGGTCCTAGTGGTTAGAGGCCAACGTGCTAGACCTGCGACAGTCGTAATAAGCGAGTCCGAACCGTGCGAGGTCGCGATGAGGAGTGGTGTCTGCCATGTACATGCTCATCAGCGCTCGCGCTATGTCTAGAGAGATACGGGGCCTTGAGAATGCAACGAGGTGGAGCATAGCGTCTCATCTTCCCAACTATAGGTGTAAGAATGGGAGTGCCTTGCTGGCGTAAGGCTAACGCTGTTGGTCTGCGAAAATCGTTGTAAGCGAATTCAATCGCTGCAGTCACGCTATTATGTTCACTTTCGTCGGTTATTTAATTGTCCAAATCCTCTTGGAGAAGAAATAGTAGTGTACTATTTGACCCTAGCTGGAGTGGGTAAAGGTAATCGATCTCAACATGAACGTAATAGTTGACTGAGGTTCTAACTTACATAAGAAGGTTAAGAATTTACTACTATTTACCCATTAGGAGGAGAAGTTGTTGGCGTACCTAACCTTAAATTTAAAACAGCCTGTCTAGGATTTTAACTCGAGTCGAAGAATCTAATTTCCTACACTCTAACCATTTCACCATGTGCATTCAGTTAAACGTTATAAGAAAGAATGGTGAAGTTTTGCATATCAGGACTTCGAATTTTCTTCTCCAAATTCTTGTTGCATACCGCGTTATTAAAGTAGGCGGTCGTTCTCCATCCGAGTGCCTGAATTCGCAGCTCCCCAACATCCTGGCTCTTATCCGCCACGATTCAAAACCAAGTCCGCAACCCTCCACAAAAACTCTAACAGCGGAGAGGTAGATGGCGAAACATGCATCCCGGGACATTTCATCACAGTTTAGTTTGGTTTCTCTGTTTAATGGCATGTCAACCTTGTGGGTATTTGTAATCGCTGAAAGCCACCCTTTGTAAAAGTGCAGTAGTTGTATTTTTAACCACATAGCTGGCTTCTCTCTCGTCTCTCCTCACATAGCGTCTCATCTCTCTCTCTCTCTTTCTCTCTCTCTCTCTCGGCGATTAAGTACGGAAAACTTAACGTAATAGAACGGGGCGATTGGGGTTCTTTGAGAATTGTTTTTTTTTAAGCTTGAAAGTGCGTGAGGCAGTTCAATGTTATTTTAATAGCGTTAATTTTGAGGGGAGATACGAACTTATATTTTTTTTGTAATGGTTCTATCTTCTCAGGTTCTTATCGAAGCGCTACTGAATGCGCAGAGGTCGGTCAAAGGAATTTCTCGACGGACCGAGTAAAGATTGCTACACGAGGATATCAAGGCTGTTTGCATTTTACATACCTTGGGGAAAGGTAGGTACCCAACATCTCCTCCTTTATGGGTAAATAGTTGTAAATTTAACTTGCCGTATGCGCAACCGTCTAGGAGAAGTAAAAACTGAAATCAACACTGTTAAACTCTGTTTAAGAAATTGACCTTGTGTCACATCCTGCTCTTGTGGATGGGGTTAGTGAAAATATATATAAAGCCAAACTGCTTCTCTAAAGAGTCAGTGTTTCCTGATTTTGATTCCTCCGACGCTCTCATGTCTGGCGTGTCCCCAGGATTTCAATAATTTGCTTAGTCCTTGCCATAGGCTTCGAAGTTTCTTACAAATACCATTATTCTTAATTGGTTCACTATCCAAGTACTGAATAGGCTCAATCGCTACTTAACCTTTTGATGTTTCCAAGTGGGAAACCCTGTTTTTGTTACATAATTATTAGATACCTAATATTTAATGGCAATAGTGTAGAAATCAAAAATGGCCGTTATAAAGCTACAGCCCACGGCCTGAAGGATGAGTGACAAGGCTTGACCTCTCCGTCCTAACCTTCCGGTGGACTAGACAGAAGAACCGGGTAGAGATAAGGACCGCTCTTCCGGTAAGGGAGTTAGTTAAGTATAGTTTTCATGGTCGGGAGAGAGGAGCGAGGATCGGTAGGATAGGACATATAGTGTGCCTCTACACTATGACACAGACCACCGCAGAATGCTGGGTTCGATTGAAAATAAAGTAACAATCAAAGCAAATCGAAGTCTTGTGTTTATTAACCTAAAAACTAACAATGACACAGGACTTCTGTAATGGGAGAAATCCCTAACAGAAACCAGACCCAAAGTCCGCCAAGAAAGTTCAGACCTTAGAAGAGACCGACCAAGATAGACGATCAGAATAGAAAAGCCCGACGCTAGAAGAAAAATACGACCAGAAGTAAGAAAGTAGAAAGGGTATACAACATATATCGATTTGGTAAGCCTCGTGAAAACCTCAGTATACATATATATATGTCTTATTCTTAATCTTGGTCAATGACTTTTTTGTTTCGCATCTGAAAATATGAGAAGGAAATTCTAGGATCTCTAATTGGTAAACCCCGGAGAATAGATAATTCAAAGGTCATCATTGTAAATAATACCCTCTGCTAAATCCTCCAATCGATTTTTAAGGTATCATTCATTAATTCCGTAACTTCGGAAAATGACAGATGACCCTCTACTTTAATTTACGGGCTTTGCGTTGTGCTCATTGGTATAAAGCGACACGTCCGATATTTTCCCTGCAGATTTTAATATCAGCTTTTGCTCAGAAGCGAAAAATGAAACATCCTGAAAATTATAGAACTTAAGTTTAAAGATTGTGTATAAAATTGCATTGTGAAGAACCACATTTTTATTAAGATAAAATGCTTCGCCATTATTTGAAATCTCAATGTTATTCCAGAATCTGACGCATTACGACTTGTAACTTTTATAGATGACGTTTCGAAGGCAAAAGAAACCGATTAAATATTAATTATAATATTTGAATTTGAGCGGGAAATCTCATTTACTTTAAGCAAATGATTGGCTGTTTAGATAGATGTCAAACTCAATTCGCATTAATAGAATATATAATAGTAAATATAAGTAAAGTTGGAGTGACCTTTGTTGGTATCACCGGACTAGGGCTAGACCAGGGGAGATTGTTTTTGATGAGGTAGAGTGCCACACCTACCGTCAAGTTCTCTATTTGTTAACCGCACAGATCAGATTACCCAATACTTATGCCTGAGTATGGAGCGGACCTATATCGAACCAGAAAGCTTGCGATTACTGTTAGATAGGTGCTCTAGCGAAGCTGAGCTAAACCGACCCCTTATTTGCCTTTTATTTATTATAATAAATGTAAATTTGGGGAAGTGCCTAGTTGTTTTGTATTAGCCGGACAGCGAGGGAGTCTATCCCCTTTCGCTAGGGCTAGACCAGGGATACGTTTTGCGCCAACTACCAATCAGCTTCTCATCTTTACGCAGCAGATCCCTGTGCTACTCATACGTTGAGTTGGCGAGACCAGTATCGAATCAGAAACCTTATGGTTCCCAGCTGGACCTCTACCGACTGAGCTAAAAACCGACGCCTTAAATATGAATTGCAATAACGATTGAATGTTGGCTGACCTAAAATAGGATACACTCTTTAAAAAACTAAATATTTGTTTTATAGAATTCTTTCGGAATATTTTGGTTCATTTCGGAATTTCCGTTTTAATATGTTCTACCTATTGTAGAATAATACTAAGTCAATTACCGTCGAATTGGCAAGACAAGACAGCAAGCCAGTCGTAACTGAAAATCGATTCTGGTTTGCTTGCAAAGACTACTGCAAAATGGCAGGATTTATGAGCTCAGAGATCCACAAACCAAAACAGCCAGTCAGGACTCATGCATTTGGGTGATTCCATTCCCTGAGTGAACTGTTCTGAATTCCCTATAAGCACCAGTTTCTTGACACTGGTTCATTATGCTTGGCGCAGTTACATTGTTTCAAACCAATTGTTGACTGACTACTGACTGACTTTCAAATAACTTTAAATTCAATACTCATTTACATTCACCAATATCTTTTGCATTTTATGGAGGTGCAAGTGTGTCATGCTACTGTCCTTGACGACGCTGCTTTGCATTTCACACATTGATTTTAAAAAAATAATATTAAAAATATTACAGCACATTATTCATTACATTCTATATTTATCATGTTTTATACAATACAGTGATAATTAGGGTATTTGAGGCTCCGGAACGCATTTCAGTTAACTGGCCATCTGAGAAGATGGGTGGGGAAGGAGAAATTTTATATAAAATACAGCTAAACTCCCAGCACGGAGGCAGTTAGAACCGCCGGGCCCTAGAGTGTTAAACGTCGGTAGCAGTAGTTAGCCCCGAATCCACTACACAACGATGAAGTCAGGCCTTTCATGGACAAAATTGGATTTGATATACGAGGAAATTGAGTTACGAGCAAAACGAATCAAACTCGTGAGTGCAGGAATTCACCAGTCCAACAGATAAAAAGAGAAAAAAATCAGCCCCTTGAAAAAAGGTCGGACAAATTATTTTTGCTTTTCCATTGCTGACATGAGGAATTCAATTGGTGAATTATGGGAATGTAACTCTTTATTCAAAAACAGGAATCGAAAAAAAAAATCGACCTCTCCAAAAAAAATCAGGAATTAAACAAACAGATGAGGTTGAATTGTATAGCGTGTTGAATAGTGAGTCATACAATTGACTCAGGAGAATGAAATTCTAATAATTTTCTTTTTGTACAAGATCAAATAACCAGTTAAATGTTTTGGTTATCTATATTTAGTTTAATCTATTTTATTTATGAGATAAAAAGAATCAAATTATCTGTATTTTTTAACCAATGAGATCGTTGAAATTTTTACTTCCTTATTTTTTTAAATTATTGTTTTTTTTTTACTTATTTTCATATAACATGATATTGATGGATTTCTGTGTAAGATGCGAAATATGATATTGTTAATTTGAAAAGCTATTAATTATATTAATAAACAATTATGCTCATATTTTTGTCATTGGCTGACGATATCTAATAAACACACACACACACACACCTATATATATATATATATATATATTATGTATATGAGGAAAAATGAGTAAAGAAAAGAAATTGTAGATGGATAAAATGAATTTTAAATCGATATCTCTTTTTAATCGTATATGCACTTACAACATGTGTATTTCTGTATTGTTTACACACACTGTAATACAGAGTTTGTCACGTTATTATTGATGTGATCAAAATAATAAAATGGAGTTGAATGATGATGATGAATAATAATAGGAATATGCCATTAAAATGTTCCGTACACGATTTTTGCGACCTTTCATCAAGTAAGTATTTATATATATATATATATATATATTATATATATATATATAATATATATATAATATATATATAATATTTATTTTTATATATATAAATTATATATATTCATAATAATAATTTATAATAATAATAATTTATAACATATATATATATTATATATATATATAATATTACTATATATTATATATATATTATATATATAATAATTTGTTTTTCATGGCAGTCCTTGTAATCGATTCGTTTATGCCCCTCTGTCACATATGGCTAGCAAGAAAGTCGCCGTACGTGTGTTATTGACAGCATGATTCTTCAGTATAGCTGGGATTTTAGTATGTATTGTCCTCAAATATTGGTATGTCACTTTACCATCGCCGTTGGTTCCGCACCCTAGCTGGAACCGTGACGCCTTGTGGTCTCACCACTAATACATGAATGGTACTGCTTCTTTGAAAACACAGTAGGGCCACCCTCAAAGACAAAAGTCATAAGAGGAAGAACTAAAAGACAATAACATAAAACGCGTGACCAGACACTTCAACTGCAGCCGCTGCGACTGTGTCTCTCTATCCCACATAGACGCTTATCAATCAAGAAGATGCCTGCAAAACGTGGACCCTCTTCGTCCACGAAGCCAAGCCATGATTATATATATTTTACGACGATACCAACACAAACACACTATAATATATTCATCCATCATGAATATATTTGTATACACAACTAAAAGCACACCACACACATACACACACACACACATACAATACACATATATATATATATATATATATACATATCAACCCCTCCACACTAGCAGGGTTTTGACAACGAGGTTTAATTTCATAAGCGGAGTTTATAGGATTGAATCACAAGTTTCCTCTTCGCCTAGACTGGTTTGCGCGACCAAGATAAAGAGCCCAGTTCTGCCCTTCTATGTACGCCATTGCTGTACCTTTGTGTGATATAATTTCAAACAGCATATACGAGGGTATTAGCGCTATGTGAAATGCAAAACAGCTTCAATCCAGGATTTTGAACTTTGGTCTCCGACGCTATTTCCTACGACGATAGCCGTTAAACCATGTACAGCTTTACAAGCCACACACGACACACACCACACAACACACAGCACACACACCACATATATATATATATATATATATTAAGAATGGAAAGGAGTAACCTACTCGAGTTTCATCGATTGATTCTCAGGGTTACTTTAAATTAATCGAGTTTTCGATTAATCTTAGGTGTTATAAACATGCCCGTTGGAATGGGACTTAAATTTTAAAGTTAAGTCCCATAAGATACACCTAAGATTAATCGAAAACTCGATTAATTTAAAGTAACCCTGAAGAATCAATCATGAAACTCGAGTAGGTTACTCCTTTCCATTCTTAAAAATAAATTTATGCTCTACATTGTATTGAGCACTTTGTATTTGTTTTTTCTCAACTTTAACCTCTGGATATTGTGCGCTTCCAACGATGTTCTTATACCCACCGTAAGTTAATACTTATACATATACAAATATATATATAATATATATGTGTGTGTGTGTGTGTGTATGTGTGTGTGTGTGTGTGGTGTATATGTGTGTGTGTACATATATGAATATCTATGTAGGCTCATATGCATATATTTAGACATCCATCGATCAAAACAGTCATGTTTTATATATATATATTGGGTATAAATCTACTTATTTGATCGATCGATAACAATATAGACATTATGTAGATAAGTTTTTCTTTGAATCACGCTGATTCAAATACATACAGTTATCAACTTATGAAATGGAATTGCCTTGCATTTGTTAGAGCGGGGTGGGAATTTATATAAAGTACAGCAATATTTAATTAGTATACATGCAATGAATATACACTCTTGTAAAAACCTCATATCACTTCCTAAACTACTATATATATATATATATATATATATATATATATGTGTGTGTGTGTGTGTGTGTGTGTGTGGTGTGTGTGTAAGATTTACATTTATGAAATTTGAATTGTAGAAAAGTATATTGCTTGTGTATGTAATGTATACTACATATATTTAGTAAATTCAATATATATATATATATATATATATATATATATATATATATATGTTGTGTGGTGTGTGTGTGTGTGTGTGTGTTGTGTGTGTGTGTAAGATTGACATTCATGAAATTTGAATTGTAGGAAAAGTATATTGCTTGTGTATGTAATGTATATTACATATATTTAGTATTGAATATATATATATATAATATGTATATTATTATATTGTGTGGTGTGTTGTGTGTGTGTGTGTTGTAAGATTGACATTCATGAAATTTGTTTGCTGGAAAAGTATATTGCTTGTGTATGTAATGTATACCTACATAAATTTTGTAAATTCATATATATATATATATAATATATATAATATATATGTGTGTGTTGTGTGTGTGTGTGTGTGTGTAAGATTGACATTCATGAAATATGAATTGTAGGGAAAGTATATTGGCTTGTGTATGTAATGTATACTACATATATTTAGTAAATTCATATATAATAATATATATATATATATATATATAATATAATTATGTGTGTGTGTGTGTGTGTGTGTAAGATTGACATTCATGAAATTTGAATTGTAGGAAAGTATATTGCTTGTGTAATGTAATGTATATAACATATATTTAGTAAAATTGATATATATATATATATATATATATATATATATATATATATATATATATATATATGCATATGTATATAGTAATGATTTTGTAATGTCTGCTATTGTGCGGCGAGAGAATTGGGAAGGGTGAAAGCGGGAAATCCTCAAATTAAAAATGGCTGAAATAAGTTAAATGCTTCCTTTGATAAACGAAGAAGAAATACGATTTGTTTTTCTGTTCAATATACTTTGTAAGTATTCAAATGCTTCACGATACACGCGCACACATACACATACATAAATGCGTGTGTATGTATGCATATATATATATATATATATATATATATATATATATATTGATTTTTTAGAAAGAGTTTAACATACTTCCGAAATGGATATGTCAAGTGCATTGAATCTGCGGAATTAGTTATCTATTTATCTATCTTTTTTTTTTTTTTTATCTTAAATGCAATGTCAACCCGTCTCGGGTAATTTAGTTCCAAGTGGTTAAGGATTTGCGTCCATTGGTACATTCATAAAATAATTTGTGTAGTTTTTTTGTAAGTCCCATCGAATACAATCAATTTTTGAATATCAAATTTCCTCCATAGATGGGACCACTACAGATACTACCCTCCGGGTCAGAGTGGACCCTGGGAGTTATGACAATGATTGTTACTCCAGAAATAGAGCCTTACCAATAGATGCTTTTAGTGTCCACCCATGACAATCCAACCCACCTGAAATCATACTTGAATACGTGATGATCTGCGCCGGCTATCAAAATGACGAGAATTATGGTTGCTGCCCAATGCTTCCTGAAACGTGTAAAAACAATCAGGCATGAACTGTAGAATTGCAATGGAGACTCAGACTAGAAAAAAGCACATAAACAGACGATCCTGAATTGTGTTCGTAACACGCAGAATTCCCGAAAATTTTGCAGAAAAAAACTTTTGCCAAGATTAAAAGCACAAACACGAAAAATAAACAGTCCAAAGGACACTCCCTGTGTAATACAGACTAAATTCCCCAACTGTGATAGTTTTCGGATGTGTGTCCTCTGAGGGTGATGTGAAGCCTTCGAATGTTTTTTTAGGAGGATATCAGGTTGATCAGAATTCCTAATGTGGAAGTTTTGCTAAACACTGTAGTCAAGTCCTGGATAACAAGGTAGCCATTGGTAGGCCTGCAGCAGGAATCGCCCCCCCGCCACACATCTTGAAAAAAGTAAAAAAAAATGGGTTGTTCGGCGAATTTTTTACGACTACACCAGTCCCAATGTTCGGGATTCGAACTCCCAGATCTTTAACCTCATGGATTATGAATGTATGTGGCGCTGTTGAGAAGAACAATCAAAAGTCGATGCGCATATGCCTTGAGGGAATTTCGCTGACGACCGCCAAATAAGCTTAAAAGGCAACGGACTATTATTAAATGGATGGAAGCACCTCTCTGGTGTCTCTGTTACTTTATATACAAATGTGTGTATTCATAAGTTAAACCCTCTCGCAGTTTGTTAGGTGAAGATGGTCCGAGTGATTAAGAAGCCTGACTGATGATGAATTTGATCGGGTTTCCATACCGACTGGAGGTAGCCTGCAAATGTCTAACCACACAAAAGAGACGTGATATCCGAAACACCGTGTCTGTGGATGACTGTATATATATATATATATATATATATATATATATATGTGTGTGTGTGTGTGTGTGTGTGTGTGTTTTTGGGCAGCATTCCTTTCATTTTATACATATATATTATATATATATATAACAATCATCCACAGCACAGTGTTTTCGGCCATATCACTCTCTTTTGTGTGGTTACATTTGCAGGCTACCTCCAGTCGGTAATGAAACCCGATCAATTCATCCATCCAGTCAGGCTTCCTTAATCACTCGAACCATCTTCACCTACAAACTGCGAGAGGGTTTAACTTATGAATCACA
>CM042156.1:76092461-76112461 GCA_023376005.1 Doryteuthis pealeii | reverse complement strand
GTATATCAAATCAATTTTTGTCCATTGAAAGGCTGACTTCATCCGTTGTGGATTCGGGGCTAACTACTGCTACCGACGTTAACACCTCTAGGGCCCGGGTTCTAACTGCCTCCGTGCTGGAGTTTAGCTGTATTTATATAAAATTCTCCTTCCCCACCCATCTTCTCAGATGGCCAGTACTGAAATGCGTTCCGGAGCCCTCAAAATACCCTAATTATCACTGTATTGTATAAAACATGATAAAATAGAATGTAATGAATTATGTGCTGTAATATTTTTTAATATTTATTTTTTTTATAAATCAATTGTGAAATGCAAGCAGCGTCGTCAAGGACAGTAGCAATGACACACTGCACCTCCATAAAATGCAAAAGATATTGGTGAATGTAAATGAGTATGAATTAATAAGTATTGAAGTCAGTCAGTCAGTCAGTCAACAATTGGTTTGAACAATGTAACTGGCCAAGCATAACTGAACCAGTGTCAAGACAACTGGTGCTTATAGGAATTCAGAACAGTTCACTCAGGGAATGGAATCACCCAAATGCATGAGTCCTGATTGGCTGTTTGGTTTGTAGGATACTCTGAGGCTCCATAAATCCTGCCATTTTGCAGTAGTCTTTGCAGCAAACCAGAATCGTATTTCAGTTACGACTGCTTGCTGTCTTGTCTTGCCAATTCGACGGTAATTGGACTTAGTATTATTCTACAATAGGTAGAACAATTAAAACGGAAAATTCCGAAATGAACCAAAATATTCCGAAAGAATTTATAAAACATAATATTAGTTTTTAAAGAGTTATCCTATTTTAGGTCAGCCAACATTCAATCGTTATTGCAATTCAATTATTTAAGGGTCGGTTTAGCTCAGTCGGTAGAGTGTCCAGCTGGGAACCATAAGGTTTCTGATTCGATACTGGTCCTCGCCAACTCAACGTATGAGTAGCACAGGGATCTGTGCGGTAAAGTGAGAAGCTGATGGTAGGTTTGGCGCAAAACGTTATCCCTGGTCTAGCCCTAGCGAAAAGGGGATAGACTCCCTCGCTGTCCGGCTAATACAAACAATAGGCCACTTCCCCAAATTTACATTTATTATATAAATAAAAAAGCAAATAAGGGGTCGGTTTAGCTCAGTCGGTAGAGCACCTATCTAAGTAATCGCAAGTTTTCTGGTTCGATATAGGTCCGCTCCAACTCAGCACATAAGTATTGGGTAATCTGATCTGTGCGGTAAAATAGAGAACTGACGGTAGGTGTGGCACTCTACCTCATCAAAAACAATCTCCCTGGTCTAGCCCTAGTCCGGTTGATACCAACAATAGGTCACTCCAACTTTACTTATATTTACTATTATATAAATTCTATTAATGCGAATTGAGTTGACATCTATCTAAACAGCAATCTTTGCTAAATAAATGAGATTTCCCGCTCAAAAAATATCAAATATTATAATTAATAATTTAATCGGTTTCTTTTGCCTTCGAAACGTCATCTATAAAGTTACAGTCGTAATGCGTCAGATTCTGGAATAACATGAGATTTCAAATAATGGCGAAGCATTTATTTAATAAAAATGTGTTCTTCACATGCAATTTTATACACAATCTTTAAACTTAATTCTATATTTTCAGGATAGGTTTCATTTTTCGCTTTGAGCAAAAGCTGATATAAAATTCTGCAGGAAAATATCGGACGTGTCGCTTATACCAATGAGCACAACGCAAAGCCGTAAATTAAGTAGAGGGTTTCATCTGTCATTTTCCGAAGTTACCGAAAATGAATGATCCTTAAAAATGATGGAGGATTTAGCAGAGGGTATTATTTTACAATGATGACTTGAATTATCTATTCTCCGGGGTTTACCATTAGAGATCCTAGAATTTCCTTCTCATATTTTTCAGATGCGTAAACAAAAAGTCATTGACCAAGATAAGAATAAGCTTAAAATGTTGTATACTGAGGTTTTCACGGTACCAAATCGATATATGTTGTATACCCTTTCTTACTTCTTACTTCTGGTCGTATTTTCTTCTGGTCGGCTTTTCTATTCTGATCGTCTATCTTGGTCTGGTCTCTTCTAAGGTCTGAACTTTCTTGGGGACTTTGGGTCTGGTTTCTGTTAGGGATTTCTCCTTATCAGAAGTCCTGTGTCATTGTTAGTTTTTAGGTAATAAACACAAGACTTCGATTTACTTTGATGTTACTTTATTTTCAATCGCAACCCAGACATCTGCGCAGGTGAGACTATGTCCTACGAGCTCCGCTCCTACTTGCTAACTGAATGAAACTTACTTACTATCTAAACCGGAAGAGAGGGTCCTTTCTACCGGTTCTCACGGTATCC
Source organism: Doryteuthis pealeii (assembly GCA_023376005.1). Lineage (NCBI taxonomy): Eukaryota > Metazoa > Mollusca > Cephalopoda > Myopsida > Loliginidae > Doryteuthis > Doryteuthis pealeii. The sequence goes on along the minus strand of CM042156.1, from coordinate 76,110,117 downwards.
ACCGGAAGGTTAGGACGGAGGTCAAGCCTTGTCACTCATCCTTCAAGGCCGTGGGCTGTAGCTTATAACGGCCATTTTGATTTCTACACTATTGCCATAAATATTAGGTATCTAATAATTATGTAACAAAAACACGGGTTCCCACTTGAACATCAAAGGTTAAGTAGCGATGAGCCTATTCAGTACTTGGATAGGTGACCAATTAAGAATAATTGGTATTGTAAGAAACTCGAAGCCTATGTGCAAGACTAAGCAAATTATGAAATTCCTGGGGAACAACGCCAGACATGAGAGGTCGAGGAATCAAATCAGAAACACTGACTCTTTAGAGAAGCAGTTTGGCTTTATATATATTTTCACTAACCCCATCCACAAGAGCAGGATGTGACACAAGGTCAATTTCTTAAACAGAGTTTAACGTGTTTGAATTCAGTTTTACTTCTCCTAGACCGGTTGCATACGCAAGGTTAAATTTACAACTATTTACCCATAAAGGAGGGAGAGTTGTTGGGTACCTACCTTTCCCAAGGTATGTAAAATGCAAACAGCCTTGTCCAGGATTTTAACTCGGGTCGAAGAATTCCTTTTGACCGCGCGCATTCAGTTAAGCGTCATAAGAAACCTGAGAAAGATAGAACCATTACAAAAAAATATAAGTTCGTATCTTCCCCTCAAATTAACGCTATTAAAATAAACATTGAACTGCCTTCAACGCACATTTCAAGTTAAAAAAAAACAATTCTCAAAGAACTCCAATCGCGTTATTACGTTAACTTTCGTACTAATGCCGAGAGAGAGAGAGAGAAAGAGAGAGAGAGAGAGAGAGAGAGAGAGAGAGAGAGAGAACCAGCTATGGGTTAAATAATACAACTACTGCACTTTTACAAGGGTGGCTTTAGCATTAAAAACCCACAATGGTTGACATGCCATTAAACAGAGAAACCAAACTAAACTGTGAAATGTCCCGGATGCATGTTTGGTGTTGAGTTTTTGTGGAGGTGGCGGTTGGTTTGAATCGTGGCGGAAAGAGCCAGGATGTTGGGAGCTGCGAATTCAGGCACTCGGATGGAGAACGACCGCCTACTTTAATAACGCGGTATGCAACAAAGATTTGGCAGAGAAAATTCGAAGTCCATGATATGCAAAACTTCACCATTTCTTTCTTATAACGTTTAACTGAATGCACATGGTGAAATGGTTAGAGTCGTAGGAAATAGATTCTTCGACTCGAGTTAAAATCCTAGACAAGGCTGTTTTAAATTTAAGGTAGGTACCCAACAACTCTCCCTCCTTAATGGGTAAATAGTAGTAAATCTAACCTTTCTTATGTAAGTTAGAACCTCAGTCAAACTATTACGTTCATGTTGAGATTGATACCTTTACCCACCTCCAGCTAGGGGTCAAATAGTACACTACTATTCTTCTCCAAGGGGGGATTTGACATTAAATAACCGACGAAAGTGAACATAATAGCGTGACTGCAGTTTGAATTCGCTTACAACGATTTCGCAGACCAACACGTTAGCCATTACGCCACAAGGACTCCCCCGGTACTATTTAACCTATAGTTGGAGAATGAGAGTATTCATACGTTCCCCAAGGGTATTAGCTCGAAAACGAACGTAATGACGTGACTTGAGTTCGAACTCGCTTATTACGATGTCGCAGTCTAGCACGTTGGCCTCTATACCACTAGGACCCCGCTACCACGGTTATTGTGCATTTCTTCGTAGTCAAAGATATTTCAAGGTTTCTTCATGGCATTGCTGTTAAAGTTTCTATATTTCCTGACATAAACAAAACCGTATGATTTGCATACACTTATATTGTTTAAAGTATTCTTAGCTGATACTAACAATTCACACGCAATTATATAATTAGAAGTAACTATTTCTATTTAATGTTCTTCTTCAAGGATTTCTTTGGCATTGAATAAACCGTGAAGGTTGATATGCCATTAAACAAAGAAACCAAACAAATCATTTAAAATTGACAATTGACAAATATATGTACGTTTTAAAGAAGCAAATGGCCAACTCATTCAAAATTCGGGGGAGTCTCTATGGCATAGTGGCAAATGTGCTGAATTGAGATATTTAGTAAGGGAGTTTGAACTCCAGTTACGCTACTAGGTTCCCTTTCGGACTAATGCCCTTTGGAAAGGTACAAACCCCTTATCCACTACTGTTCTTTTATAATGCTGTCTTTGGCATTGAATAAACTACGAAAATTGATATACTATTAAACAAAGAAACCAAACTCTTTGGTTTGGTTTGTTTTGTTTTACGGCATATCAACCTCAGTGGGTCATTTAATGCCGATAAAGTTTTGAAATAAATCAATTCTTAATGGATAATACAATTTTTTATAAATACATTTTTCTATTTAACCCATAGATGGGATCCTAACAGGTACTACCACTCCGGGTCAGAGTGGACCAGGGAGCAATGGTGATGAAGGGGTGCTCCACATTCCCCAAACCTCCAAAACTGGAACCTCACCATCAGATAGAGTTTAACGTCATTCCCAGGACATGTAGACCCGCAGCCACCGCCTTCTAGCATCAATATGATAAAGAGGGGTTGGGGTTTGCCATGAGGGCAATAGGGTTGGGACAATCATATAGGTGCTAGGGCTTGACGTCACCAGCCGATTGATCGGAGGGGGCCTTTCCGACCGCCCGTCTAGCCCAAGATAGGACCAAAGTGGAGTATTGCATGTCATGAACTGCTCATCCACTTGGGCTCTATCCTTAAGCATCACGGGTCGCCACCCACGCCCAACAGGTGGCCCCATTGGGGGAGTCTTACCCCTCTGCAGAGGAGCAGTCGGTATATTCTAACGCCCCAGCCGACAGGGCGGAAACCAAACTGTATAATTTACACACACTTATATTGTTTAAAGTATTCTTAGCTGGTACTAACAATTCACCCGTTATCATATAATTTGAAGTAACTATTCCTATTTAATGTTCTTCTACGAGGATGACTTTGGCATTGAATAACCCAAAACAAAAACAAAAAAAACGCTGAAGCTAAGAAGATGGTTGTCTTTCTTTAAAGCAGTTGCTGGTTTTTCTCTTCTTTTTTTCTTTCTTTTTTATTCCACAAGTCTAAAAATGTCGAATGAATTTTGCAGTTAGGCTTTTCCCCGGCATATGTCTGCATCCTCTACTTACATTCCTCGTTTTTGTTTTTCTCTATAGAATTTACTAAACTTTAGCACACATGTCGCAGATTGCTTACGGTACCTGATGTTCCTAAGTGGCCACCCATCTAAAGAAAGAAAACAAAAACGTTTTTGTTTACTATTAAAAGAAAACGAAATTAAAAACGAAGGCACTTTAACGGGATCGCGATCTTACCTTAATAGGTTCTCTTCCGCCCAAATTCCCCAAGAAACGGTAGTAACAAAAATAAATAATTTCTCTGAATGTTTGAGATGAAGCTTGAAGATTAGTATTATCTGCGTTATTCGGACTATTGTCCCCATCTTGGACACATGGCCGAGTAGATTAGGCAGTTAGGTTAAAACAGTTCTAAGTGACAGTTATCTCTGGTACCCGAGTTCAATCCTGAGTGAAATCAGTTAGAAAAATAATTAATTAACACAACTCCTACCCCAGCTATGGTTAGCGGAATGAGAACATGATACTCCCGTGGACTAAATAAAGGGTTAGGTTCAAAGTTCCGTGATGGCTCCCGATTACGACAAGAAAGTTCCCGAGTTCGAAAAGAAGGTTCCCGAGTCCGAGAAGGTTCCCGAGTCCGACAAGAAATACCTGAAGAAGGCCGGGGGGTATATCGGCCGAAACGTTGTACAAATAACAATGAAGATGGGGACAATAGTCCGAATAACGCAGATAATACTAAAAATAAATGAGAAACCAGCCAAATAACACCAAAGCAATAGACTTCACTATGTGGTTCAGCGTTACTAAATAATAGTCTTAATATTTAATACGAACCTACTAAAAAATAATACTACAAAAAATTATAAAGTGTCAACGGTGCATGGCATATTTGGCCAATATTTGTAAAATGTCCCGGATTCATGTTTGGTGTTGAGCTTTTCTGGGAGTGGCGGTTGGTTTGAATCGTGGCGTAAAGAGCCAGGATGTTGGGAGCTGCGAATTCAGGCACTCGGATGGAGTACGACCGCCTACTTTAATAACGCGGTATGTAACGAAGATTGGCAGAGAAAACTCGGATTCCATGATATGCAAAACTTCACTTAGGCTAGATGGGCGATCGGAGAGGCTCCTCTCCGATCAATCGGCTGGTCACGTCAATCCCTATCATCTATATGATTGTCCCGACCCTATTTTCCTTATGGAAACCCCCTCCTTTTTATGATATATCTCCTAGAAGACTAGTCGAGGGTCTTAATGTTCTGGGTACGACATTAGACAGGATCTAGTGATGAGGTTCCAATTCTGGATTTTAGGGAGTGTGGAGTACCCCTTCATCGTTGTTACAATAAGATCCACTCGGGCTGGGGTGAGAGTATTTGTTAGGCTTCATTTTATGGGTTAAATTGATATAGAAAAAATGAATTTAAAAAATTGGTTTTAAAAAAATTAAATACCAATGAAGAATGAATAAAACAAAATAGCCCAACAATAGTTGACATGCCGTAAAATCCAACCAACCAAACAATTAAATAAACATTCATGTGTGTGTGTGTGATATTTAAAATTATACAAATTATCAGTAAATTTTGGCGAAGGCTGCTGATGTCGACTTTTTACTAATGTTCTTGAGGGCAAAAGGCATGAATCCACTTCTACCTAAACTTTGTCTCATCAGCAAATACCATGACAAAATATCTAATCATTGGTTAACGGATTTTGTTTGGTTTGGTTTGGTTTGTTTTACGGCATATCAACCTCAGTGGGTCATTTAATGCCGATAAAGTTTTTTGTTTGTTTTACGGCATATCAACCTCAGTGGGTCATTTAATGCCGATAAAGTTTTGAAATAAATCAATTCTTAATGGATAATACAATTTTGTTTATCAACTCATATTTTTCTATTTAACCCATAGATGGGACCTTAACAGGTACTACCACTCTAGGTCAGAGTGGACCAGGCAGCAATGGTTATGAAGGGGTGCTCCACATTCTCCAAACCTCCAAAACTGGAACCTCACCATCAGGGAGTTTAACGTCATTCCCAGGACATTTGGTTAACGGAGAAAAATCGACTGTGAATAGACCTTTAAAAGGTACCTTTACCTTGAATTAAAACTCCCTAAGAAAGGAGAATTGCCAAAAGAAACAAGAAACTAACACCTAAACAATAAACTTCGGCATGTGGTTTAGCTTTTACCAAATAATCGTTTTAACATTTAAGACTAACCTATTAAATTATTTGACTTTGTCAGTAAGAAATTAATAAAATAAAACAAGATAAAATAAAGTTGAGGGACTAAGACCAGAAAAAAAAAGCATTTCTGTAGTGAGAGAGGAGACCTGCCTCGTGCAACACGGTGTGACAGAGAGGGTGGCGGGCGTGAAGACTTGCCGTATTCTCGAAGGAAGCGGGCTAGGCTTTGCCTAGCGTGTAGGACTGACCTAGAGTCGAACCCGCTTCCTTCAGAATGTGAGAGCTGTGGACGATCGGTGAAGTAGGAACTGGCATAGTGGCCTGGATGTGGGTGGTCGCACCGTGCTGGCGAGTGTCGCACGTGCTGAACGGACAATTATGAGTGAGGAGCCCGGATGTGGTGAAATTGGGGTGTATTAAAAGGACTTATTCTCACAGACCAGGCAGAACGACTTGCAGTAGTATTTTGTTGTCGAGACGAGCGGGACAAAGAAATAGTTTTGGATATTGGATTTTGGAGCGAGATACAGTTGGGAGTGGTTGGACTGTCGATTGGAGCCTTGAGTCAGACTCGACTGTAACCCCCCCCCCCTACTGATTGAAAATTCTCCCAACGAAATCATCCCAAACTATTTAATTAGTTTACTGATAATTTAATTATTAAATTAATTTTTACATTTTTGTCTCGATATAATAAAGGTGTGTTTCCTTTTGTGCTCTGGTGATAATTTCACTTGTTCGAGTGCCGTATATTCATGTGTCTATGAAAACGGAATCGCTGATGAGTTTACATTAAATAGACTGCAGTCTGACACTTTAGACGGGATTTGAACTCTGGTTGGTTGGTTGGTTGAATCTTACGGAATGTCAATCTTTGAGTTATCTTATACCGAAGACATTTTGTTTTATTCATTCTTGTTGGGTATTCAATTTTTTTTAAAAACTCAATTTTTAAATAAATTTTTTATCTACTTTAAATACTTTTTTATCTTTTTAAATACATTTTTATCATTTTTAATTTTAATCATTTTTTATCTATTTTAAAACATTTTTTATCATTTTAAAATACATTTTTTATCTATTTTAAATAAATCTTTTATCAATTTTTTTAAATACATTTTTTATCTATTTTAAATACATTTTTTATCATTTTTAAATACATTTTTTATCTGTTTTAAATACATTTTTATCTATTTTAAATACATTTTTTATCAATTTTTAAATACATTTTTATCTATTTTAAAATACATTTTTTATCAATTTTTAATATACATTTTTTATCTATTTTAAATACATTTTTTTTTAATACATTTTTTATCTATTTTAAATACATTTTTTATCAATTTTTAAATACATTTTTCATCATTTTAAATACATTTTTTATCTATTTTAAATACATTTTTTATCAATTTTTAAATACATTTTTTATTTATTTTAAATACATTTTTTATCAATTTTTAAATACATTTTTTATCTATTTATATTTATAGATGAGACCCTAATAGGCACTACCACCCCAAGTCAGAATGGACCTGGAGTAATGGCAATGAAGAGGTATTCCACACTCCCCATATTGCAGAATTGCAACTTCACCATTAAATACAGTTTAACTCCATAACCAGGACACTAAAAACCCTCAGCCACCGCCTTCTTGTACATATATGATGAAAAGGATTGGGGTTTGCCATAAGGGCATGTAAGTTCCATGGATTGATGTGACCAGCCAATTAATTGGAGGGTATCTCTCCTAAGTAAGGGCCAAAGTGGAATTGCATGTCATGGAATGATCAACCACGAAGATTCCGTCCTGAAGCATCACGAGTTACAACTCACGGCCAGTAGGTGGCCCCATTGGTAGATTTTGCCGTATCCATTTCTTATGAGGATAATCATAAGACCACAAATGCATCTATTTTGTTACATAAATCAAATAAGACATTTTCCTTAATTTGGTTTGAGCAAAATGGGGATCTATATAAAATCTATTTCTAGTAAAGTAATTATGAATTTTATTACGAGTTCGACTATGATTACACTAATAGGGGATTTATGGTTTTAAAATCCTCCAAAACGAGACCATCCAATTAATTTACTGACAATTCATGAATAAATTTTTACACTTTTATTTAGTCATAAGACAACAAAAATATTATATGAAATTGTCACTGTAAAATGTTCGATGTGATCGATATTTACCACTAATTAGTTTCTCGCAAATTTATTACTACTGAATAGTGAGTTCGATCTCTGCTAAATGCTTTATACTTGCAACTGTATATCATATCCTATTTGTGGCAAAGGGGTTAGGTAAATACCTACAGAGCTTAGCTTCATTTGGCACAAACTCAGAAATAGGGAGCATTTATTCTGAATCGAACTCGCCATTAAAGGTCTGCTGGCTGAGCTCACTAACTCTTAAATAGCATTTAAGAACAAATGCGAATGACGCATTTGTAGTAGTAATAATAATAATAATAATAATAATAATAATAATAATAATAATAATAAACCATTATAACACTACAAATGTTATGGGTTGATCGGCGATCTTTTAATTAATTTCTAATTAACTAAAACTACCCAAATTATTAATTAGAGTAGTTTGTTAAAAGTTACTGTAAGAAAAGAAAATGTAAAATTAATAATAATAATAATAATAATAATAATAATAATAATAATAATAATAATGTTTATATTAAAAATATAAATTTATTTAAACAAAGAATTCTCACGTCGGCAAAGTAATCCTTAAATTATAAAATTTGACCGAGATGATCGGAATTGTAAATTTTGACATAAATAAAACAATGTTTGGCCTTGAGTTGTGGCAGTTGGAAAAAAAACCAATGGAAAACTACAACTAAGGCTGACACAATGCCATTTAGACATGTAGAGCAATGTTATTGAGTGGATGGCCAATCAGAGAGGTATGTTCGGGTGGGGAGGTCTGGATCCCATAAATAACAGACCGTCAGACCGAAACTAAAGAGACCGAAGAAGGGAGTCACGCCGCAACCAGAAGACTCGCTACACGTCTTGAACCCTTGTCACCGTCCATACTGCACTCTGACATCTTGCCACTCGGTAACAAACCAAATTGATAAACTTAACCAAAGTTAACCAGTTGTAGATCGCCAATCAACTGACAAAGAAATTACCTCGCTTCTTTGACATCATACAAGATATAAATCATTGTATGAGAAAATAAATGTATATATTTTGTACATAACCATCAAAAAGCATTCTGTTTATTTATTTTGTTGATCCGTTGACAGCTTTTGGTTATTTAATCCTATTTCAGCCGAGTTGGTAAAAGGAACAAAACCAGCTCTCCTTCAGGACACTATAGTACTATAAGCTGTGCTACGACCAGCATAGAATAATCCTCAGACACTATAGTATTATAGTTGGTAGCTCTCCTTAACAACGACTGTAATACTGAGCCGGGGCATCGTAACATAAACCGAAAACCTACCCCGGAATATTATTATACCATGAAGCAGACTAGCACAAAGAATACAAAGCTAGGCACGACTGGGTTGGGAAGGTCATCCACTGGAAATTATGCAAAAACTAAATTTTGAACATACAACAAAATGGTATATGCATAAACCAGAATCTGTTCTTGAGAATGAAACGCATAAAATTCTCTAGGACTTCTAGATAAAGACGGATCACCTTATTCCAGCTTGAAGATCAGACCTTGCATTGATTAACAAAATAAAAAGACAAAAAAAGAGAACTTGTCATCTGTTAGATTTTGCAGTTCCAGCAGATCACAGGGTGAAGATGAAGGAAAACGAAAAGATAGACAGACACCTAGGCCTTGCTAGAGAATTGGAAAAAAAAGAACTGTGGAATTTGAGGATGAAAGGGATACGAATTGTCGAAGGTGATCCACTGGGAATTATGCAAAAAAACTAAATTTTGAACATACAACAAAATGGTACATGCATAAACCAGAATCTGTTCTTGAGAATGAAACGCATAAAATTCTCTGGGTCTATGAGATAAAGACGGATCACTTTATACCAGCCAGAAGACCAGACCTAGTAATGATTAACAAAAAAGAGAACTTGTCAACTGGTAGATTTTGCAGTTCCAGCAGATCATAGGCTGAAGATGAACGAAAACGAAAAGATGGACAAATACTTGAAACTTGTTAGAGAATTGAAAACACTGCGGGATCTGAGGGTCACCGTGATACCTAATGTAGTTTGTGCACTTGGAACGGTCCCAAAAATGTAGAAAAGAGACTAGAGGAACAGAAAACTAGAGGAAGAATTGAGAACATCCAGAAAACAGTAGTGTTCTGATCGACTAGAATACTCTTTTGTGTATTCTAGTCGATCAGAACACTACTGTTTTCTGGATGTTCTCAATTCTTCCTTGAGACCTGAGGAGACTTGTTGTCACTCAGACTCCAGTGAAAAACCATTAGCTAATGCTGATGAGAAAATTTCACAAAGAGTGAAATAATAATAATTATAATAAGATTTAGAAGAATATACAAGACACTAGTTAAATAACACCAAAATAAAAAACTTCAGTATGTGGTATCATCATCAAGTCGTGCTAGTGACATGGATTCACACACTTGTCTCTTTCTTATTTCTTTAACACACTCATCACCCGTTACTATTAGTCATCGATCCTGGCAAGTCCCCAACACGGCATCCAGTGTCCGTACCGAGTTGATGAATGTAAGTTTTTGCTAGACCACGGGAGAACATCATTTGCTTCTCTAGCAGTGTCCAGCATGTCTTGTTTGTCTTACTTGGATGGTTTGTGTGATAGGTGTTTTGTGGCCATACAGTTTGCGGGGTACTGCTACAAGGATTTGTTCAAGAAAGCATGTTGTATCGTTGAGTACTTTCTATCAAACTTTTTCACCAAGCATTTAAGAGTTTTTCTTCTACTTGACCGGTTGCCATACCATGGTTAAAGCGTCCAGTTTGTCTTGCTCTTTACTTGTAACTGGAGGGAGAATAGTTGGATTCATAACTTTCCTAATGGGATTAGTGCCATGTGAAAGGCAAATAGCCAATATTTAAAATGAAAATTCTTTTTTACATTTGTAAAATGCTATATCAAGCATCCCACCTCAGACGCTAAAATAATCTCCTTGGTCTAGCGCTAGTGAAAAGGGGATAGACTCCCTCGCTGTCAGGCTGATACCGACATTAGGTCGCCCCGACGACTTTACTTATATATATATATATATATATATATATTGTATATATATATATATATATATATATATATATATATATATATATATATATATATATATATATATATATATATATATATATATGTATAAATATATATATATATATATATATATATATATGTATAAGATATATATATATATATATATATATATATATATATATATATATATATATATATGTTAAGATATATATATATATAATATATATATATATATATATATATGTATATATTATATATATATATATATATATATATATATATATATATAAATTGTATAATATATATATATATATATATATATATATATATATATATATATATATATATATATATATATATGTATAAGCAAAATAAGATTACAGATGTAAGAACTATATTTATTTATGATATGCTACACAATAAAAAGGAGTTTGTTGCCACTAGTTTCAAAGAAGCGTCTTCCCCGCTTATCATCAGCTCTTCATAGGCGCTTTGTCGTAATGATAAGCGGCTAATACGCTGCTTTGAAACCAATGATAACAAACGCCTTTTAATTGCATAGTATATTATAACAATTAGAAATAAATATATATATATATATCAGTGATTCTTAACTGAGGTTCATATGATCTCGTGGGGGTCCACTATGATTTTTGGGAGTTCATGCAAGCAAAATAGTAAATTGGGGGTCCACGATAATATTTTAGTGCTCAATGAAAAAATGCTATAGATATATCCATTGCAAAAAAAATAACTTAATGTTTGGAAAAGTAATGACACTGCTAAAAATATCTACTACTGTGGGAGAAAGCGCAGTTGTATGTTATTGCTTTTCCTTCATCTTACCTTATTGAATCTGTTTTCAGACATGATCTTTGATTATCATTGTGACAACGTTAGAACCGAATATTGCATAATTAGCAGAGCAACATCAACCACAAGGTGACAATTTCTAGTGGTGTTTGCTTGTGTAGAACCAGTGACACATTTTGGATGAGCAGATAACAGACGATTTGGGCATAGGAATTTTATTTACGATGGAGATACAAAAAATATCCGCACTCTTGTATTAAGGAAGTCGGGCTCATCGTGGATGAGTTGATAGGCAGAACCATGACTAATCTGCAGAGAACTACCTACCTCATCGATGATAACTAGCCGGTTGGCCAGTACCATGTCTCCAGCTTGCTGAATTTTCTCATCAGTGGTGTGGGGATTCATAGGCGTCCCCCTTCGTCCGGCCATTTTTAAATTGCTCTATTCCCTCATGCATACTTCAATGCGGTGGTGCATTGTCCCCGTATTATGCTAAAAGCCTCCTATGAATTTCAGCCCCTGACACTCCTTCCGACCACAGAAAGCGAGTCACTTCCTTAGCGGATACTGCTAGTTGAGCTGTAAAAATGGCGATAACCACAAATAAAATGGCGTGATTAGGCTCAAAATTTGATGACGTAAGCACAACAATGCCAACTATAAACACGCATGCTCAGAACGCAGTGCAACAATGATAAAGATATGTTATGGCGAAAGTACAGATAATTTTTGAGTTCCCTCGTATATTGATAATTCTTGAAATTTCATTGAATGCTGTATGCATATAAATCAAATGAGACATAATCTTTTATTTAGTTCGAACAAAACGAGAATCTATGAAAATCTATTTCTAGGGAAATAATTACGAATTTTATTGCGACTTCTGAAGTGATTATACAAATATATGCGCTGTGTATATCATTAGTAATATTAAAAAGAACTGTTATTGTCCTGTGGAAGGTTAATTGAAAATCATCAGAATAATTAGTTTCTTTCAAATGATTAACCATTTTTATCGCTATTTACTTTTCAATCAACTTCGTAATCTGTTATCAGAACTCTGTATTTACCCAACACCTCTGTGCGAGCAGGATGTGACACAAGGTCAATTTTTAAGTGGATTTTAAAAGATTTAAATTCAGAGTTTTCGTTCTCCTAAACCGGTTGCCATATCAAGGTTAAAGATCCCAGTCTGCCCTACTATCTATCTATAGCAGGATGGATAGTAGTTAAATGTATACCTTTCCCAAGAGTATTAGAGCTATGTACAATGCAGGCAGCCTTGTCTAGGATTTGAATTCGTGTCGCCGTGTCCATTTCCTACGATGATAACCGACTCACAATGTGTGCCTCTGTAATCTTGTAATCAGGAGTACAAATGAGGTTATTACTCTTATGCTGTTGCTTAACCAGTACATTTCCCAACTAGATGGGAACGTTTTATATTAAATAGAAGTGTATATAACGGCATGTTCAACAGTGTAATCTCCTGTACAATTACATCCCTAATTTTCCACAGCTCTTCCGTTAGTTCTTCCGTTAAATTCAATGTATTCTACGCATCAAAATCTACCAGAAAAGCGAAAAATATAGAAACTTTAAATACTTTCAAAAATAGGTGATTTCTTCTGGACCTATAAGGGGAGTACCTTACGTAAATTCAATAAAACTGGACACCGACAATTGCCATGAAATTTATGATTTTCAGGCAGTATAAGGTTTTTTTAAGTGTTCAAATCACTGCCAATCCTTCGAATTAAGCGCTTCCTTTAAAATCGATGCATTCTATGCATCGAAATCTATCAATAAAGCCAATTAAATCCACATCTTAAATTTTAACGAAATTCGAAATTTTTCCACACTATAATAGGTGATTAAAGTTCTCATATCTCCGCCAATTCTTAGAATTGATTGCTTTGTTTGGCATCAATGAATTCGACGCATCGAAATCTACCAGAAAAGCCAGAAATATAGAAACATTGAATACTTTCAAAAATAGGTGATTTCTTTTGGATCTATAAGGGGGGTACCTTACGTAAATTCAACAACACCGACACCGACACCGACAATGTCATGAAATTTGTGATTTGCAAGCAGTCATAAAAGTAGAGAGGCTTGGGAAAGGTCCTCCTTTTCCTCCAGCTATCCTCGAGATAAAAACACGCACCAGTTGCATCTCGTGTTCACAGGGTTTGAGCACTCAACCTGGTGTCGCATGGCACACGAGAACCTGGTATACCTGTAAGTGTTATATTCTACTCTATTACCAGCAACCTCAAGACTTTATCTATAAAAGACTCTTAATCTACTAGTACATGCCTTTTTATGCATATAAGCTCTTCTTTTTATTCTTTTATCCTACTTTGTATTGTATTTCTATTAAGTTTTGCTCAGGCAATAAATATACTTGTTATTACTTTCGTCGTGAATTGTTCTTATATATGTTTTCCCATACGAGAAAACGATACTCAACTAATTATCGTTCTTCTACATCCAAATTTCAAGATTGATTTCAAGATTGTTTTAAATGGTATGTCAAACCGTCTAGTGATATTTTATGCCTACTGAGGCAGATCACTGTCACATCCAGAACACTCCCTTTATAGAGAGAGGGTCTTACTCCTCGGCATCCAGACTATTCTAAGACCCGTCGACAGTGTTTCACAATTTCAAGAAGAAAAAACACCCTTATGGTATCTTCTGTGCAAGCGTTAGTTATTATCAAACGAATCACCCTCCTTAGCTGAGGAGGAGATCATCATGTTAATGGTTATCGTCGTAGGAAATGGTCACAGTGACCCGAGTTCAAATCTCATTTCACATAGCACTAATACCCTTTGGAAAGGCATGCATCCAACTATTCTCCCTCCAATTATGGGTAAATAGTAGGTCGGTCTGGTCTCTTTAATCATGGTATGACAACCAATCTAGGAGAAAGAAAACTCTGAATTCAATCCTGTCAAATCCCGCTTTAAAAATTGACCTTGAGTCACATCCTGCTCGTGTGGATGGGTTGGGTAAATCACATTCTTATTATTTATTTTATACTAACTAATCAATGGAAATGAAGACGATTTCTCTAAAATCGCATGAATCTCACATGTAATAATATTCTTGGCGTTATTGTTTCTCGCAAAAGTAGAACTCAGCAAATTTGTATCAATTTTGCAGTGATTGTTATTATTACAACTAGAGTCAACAGCACAAATGTTTATTTTAAAGCCTCAGGAAATTGTTCAGCCTTTCAAATTTTGGCATTGATTTTCTGTCTTCATTTCAATTTTGAACCCTTGCGTCTAAAACAGGTGTGTGAATTTGAATATTTAAAAAATAGAGAATTAATTTTACGCGGGAAACGTTCAGAGAAACAAAAGAAAGCAATTAACCGATGAAGAAAATTAAAATTAGAAAATAATTGAAAATTAAATTAAAATGAAATAAACCCTTAAAAGATGAAAAAACTTTCTACTGATACCTTGGGAAAAGAACAAAAAAAAAAAACTAATTTCAATAGAGACATTTCATTTTTCTTTCTGTCTGGACTTTTTGCCTTTTTTTTTATTTCATTTAAAAAAGATTTCTACTTATTTTTTTTATTCTTTTTCTTTCTTTTCTTTGCTTTTTTTTTTTTTTTTTTTTTTTTTTGGTGGTGATGATGATGATGGTGGTGGTAGTGGTAATGGTGGTCTTTCTTTCTTTTTCTGGCTTAATTGACCATTTTTGCCTTTTTCATTCTTTTCTTTTTTTCCTTTATTTTCTATCTTTTCATTCTTCATTCTCCTTGTCTTTCTTTATTTGTGTGTTTGTTTCTTTTTTCTTCCTTTTGTAACCTTTTCTTTCTATTTCACTTTTTCTCAGTTTTCATTTTTCTTCTTCTTTCTTTATTTATTTATTGTCCTTGTCTTTTTCCTTTCTTTTTTTCTTTCTTTCTTTTTTCTTTTTGTCTGTTTGGCCTTCTTCTTGTTCCTTCTTCTTTATTGCTTATTTTCTCTTTCTATCCTTCCTTTTTTCTTTCTTTCTTTCTTTCTTTCTTTGTTTCTGTTGTCTTGCCTTTTTCCTTCATCTTTTGCCTTTTCTTTTTTCTTTCTTTTTTCTTTCTTTCTTTCTTTTTTCTTTCTGTTGTCTTACCTTTTTCCTTCGTCTTTTGCCTTTTCTTTTTCTTTCTTTTTTCTTTCTTTCTTTCTTTCGTACTGTCTTTCTCTCCTTTTTCCTTCCTTTATTCTTTATGTGATTTCCACTTCTTCCTTTCTACCTTCTTTCTTTTTTTTACTCCTTCTTTCTTTCTATCGCTTAATTCTGTTCTTTTTCTTCTTTTTCTTTCTTTCTTTTCTTTCTTTCTTTCTTTTCTTTCTTTCTTTCATTCTTTCTCTTCCTGTATGTCATATTCATTATTTCTTATTTCTTTTCTTTCATTATTTATATTCCAATTTTTTAAAATCTCTTTTTCTTTCTTTGCTCGCCACTTTCTTTTTTTTTTAAATTTATTGTACATTTTTTTCTTTTTGAGATGAAAGCAAAGTGCGTAGGAGTTTTCAGGGACAAATGTTTTTTAAATTGCCAAGTGACTTGTGATCAAAAGTTAAATTGTAATCATACACCCACCAGTTTTCAATCATTTCTATTTACAGACTTTGATTGAGAGAAGTAGCCAGGTCTCACTAATGTTTAGTCGAGTTCAAAGGAAAGACGAAATATTGTTCATACAACGGCATCGATAATGACTTTTTTTTAACTATATATCTACCACCCACTTCACAATAGGATGTGACACAAGGTCAATTTCTCAAGTGGAGTTTGAATAGGGTTGAATTAAGGGTTTACCTTCTCCGAAACTAGTTATCTAGCCAAGGTTCAAAAGCCCAGTCTGAACTACTATTTATCCATAGCTGGAGTGAGAATAGTTATATATATATATATATATATATATATATATATATATATATAACGTAATATCTCAGCAATTAATCGGTACCTCGATTAATTCAGTGGATTTTACCCTGAAGATCCTTATGGTGAAACCCGTGTAGGTTGCTATTGTACCAATTTCTTTAATAAATTTGCTCTACTTTGTATTGAGCACTTTGTATTTGTTATATCGCTGACTTAGGGCCTGGATTTTGTGCAACTCCAAAGATCGTGCCCATATTCACCGGCAAGCCACCTTTATCTTTATATATATATATATATATATATATATATATATATATATATATATATATATATATATATATATATATATATATATATATATCCCAAAAGGGTAGTAGTACTATATGAAATACAGTCATGTAGTATATATATATTTACCATATTCCGGTACATAGCGAACAATCATTGCGAAATTAACCTTGTCAATGATACTATTACACGCCCCTGCCATAGTAGGCAAGTGGACGTTTATTTAGTAAACAAACCCGGCCGTAAGCTCTTCGGCGGCCGAACGGATATGGTCTCTGACTATGCCTGTGAAGTCCCGGTTTCGATTCCTGTCGGAGGGGAGTCGTTAGTATACATCGCTGAAGAGACTTAATAAAGTCGAAACAGTCTGTACGGTGTTCTGCATGGCGAGCCATCCTTTGCGGGATTTACTTGTCAAGATTATTTTCTATAATTATCGAATTTTATGCGATACATGCATTTATAATTGCCTTCAAGCAAAAATATAAATAATAATATATATTATATATATATATGTGTGTGTGTGTGTGTGTGTGTGTTTGTGTGTTTCTGTGTGTGTATGTCTATCGTGAGGACAACTGGCTAATGAGTTTTCAATTAGGTTGGCAGTTGTTCGTTTCAAATTGCGTGGTCAGTGTATTTGTTTATTTTCATAGTTGTTGGTGACTCATATATGTATATTGTAGATTTAATTTTAGTGACTGGTTATATATATATATATATATATATATATATATATATATATATATATATATAAACTCTCCTCATAAAAAAATAACTATTTTGACGGATGATTTTAATGTGAATGGGTTACCTGAAGATTGCCAAAAACATCATTTACAGCCGCAGTGAACCAAGACTCAACCGAGACAACTTAATTTGTATCGGTTGTTTGCAGTTCTGGATTACATCTATATATATATATATATATATATATATATATATATATATATATATATAATATATATATAGGGAGAGAGAGAGAGAGAGAGAGAGAGCATAGCAAGAACGAAACAACCACATAATGGTATTTTAATGGTTGGCAAAAGCTGCATAGACCTGGAACGACCAGGCACTTTTTTTCTTTCAAAGGGAAACCATATAGATAGATAGATAGATAG
>CM042156.1:76082461-76089961 GCA_023376005.1 Doryteuthis pealeii | reverse complement strand
CCCAGTGGTAAAGTCTCTGACTATGCATGTTGAGTTCCCAGTTTCGATTTCTGTCGGAGGGAAATCGTAAGTATACATCGCTGATGAGACTTAATAAAGATGAAACGGCTGCTGTACGATGTTCTACGTAGTGGGCAATATTTGCCGAGTTCGCTTGTCATGATTATTTTCATTAATTATCGAATTTTATACGATATACGCATAGTAACTGGCTTCAAACAAAAAATATAAATAATATATATATATATATATATATATATATATATATATATATGAGAAAGAATGAATAAAGAAAAGAAAGTACAGAATGGATAATAAAAGATGAATTTAATCAATATCACTTACACATGTGTTTCGGTCAGTTTATCTATGTGTACACGATTCAAACTATTATTATTATTAAATAAACAAATGAAATGAAATAATAATAATAGAAAAATGTAAAAATGTAAAAATATTCCGTACACAGAGAAAATTCGACCTTCATCAGAGTGAACATTTTTTTTTTAATTAAATAAACAAATGAAATGAAATAATAATAATAGAAAAATGTAAAAATATTCCGTACACAGAGAGAATTTGACCTCCATCAGAGTGAAAAAAATTTTTTTTTCAAAAATAAAATCTAAACTCGGATTCAATTCCAATTCCATTTTTACACACACACACACACACACACACACACACACACACACATATATATATATATATATATATATATATATATATGAGAAAAAGAAAGATAGTGTGATAATCAGATTGAATTTTTTATTCATAGGAATAACGTCATATGACAATATCCTTATAGCGAAATACGAAACCATATAATATTTTTCGAAAATTTTGTATAAAGAATAGTTATTTGAATTTACAAATGATTACCATTGATTACTACAAACTATTCAATTTTTTTCTAAAAAAAAGGACTAACTTCGGTATTACATAACCCCAAAAATGTTGATATGCTGCAAAATCAATCAACCATATAAAAAATATAATTAAATATCTGGCAGTTTATTTTGAAAATATACTTGCTATATACAAATTTGTTACCTACTAATATTTTGGGGTTACAGAATTTCAAAGGTTTAAAGTTTGGTAATGAATATTATCTAATAATATCACTTTAGCGCTTGTAAAAGGGGGATAGACTCCCTCGCTGTATGGCTCATACCGACATTAGGCCGCCCCGACGACTTTACTTACTTTACTTACTTATATTTGCTTTAGAAGAAAGTTAACTTTTTATTTAAAAAGATGTAACGAGTTTATTTTTTATTGGTATACTATATAGTCGTGTAGTGTAATTGTTACCGTTGTAGGAAATGGACACGGTGGAACGAGTTCAAATTCTGGACAAGGTTGTTTGCATTGTATGGGTAAATAGAAGGGCAGACTGGGCTCTTTGTTAGGCATACAGTATATGAGAAGGAAAACTGTGAATTCCAACCTGTTAAACTTCGCTTAAGAAATTAACCTTGAATGGATGAAAAGAAGGCTGGATAGGAGAGTTAGGTAGGTTAATTAAGCATAACGAGGGTCGGAGAAGTCCCCATTTTGGGGATTTTCGGCTAATCATTACAATAAGAAGCTAAGATTAAATTTAAAAAAACGAAATTAAGTAAAAACAAAAACTTGTCCAGTATGCCTTGTTTTGTTTGTCTTTTTCACATACCCTGTGATTTTTTTCCTCTTGGGGTTGCAATTGTAGACTCCTTGTCTGTTTTTGTGTCGTTTTTAATTGGTTTGATGTACTGATAATTCGGGGGAACTCAAAGCATGTAATCTACTTAAAAATACATAAATATGGAAAATAAAATTCTCGTTAGATTAGATATCCAATCTCTAAATAACAATGTCTCTGTTGATAAATGTATCCAACGATTAAAGACCTACATACAAAAAAAAAAAATACTCCACACTGTTAAAATCTGTGAACTTTGCAATAGATATTGCCTTTTCAAATATAATGATAATTTTTACAATAAAATCGGTCTATCCATGGGTTCCCCTTTAAGTGGAATCCTGACATGTCTTTTCCTAGAATATATATATATATATATATATATATATATATATATTATATATAGTATATATATATATATATATGTATACTTCGGCAGCATTTTTTCTTTTAGACATGTTCTGTTAAACGCCACAGATTATAAAAAAATCCCACTCTAACCATTCCCCCCTCCCTTCCTCACAATTCTGTATCCCCCTCAAAAACCCATTAATCCATTGTTTCGTACTAACTGCCACCACCACTCTTAAGCTACTACTCGTTCTTCTATAAAAACGAGGCACTTGAAAACTTAACATCGTTTCCCCACCTGATGATGGCTGATAAACCAGCCGAAAGCGCTCGAAAAAAACAAGGATTTGGTGGACTATTACAACTTCTCCACCCAAACACGAAAAAGATCGCTAGAAAAATTGAAAGGACCATAAAAAAACTCCTCAGACTTGAATTGTCTGTGGCGTTTAACAGAACATATATATATATATATATATATATATATATATATATATATATTATAAATTATATATCTCAAAAATCCGCTACATTTGGATGACAAAAGGTATACATATAGTCATGACCGACATATATATGGCGCGAATGCCCACGTTGGTGAATATTGTAACGTCTTTCGTTCTTTTTTTGCAGTATTAAGGTTTTTTGTTTTGTAAACTGATTTGACTTTCCTCTCCGACCCAAACAACTACGGGAGTGAATGAGCTCTGATGATGATTTTTGTAAAATCGAAATATTGATCAGTATCACCTATGATTATATTATAAATTGTTTTCTTCTTTAACAGCATTGTGTGATGTTTTCATTCCACCTTTTCTTACTTATATATATATATATATATATATATATATATATATATATATATATATTAATAATTTGAAGGCAATACAATGCGTATAAAAATAAAAACAAAAAGTTGGGTTTTTTTTCTTATCGATTTCAAAGAAACTTTATCATCAGAGACGAAAATCAGAAATGTTGTTGTGTTAGTCCAACAGTAAAAAAAGAAGTCAAGTCGAGATAGGGTAAAATATGACAAGTGTATTTACAATAATGGTACATGAACGACTAGCTTGTCGTTAACGGTAACAGTACAACCTTTTCACTCGGTGTCTCACTATTTATAGTGAGAACCGGTGTATATTCTCCACTGTAGGAACGGCCGGTACAACAATATATATATATATATATATATATATATATATATGGTGTGTTATGTACCCTACCTATGGACATTAATGGGTATGTTCCAATTCTTATAAATATGGAAGTAGTATAGTGACTGAGTAGTTTGACACCGCTGGCAAGTATCGTATTTTGTTAATGTTATAAAGATTCCATTTAATTTACAATTTCCGTTTGGTTATTTCTTATTTAGTAACCTTTGTTAGATTACAACACACACACACACACACACACACACACACACACACACACATATATATATATATATATATAATATATATATATATATATATATATATATATTAGGGGAGATTATGTGCTTAATTAAAGTCATACCTAATTTGTTAATTAATTAATTATAATTAAAAAGAATTAGGCGTGCATATCGGCTGAAATGTAAAGCGTAAACAAATCGAGGAAAAAGTCGATCTCTGTATGTACATTTCAGCCCATTAGGCCTCATCAGCAGAGCTATACACAGGTCAGTGCTTTGTGCGCGATTCGAACTCTCGTTTATATTTATATATATATATATACATGTGTGTGTGTGTGTGTGTGTGTGTGTGTGTGTGTGTGTGTGTGTCTCTCTCTCTCTCTCTCTCTCTCTCTCTCTCTCTCTCTCTTCTCTCTCTGTGTGTGTGTGTGTGTGTGTGTGTGTGTGTGTTGTGGTGAGTGTGTGTTGACTCAATGCCTTTTTTATAGTGCAAGTTGTGACACAAAGCCAATTTCTAAGCGAAGTACACCTGGTCTTAATTCATAATTTCCTGATCCTAATCTAGTTACCTTACTAAGAATGAACCCAGTCTGTCCTACTATTTAACCATAGCTGGGGCGAGAACCAATTGATTCATACCCTAACCAATGGCAAAGGAAAATGTAAACAGTCCCGTCTAGGATCTGAACTGGGGCCATCTATTTCTTAAGCGTGCATAACTTTCCCTTTGTAGATGTCACGATCCATTGAGAATCAAAGTTAAGATTTTCTGGCCTAGATTCGGATCAAAATAATAAACTTTTCTGACAGGTGTTTGTAAGGAAGAAAGATACTAAATAATGGTGAGATTTTAAAAGTCATTTCGCAAGTGGATATAGGGAGGATTGAATAAGGTGGGTCGGGAGTTGTTTATGTGAATTCAGCTGTCTGAAGTAGGGGACGTTCAAGTGAATGGTTACAATCTTTGCCCTCGTAGCACGTCACTGAGTTTGACACCTGTCAAATCGTCTTTGATTCTTATTGGTTGACTGAATCGATTTAGTCTCGGACAAAACAGTCGAATAAACAGAGATAGGCCGGTCCTTTTTTTTCTAAGGGGATCAGATCCGATGGAATTCGAAACAGAGCTGATGAATGTAAGTTTTTGCTGATTGGACAATACTAGTGTTGTCAATGTGTTCATCACTAGCCATATATTCAGTATGATACCAATACAATTTCCGTTCTCTTTTCATCAAAGAATTCCTTCTGTAACGCCTCGTTAGCGATATATTCACGGTACCAAAACGGATATATGTAACTTTCTAATATCGATATATGTTGTATAGCGGGTCTTGTCAACGTGCCTCCAAATTCACGACACTAAAATGGTGTTCGGTACGTGGCGGTCGTCTTGTCGATAAAAAGGTACAACGCGAGAAATATATCGTCACAAGCTGCTTAGCTTTTATTTCCGGGCTGGTCTCGTGGGTTGTGTCGGAGAGGAGGAAAGACAGAGAGAAAGAGAGAGAGAGGACACTGTTAAATTACTGTGATCCCACACTGGGACCAGAGGTCTGGTCCGTACCCTACGCGCCCGAAAGCAAAAAGAGACCGGTATTTTTCTTCGTCGTTCCCCGTCACTACGTGACTTCCGTTCCGGTCAACACCCGAAACTTCCGGTTGACATTCAATTCTCCCTTCAGGGGGTCACGCCCCGGTCAACTCACGACAACCGTTTTTATGCTCATCACTATTTTTTTAAAACCTTTCCTATCTCTTATTTCTTCTTCCTCTCTTTTCTAATAGTAGTTCTCGCAAAACTCAGGATATCCCCATCTTGCTACACTTCTGTCTAAGACCAACATTTAAGCAGTCAGACTAATTTGCCACCAGAGGGTTCACAACTGATGAACGACATGGAGTGACGTCATTGTCTTTGCGAATGACTTCTAAAAGGAAAAGAAAGGACTGCTCCGGGATTTGTTCAAAACAGCATGCAACATCCTTGTGTAATTACAATGTACCTTTTTTTCTTCAAAGCACAGATTATGTAATCTGATCTAGCGATATCTTTAACTATATCTTTATATGGCCGGTTTAGCTCAGTCGGTAGAGCCCCGCCTAGGAATCGCAAGGTTCCTCGTTTGATATTAGTCCCAGTCAACTCAGCGCATGAGTAGCACAGATTAGGTAATCTAGTCTAGCGCTAGAGAAAAGGAGATATACTCCCTCGCTGCGCGGCTGATACCGACAATAGGTCACCCCACCAATTTTACTTTACTTTTACTTATATCTTGTATAAGATCCTTGTCTTCGTATGTTTATCGGTTTGGTTGTTTTTTAGTCTAAATATAAACAACCCTGCCTCCGGTAATATATAAAGGGATAGTCTAAATAGAGAGAGAGAAAGAGAGAGAGAGAGAGAGAGAGAGAGAGAGGGGGTGGAGGGAAGGTGGGATAGATATGTTAGAATGGATAAAGAAAGATAGACATATACATATAGGCGTGTTAACACACACGCCAACGCACACACTCACATATATGACATCACCCGTTACATCTGTCCTGTCTTTCTTTCGTTTTTCTTTTCTTTTTCAGTCTTTCATTTTCTTATTTCCTTTCACTCTCTATATATATTGTGTATGTATGTATGTATATTAAAGTCCAAATGTTGCTTTGCTTAATTTTGAATATAGGCCCCGGGTTGCCGTCAGTGTCTTCTCTTGCCATGTAGCCACATATCTAACAACTGAACAGGCTCATTGGTGATTAACTTTTGTGATCTAGCGGGGAACCGGTGATTTCAAAGTGACAACCCTAAGTCCATAAAAACTAACCATAACTTAGATTTGGCACAAGGCCACAAATATAGAGAGCTTAGTAAGGATCAAACTCACTTTGTGATTACTATGGTCTTGTTAACCATTTCACCACAAAATGCCTATAGTTTCAGTAAGTAAAGTAAAGTTGGCGTAGTGGCCTATTATCGGTATCAGTCAGACAACAAGGGAGTCTATTCCCTTTTCGCTGGCGCTTGACCAAAGAAATTTATTTTGCTTAGGTGGAGCATCCCAACTACCGTCAGTTCCTCACTTTACCGTACAGTTTCCGGCAGTATCTTCTCTTACCATGTAGCCACCCATCTAACAACTAAAATTTCGGTTTAGGAAATATAGCGATTATCTGCCTTCTATTCTAGGCAGCTACTTGTGGACCATCGGTAAGAGACTTGACGAGCGAAAGTTCGTTCGGGTCTCGATCCCGACCAGAGGTAGCTGCTGAAAAATAAGTCTAGCTGCACTGATGAGGGGTAAACCCCGAAACGCGCGTCTGTAGATTGCTTTAGATATATATATATATATATATATATATATATATATTGGTTAGGAGTTGATTTAGAAGGCTATCACAATGCAGGTGTAAAGAAAAAATAATAATACGGTAACAATGATGTTGTATGTTAACCTGTATTTAATTCTTGAATTTTCGAGATAATATCTCTTTTTCAAAAGATCACTGGAACTGAAGTAGTATAGTTATGGCATTTCTTTTTAAATGAATTTTTTTAAAATCCAGGTTAACGCACAACATCATTGTTACTGTATTATAATTTTTCTTTACATCTGCATTGTGATAGCCTTCTAAATCAACCTCCTAACCAATATATACACAATGTTTCAAGCAAATTATAAAACTCTTATATATATATATATATATATATAATTATATATATATATATATATATATATATATATCATCATCATATCGTGCAATTTGCACGGATATCCATGACGATCTCTCGCCAAACCTTCCTATCATTCATCGACTCTGAGAGCTCCTCCGCGCAGCAGCCAGCATCCTTACACAGTTGGTCGATGTAAGTCCTGGTTGGGCGGCCCACGTTAGCATGTCCATGTGTTGACCTCCACAGTAGAACGTCGCTTACGAGCTCATCCTTGCTTCTCCAGCAGTGTCCTGCATGCCTAACCCTCCTTACTCGTATGGTTTGTGATATGGGGGGCAGGTGGCCATACAATTGCTTCTTTGTGGGGTGCTGTTTCCACGACTTATTCAAGACCGCTCG
>CM042156.1:76042461-76072461 GCA_023376005.1 Doryteuthis pealeii | reverse complement strand
GTTTTTTTTTTATTATAAAACTAACCCCTAACCCTAACCCCTAAGCCTAACCAGATTTTGACGGTGTAAATGAGAAAAGTGTCCTTGTGAGTCGTGATCGCGGAAGGGGTGCCTAAAGGTCATAGGGTACAAAACAGCTTGTTTTTCATGGCGCAATTCTAAGTGAACTAGTTTAGCTAACTATGGACAGGGCGGTCATGTGTATTAATAAATTGGTAGAAATAATTTTCATGAACTTCGTGCATATTAATAAATACTGGCGATTGAACTCAGTCACCGTCTTATAGAACCTCTGTACTTGAGTATTTTTTATCAGCCACGATAATCCCTTTCCTGCAATAATCACACAGTAATTCTCCGTTGCTCCCATGCCATGACGAGCTTCTTTTATCCTGTCGTTCTCGGGGGCCTAATTTGCCCATACGCTCACGCCACGAACGAGACAGAACGAGACCGCACCCTATAAAGCCGCTCGTCAATGGCGGCTTTATTTCTTTAGCAAACCTGACAATCAAAACAGATGCGCTGCGCCGGAGATAAGTCAACGGATTGGGTGTTTGCGATTAGAGCAATTTGAAGAATACGTTCAGAACTATCATATAGTTGCTAGGGATTGACATGACAAGCCGATTGGTCGGATGGGGCCTCTCCAACCGCCTGTCTAACCCAAGTAAGAATCGAAGTAGAATGTTACATGTCACAGGAGTACTTAGTAACCGAGTCACGGACCGCTCAGCCACCACAATTCTGTTCTCAGACATTACTGTTCTCAGACGTACGGGCAAACAGGTGAGGCCATCCATTAGTGTGTCGGTTGATAAGGGTTCTTACCTCTCTGCAGAGGTGCAGTCGGTGTTTTCTACAGTCCCAGACGATCTAGTTCATAACTAAGCTAAGCTTAGCATATGGGATGAAGTAAATTAATTTTGAGATTTTACATAGTAACCCGACTGCAATTTGATTAACTGGATATCTCAAGTGCACATCTAAAAACTAACCGTCCAATTAAAATCAATAAGTGAAGCGATATAAAATATTTTTTATTATGCATATTCCACTCAAAAATCAATCTACATAATCAGGAAAGAATTCATTAGAATTCTCGTAATTTAATTGATTAAGACATTCAAGCACTTGAATATATCGTAATTTTAGGATAATTCTTTAATTATTTACTAAGTTTTGACTGTCATAAAGCTTCATGCACAGGGCACACAGTGAAGATCGAACTCAGTAAACAGTAACAATTGTAAAGAAAATATTTGCATCGAAGCGATAGAAGATCCAGAATACAAAGAAGTTTGTATTTATCTATATATTAGATAGTAATACTTGAAACCATATGACTGTGCAAAATATCTATATTAAATAGAACACTTGTGACCATATAACTGCAAAATGATTGTGTTAAATAGGAATACATGTGACCATATAACTTTTTAAAATATTTATATTAGACAGGAATACATGAGATCATATAACTGTACAAAATATTTATATTAAATAGAAATACTTGGTCATGTAAGTGTTCAAAATATTCATTTTAAATAGGAATACTTGTAACCATATAACTGTGCAAAATATTTATAATAAAATGTAAACTTAAAAACATATAACTGTATGTAAAATATATATATATCAAATAATTAAATTTCATTATTCATCATGAACATCATAATCATTATCACCAGAGCTCATTTGTCAATGTGTAGATTTTTACTGACTTGTCAATGTGTAGATATTCACTGAAGAACGTAACTTATGAGTTCGTCCTTACTTTCCTGTTGTGTCCAGCATGTCTTGTTCGTCTTACTTGGATGATTTATGTGATAAGGGCAAGTGGCCATGCAGCTGCTTTTTGTGGGATTCTGTTCCCAGGATTTGTCCAAGACAGTCCGCAGCATCCTTGTGTAGTTTTCATCGGCTTTTTCTATAAGTGTTTCGTTTGAGTTCAAGTGTTGCAGACATACAGTAGCACTGATACGACCAGAAGAATCAACGCTTTATTGTTGTATACCCTTTCTTTCTACTTCTATTTTTCTTCTGCTCAGCATTACGTTCATCTTCTAGCGTCTGGACTTCGTCTTGGTGGTCGGTCGCACTTAATTCATTTCTTCTTCTAGATCAGTATTGTTGCCAAGAATTCATCAACCACAAAACCATATTATTTATGTAAGATTTTATTTACTTAACTAACATCTTCATCTAACTAACATAGCGCGCGAGTGCAGTGAGCTCCAGCTAAAGCAGATAAATCTTCTCTGCCTGACGTCCAAGCTGAAACTGAGAGTCAACCATGTCCCACGTGACTTCACGTATTTCGCGGGCTTTCTGTAATATTCCATGGAAAGTCCTGCCCGTGATATGAAAAGGGGCCATCCCTTCAGAAATACAGGGGGTTATCAATAATCTATGCCTAGATTATGTAACATTATCTTATCAGAGAGATCAGATTTTAATCAAACGAGAATAGAAGGAAACAAATAAGTCGCAAGGCAATAATCCAATCAATTCAATTTATATTTAATTCTTAGAGTCGGTGCAAGATAATTCGATACTCTACGCAAGCCTTTAGAAGCACAACCCCTTGAAAATTTTTGATAAGCAGATGTAGGTACAGTAACTCATTACTACATTGTTTCTAACTCTCGAAACACCATTCATAATATTTTCAGCTTGTGGTTTTATTACATCATCAATGAAAATAAGCAATTATTTTTATTACATTCAAGTCAATAAACCCTTAATGTAAATGTCAATGAAACATTTGTAGTTTTTTAGGGTAATCTTAAAAAATAACATAAACATTTAGTTCACTCCAGCCTCCTGCAAGTTATAAACTACTATTATATAGATTAATCTAATATGCATTATACATTAGCACACGAAGTCAAAGGCACCAAAGTGCCATTACAATGTGACTTTTCGTTGGTTGGTTGGTATTTAATGACATGTCAATTCTTGTGGGTTATTTAATGCCAAATGCTTTTTATAAATTCATGTGCATTAATAAATTGTATTAATGATTTTCATTAACTTCATGTGTATCAATAAATACTCGTAGTTAACCCTCAGCCACTGCCCTCTAGCATCTACATGATCAAAAATTGTGGAAGTTTGCCATGAGCAATTTGAAGAATACAATCAGGACAATCATATAGTTGCTAGGACTTGATATGACCAGCAGATTAATCAAATGGGGCCTCTCTGACCGACCGTCTAGTCCAAGTATGAGCCGAAGTGGAGTGTTGCATATGACAGAACCACTTAGTACCCGGGTCACACACCGCTAGGCTATCACAATCCAGTCCTCAGGCATTACGATTCATCACCCACAGCCAACAGATGGCCCCGTTTGTAAGGGGGTTCTTACCTCTCTGCAGTGGAGCAGTTGGTGTATTCTACAGGGAGATTTACTTTTTGTGTTTTGATAAATGTGGAAACAAAATGGTTTCGCCCTGAATGTGTGACACCAAGTTCGCCGGTTTAGCCTAGTCGGTAAAGCATCTGCCTCAGAACCCCATGGTTCCGGGTTCGATACCGGCTCTATCCAACTCAGCGCATGAGTAGCGCAGCTTGGGCTTGCACAGTAAAGTGGGGGTGCTCTTGGTAGGTGTGACGCTCTATCTTGAAAACAAAAGACATTTTCCATATCTGGCGCTAGTGAACAGAGGATTGACTCTCTCACTGTCTGGCTGATACCAACAATAGGCCACTCCTCTGATTTTACCTTTGACTTAGTTCGCCTAAAGGGGTCAATAGCAAAGTACATTTCTAGAAATAGATAAAGTACTTATAAATTATATAATGTAATGGTTTATTAAACCATCAGGGGACGCCCTTGTCGTGGGTACAGCGTGTTTATGCCACGAAATGTATTGTTACATAAGAGAGTATCGCAGATTTTATAAGTACTGTATTTATCAGCCGAACAGCGAGAGAGTTATACTACAATAGATTTTAAAAGTCTTGCAGATCTATTACTGTTGAAAAGTGAGTTCGATCCTCACTGGATGCCCAATTTTTGCGACCTTGTATCACATCCTACCCGTGGTGAACGGATAGGGTAAATACCTACTATACCCAGGATAAGGGGGTCCCAGATCCAGTTCTACTGAAAAGTGAGTTCAATCCTTGCTGGATCCCCATACTTGTGAACTTGTCTCACGTCCGACCCGTGGTGATCAGGTTCGGTAAATATCTACTGAACTCAAGGGCGTCTCATTCTGGTGTAATGATAAGCAAGCTAGTCTGGCCGATCCATTACTAATAAAAAAACGAGTTCAATCTTTGCTTGAGGCACCTTGTGTCATATCCTGCTCTTGGCGAACAGGTTGGTAGAGATGGATTCATGCTTTCGCCATGGCAGTATCTCGAAGTTAAATGCAAACTGCTTTGTATTAATCTGATCACACACACACACACACACACACACACACACACACTCCTTCTTGTCTATTCTCTTTAACTGGATTTACACACACACACACACACACACACACACACACAAACACACACACACACACACACAATATATATATATATATATATATATAATATAGTTTCTTCAAATGCTGCTACAACGTTTTCACTATAGTAGCATTAGTAATTAATCCCAAAAATGCTCAATAAATTTCGTAAAGTATAGAACATTTATAAATATAACGAGAAAACCTTTTTTCTACAACTATATATATATATATATATATATATATTATTTTAAGTACAAAATAAAATAAATTTTCAAATATCAAACATTTTGCCCAGATGACGGCCGTTTTTCTGTATGCTTAAAAATATATATATATATATATATTCTATTATTATTATTTTATTTTTTGTCTTTAAAATAATAATGAATAGAATACAATGTGTACAAGAACATCTTCTCGGCTGAAACACGTGTCGGTATTTCATTAAATATCTTTATCCATTCAACATTTTCTCTCCTTTATTTATTTACTTTTTCAATATATATATATATATATATATATATATATATATATATATATATATATATATATATATGCCCGCCTCAAATTCATTAATTATTAACTAATTAATTTTCAAAATTAGGTACGACTTCAATTAAACCATATAAAAATAAACAGATTTGTTTGTTTACTTAACCTCATACTGTCGTGTAAGAAGTCAATAAAAAGTGGAATATAAATAAGTTTCAAAACAAACGAAGAATGTGGAATTGGCAAGCTAGTGTAACGGTTAGAGACTTCGCCTGTCTGCTTGATAGTCGAGGTTTCGAGTCACACACGGAGCAGTCTCCCATGTCTATAACCTTGCTGATGAGACCTAATAGGTCGAAATGTACATTCAGGGATTGACATTTTCTCGATTCGTTTAGCCTTATATTTGAACATATATGCCCGCCTAAAATTCATTAATTATTAACTAATTAATTTTCAAAATTAGGTACGACTTCAATTAAGCATATATCCTCCAAAAATTGTCGGCTTAAAGCCATATAAAAATAAACACATTTGTTTGTTTACTTAACCTCATATATATATATATATATATATATATATATATATATATATATATATATCAGAGAGAGTTTGGTTCTAAAATAGGTTGAATATCATCAGTATTCTAATCCCATGCACATACTGTGCCCAAGGCGTCCCATCTTAGTGTAATGGATAGGAAGCTAATTTGGCAGATTCGTTGCTGCTGATAAGCGAATTCGATCCTCACAAGATTCCACGTACCAGTGTCCCACCCAACCCGTGGTGTACCCAGTACAAAACCAGCAGAGTCGTTCGGGGTGTTGCTCTTTTATTTTCAGTATGTTTGTAAGAATTGATAGAACGCAGAAAATCTTCTGTTTATTAGGCGCAGAAAGGACGAATAGGAATAAACCTATTAATTCATATTTTATTTATATTTTATTGAGAGTTTAGCAGAAGCGAAGAAATGAAATTGTGATTAGAAAAAAAAAATAGAAAATGGAAAGACGATAAATTTTAAAACATATCGATAATTAGAATAACTAAATATTCAAAAATTAGATATTTGTGAAAAATAATGCATATTTAATCGAATTTACCGGGAGGAGATTCTCTCACAATTTATTAGATTATTATTCTGTTTTTTTAGAAGTTGCTTTCTAAATCTACTTTTCCTGTCATATTATATAATTTAAAGGGTTGCTCGAGGTGTAATGGTTATCGTCATTGGAAATGGACATGGAGCCAGGATTTCAAATCTTAAACGAGACCTGAAGCATTTCACAGCGCTAATACCTTTGGGAAGGTATGTATCAACTATACTCCCTTTGTCTATGGATAAACAGTTCGTGGCGAAAGGGTTGGATATAAATATATTATAGGATTTAGATAAGAATATACAAGTAAGAAAAATGTGTACCTACACTCTCTATAGTCTCCTGTGTATGAAATCAAACTGTAGCTATTTGCAATTGATGTAATATAGTTATTTCCTAAGCTTAGCTTAGATGTGGCACAAGGCCAGAAGCATGGGCCACCATTGGGAATCGAACTCACTAACAATGGGCTGCTAATCTAACTTGCTAACCATTACACCACGTGAGGTGTCCAATATAGGCGCCCTTCTTTAATCGTAGTAGCTATGGATCAAATCGAGACGCTCTCTGTGTAACGGTTATTGATGTTGGAATTGGACTGGGCTACAAATATTAGCTGGGAGACATTCTGACAAAATATTTATGCAGAGATGTATTATTGAATTTCTCCATGCAGGAAAAAAATGTTTTGCTTCTGTCTTCAAATGTTTTCTGCTGCTGTTATAAACCTGGTACGATTGTTTTGTATAGTTTTCTATTTGCTGCTTTAGGAGCTGTCGAAAGTTTCGTCAGTAATGGCTGCTTCCATTTCCAGGTCAATCTTCTGAACGATTGCGTTGACCAGACAGTTATTGTCCAAGTTATACGATTCAAGTTGAGAAACAAAAGTGTTAAAAAAAATATACATTAAAATCAAATACAAAAAAAAAAACAACTTAAAATCAACGTGTAAAAATCTACAGACACCTATTTTAGGAAATGCAACAAAAAAAAAAATTAATTCTTTTTTTTTTTTTCTTTTATTCCTTTCTTTTTCTGTTTAATTTGACAGCGGATTTTTGTTATCTTGTATTATCTGATCTCAAAACCGGATACCACGAGACAAACTTTAAAAACCAATAGAAATAAAAGTAAAATTCGCTACATTCGTCGCCGGTCTTCAAATTATTTATTCATTTTGTTTTGTCACATTATTTATTCATTTTGTTTTGTCACATTATTTATTCATTTTGTTTAAGTCATTTTGTTATAAACGCAAAATAGCATGAGTGAATTTACTCAGCTCTCTATTGACTTTCACTTTTAAAAAAAATCAATTCAACCTGAAAAATAAGCAGAAATGAAAATGAAAACAAGTTATAAAATCACACAATAGATGGCAAAGTGCGATTCTAAAGCACCAAGTTTTAACAACAAAAAATATTAATAATTTTTTTGTAACGTTCACATGTTCATAAAAGATCAAAAAGACAACTCAACAAAAGTATATGTACAAGATAACAAAGGAACACAGTCAGATTAAACAGAAAAAGGAAGCAATAAAAGCAACCAAAAAAAAAGATTTAATATCTTCTTTTTTGCTTTTCCTAAAATAGGTGTCTGCAGAATTTTACATGTTGATTTTTAGGGGTTTTTTTGTATTTGATTTTAATGTATTCTTGTTTTTATACTTGTGTTCCTCAACTTGAATACGTACAATTTTCGTACGCTTCCTTGGAGCGACGTCCATCGCTGACAATGGTCGTAAGACAACTAATCGAGAGTCGACACAGTAGCGTCTGAGCTTAATAAAAATATATTTCTACTTTTGAACCACTGAGGATAGTTGCATAATTCAAACAGTTTTGAACTCCATTTACACAGCTCTATTTAATTAATATGATTAAATAACAATAACCTCAAATAAAAAAAACAACAACTGGAAATGTTAAAATTATTAGTATTAAATAAGAATATTCGAAACCAGACAATTGTATGCAATTTATTAGTATTACATCTGAATAGTAAGTCGTCAGGGCGGCCTAATGTCGGTATCAGCCAATCAGCGAGGATTCTATCCCTTTTCACAGCGCTAGACCAGGAAGATTGTTTTTGCATCTGAGGTGGAGCGCCACACCTACCATCAGCTCCTTACTTTACCGCACAGATCCCTGTGCTACTTATACGCTGAGTTGGCGAGGACCGGGATCGAACTAGGAACCTTGTAGTTTCTAGCCGAACGCTCTACCGACTGAGCTAACCCGGCCCATATAACTGTGTGCAAACAGATGATTATCATAATTGTATATAACATACCCCTAAGTTTGAACTAAGAAATTACGCAAAAAATTCTTGTATATAATGCACATTGACTTTATAGAATTTGTATCAACTTAATCTAGACTAAATTAGCATTTGTTTAACATTTTATCGGTTTGTACTGACTAGAAATAAGAATTCATATAGTTTACATTAGGTTTTAAACACACAAAATTTACTCAGTATTTAGAGTAAATACCCAGACTTTTCACATGGAAATGCAACTAGCTTTCATAAAAAAAAACTAGCTCACATTAGGAGAAACAAAATTATAAACAAACGTACACTCCATGGGTTTAAAACTGACCATATGATAAAAGAAAGGAAACTAAAGCGGTTGTTTCAATTAATTTGCACAAGGGTGTAGGCTTTCAAGGTTTATTTTCTCCGTTGATTAAGACGACTTTTAATAGCAGATAAATTCTGAATTCTCTCTCTCTCTCTCTCTCTCTCTCTCTCTCTCTCTCTCTCTCTCTCTCTCTCTCCTCTCTCTCTCTCTCTCTCTCTCGTTTTATCTTATTTTTCACCGTTGAGAAATCTACGGGATATTTAACCTAGTTGGAGAAATTAATTACCGTTTCCTGCATATAACCTGTGTATAATGCGCACTTTCTTCTCCAAAAGTATTTCTACTGTTTTTGTCATATCTGTCAACCTCTCATCTCAGATGAAACGTACTGCACGATATGCAAATTTTTGTGCTTCTTTTGTGTTTGCTATTGCTTGATTGATTGTCAACCCGTCTAGGGTTATTTTATACCTAGACGTTAGTGAATCACATTCATTATACATTATTTTTAGCCTAGTTTTTTTTGTAGTAATTTTTGCATATGGTCCTATCGAACAAGAATAATTTTTAAACAGATCTATTTGACACATAGAGTGTGCTACTACCCTGGTCAGAGTGACCTGGGAGTAATATTAATGAGGTACTCCACACACAAACAGGTCTTAAGAATTGGAGCCTAATCATCAGATTCAGTTAACCGTGATGTAATGGTTGCATCCATTACTACTGAATAGCGAGTTCGATCCTCACTGAATGCCTCATACGTGTGACCTTGTGTCACATCTCACTCGTAGTGAAAGGGTTAAGTAATAAGGCCTCCTATCATAGTGTAATGATTAGCAAGCTCGTCTCGTAGATCCGTTACTACTGAATAGCGATAAATCCTTGTTGGATGCCTCATACTTTCAACCTTGTGTCACATCCTACCTGTTGCAAACGGGTTGGGTAAATACCTACTCAGGATTAGTTGGTAAGAGATTAACCATAGAAAAGAAAAGTTTTTAATTAAGAGAAAGCTGAAATGAACAAAGAAAAGAAGGAAAGAAGAAAAAGAAGATTATTGAAAACAAAGAAAAAGAAAGAAAGGTAGAAAGGAAAAAGAAAGAAAGAGAATGTTTATAATAGGAAATAAAGAAAACTTTAAAAAATAAAAAACAAAGAATCACAATAAAAGGAAAGTAGAGAAGAGAAAAAAATGAAAATAAAAGAAAGAAAAAGAAAAAGAAAGAAAAAGAAAGAAAAAGAAAAAGAAAAAGAAAGGAAAAGAAAAGGAAGGAAAAAGAGAAAGAAAGAAAAAGAAAGAAAAAGAAGAAAAGAAAGAGAAAGAGAAAGAAAGAAAAAGAAAGAAAGAAAAAGGAAAGAGAAAGAAAAAAGAGAAAAAGTGATATTTCTTTCATTTCTGAATTTTTTCAGAATTTTAAAAACCAAAAAGAGCTTTGTAGCCACAGTAAAAAAAAAATGTAAAAAATGAAAATAGAATAAAAATTTAAAAAAACATTATAAATAAGCTTTGAATAAAAACCGCCTTTCAATAAATATCATTTCTATAATTAAACCGCACCCAATGGTCAGGTTCCAGTTGTGGAGCTCACTTTGGCCCGGAGTAGTAGTACTTGTTATATGGGTCTATGGGTTAAATAGATAAAAAATGAGTTTTAAAAAGTTGTTTAAAAAATTGACTAACCAACAATAACGAATGAAACGAAAACGTCTTCGGTAATAAAAAGTGGGGGTTGACATGCCGTAAATCCAACCAACCAGCCAACTAACCAACCATCATTTCTATAATATTGTTACATAATCATATTGTCAACCCCCTGTATTTCTGAAGGGGCGGGACTTTCCATAGAATATCCCAGAAAGCCTGCGAAATAAGTGAAGTCACGTGGGACCTGGTTGGCTCTCTATTTCAGCTTGGACGTCAGGCAAATAAGGTCTTTCTGCCTTAGCTGAAGCTCACTGCACACGCGAGTTATGTTAGTTACATTAAATGTTTAGTTAAGTAAATAAAAGCTTACATAAATAATATTGTTTTGTCGTTGATGAATGTCTTGGCAACGAATAGATCTAAAGAAGAGTATACAACAATATCACTTTTCACGTTTCAGCCGAATTTGATCCTCACTGGATGCCCCATATTTGTGACCTTGAGCCACATCCTACCAGGTTGTGTAAATATTTACTCGGGACACCTCTTTTTGGGGAGGGGGTCCCCTCTGCAGGGATGCAGTCAGTGTATTCTATGCCTCACCGACAGGGAAGTGTTTTTTTGTTTTAATTTCTTTTTCGTCTAAACGTAGGGGTGCGTGGTATATACGGAAGAATACGGTATACGATGAACAATAAACGTTCTTCACTTTGAAAATATAGACTGACGCACAGGAGGTTGGGGTCAGCGAGGAAATTGATGGCATTCTGACTAAAATCATTTCATGTGTGAATGTTTACGGAAATAATTAGTCTGTCAACGACTCGGAAAAAGACGAGCTAAATGAATTCCTTCAAATCAGGAAAGCAAGCAAAATGAATGAACCACTTAACTGAGAAACAAAATGGAGCCCTGAGCGCTCAAAACACGAAATTCTTTTAATGATTTTCTACATTTATTCAATCCGGATTTTCGTTCCGTTGTTGGTAAACAAGAAAACTTTCCAAATAATAATTACAGTCCCCCTTGTCTATTCTCTTTAACTGGATTACACACACACACACACACACACACACACATACACACACACACACACATATATATATATATATAATATATATATGGGAAACACACACACACACACACATATTTATATATGGAAAAGCCAGCTAGTGTAATGGTTGGAGTCCTCGCCTGTCAGTCTGGCAGGTAGGGTTCGAATCAGGCACAGAGCACTGTCCTGTCTATAACTCTGCTGATGAGGCCTAATAGGCTGAAATGTACATACAGCGATTGACTTTTTCTCGATTTGTTTACGCCTTACATTTGAACCGATATGCATGCCTAATTCATTTAGTTATAACTAATCAATTTTCAAATTGGGTATGACTTTAATTAAGCACATGGTCTCCCCCAAAAATTGTATTTTGGCAGCATTTTTTCTTTTATACAGGTTTTACCTGTATATACCTGTATATATATATATATATATATATATATATATATATATGTGTGTGTGTGTGTGTGTGTGTGTGTGTGTGTGTGTAGATATATAGATTCTTCAAATGCTGCTACACGTTTTCACTATTGTAGAATTAGTAGTTAATCCAAAAAGTCCCCAATAAATTTCGTAAAGTATAGAACATTTATAAATATAACGAGAAACCTTTTTTCTACAACTATATATATATATGAGAGGCGTTCAATAAGTAATGCCCCTGACCCACTTCCCATAGCAGTAGAGCAACGAAACTTGGCACAGTTATTAGTCTTTTTCTACATAGGAACCACCCAGAGTTACGCATTTCTCCCGTCGTTTGATGCAGCTCTGGAGATCGTTTTTGGTCCTCCAACCACGACTGAACTTCAGAAATCAAGGCTGCATCATCTGGGAAACGCTTTTCTTTCAAAAACAACTTCATGGCTGGGAAGAGATGAGTGTCAGAGTGTGCAAGGTCAGGGGAGATGGGGGGAGTAGTTTATAGCCGCACGCCTGTGTTTCTGATCTGGCTGCACCCTTGCCTTCTTTGGAGGAGGTGAGTCAAGGTGTTTCCATTGCATTGACTGGGCTTTGGTCACTGGATCATAGTTATGGACACAAGTTTTATCCTGTGTAATCAGTCTTTTGTAAAATGTTGACTCATCTTCTTGGCACATCTCCAAATTCATCCTCGAGCACTCGACGCGTTCTTGCTTCTGGAAAGGTGTGAGCAACCTGGGAACCCATCTGACAGACACCTTTTGCATATGCAAATGGCATGAATGATAGTTTCCACAGACCCAGTACTAATCTTGACCTCATGGGCTATTTGGCGAATAGTTATGCGTCGATCTTCCAAAATGGCAGCCTCAACTTGACGGACAGATGCCTCATCAATGGCAGAAGGGGGTGACCAGATCTGGGAGCTGTTTCCACAGAGTTCCGACCATGTTTGAATTCACGATGCCAGCATCTTACAAGGTCATATGATGGGGCATCATCACCATAAGTTACTTTCATTTCATCAAAAGTCTCCCGTGGTGTGCGTCCTTTTAAATATAAAAACCGGATCACTGTTCGACACTCAACAGGCTCCATTTCACACATGACTCAGTTCAAACACCTGTAAATCAGAAACCACAATTAGTTCAGAGCTGTAATTTTCTGCTTAATCTATAGAGATATGAATAATTGCACATGCAAAATTTCAGCTAGATCAAATAACTGGAAGTGGGTCAGGGGCATTACTTATTGAACGCCCCTCGTACTAGCTAAAGTATCCGGTCCATGACCGGATTAAAAAAATTCATTTGATTTAACAGTGCAAAAATGAAAACATTGTTTTTCGATCATAATTTTCATTATTTCCGTTAGCTGAACATTTTTAAAAGATCATCAGGAGTTTGTTTAATGTTTCATCTTTCGAATTGAAATAAATTTTTCAAGATAATATTAATTTTATGCAAGTTTCATTGTGTTAAATATAGGGGGTAAATTTCACAGGGAAAATTGGTGGTATATAAGGGATAAATATTTATCAAATTTTTTTTAAATCGCCCAGAATTGTCTAATGAATAAACAGTCGAAATAAATGTTATATTCGAGATGACACTAATATGAATGAATTAAAGTGATTTCTAAAGTTAAAAAAAATGTTAATAAATGATAAAAAGAAATCTGGAGATAAGGGCTGAACTTGAAAAACGGTCGGAAAATTAGGGTGACCAAAAAAAACAGAACCAAAATTATTTATTTTCCCATTAAACTAACTCTAAACCCTAACCCTAACCCTAACCCCTAAACCCCCCCTAGTTAAAATTAAGTTTTATTACAAAATTTGTGGGTTCTGTTTTTTTCTGGTTCACCCTGTATATAAGTGACCCAGAAAAAAACAGAACCCAAATTATTTATTTATTTTCCCATTAAACTAACCCTAAATCCCAACCCTAACCTAAACCCTTTTAGTTAAAATTAACAGTTTTATTACAAATTTTGTGGGTTCTGTTTTTTCTGGGTCACCCTAATTTTCCGACCGTTTTTCAAGTACAGCCGAGATAAGTTCGAAAGACCATTTTTGACGGTTTTTAGTAAAAGAAAAAGAAAAAAAAAAGAGAGAAAAAAAAAGTGGCGACTTGATTTTTTATAATTATTTATATATCATTAGAATTATGATAAATTAAATAACACATTTTCTTATTCAAGTTACGTACATTAGAATCATTTTTATTTTATGTTTAAGCTTAACTTAACATTTCAAACACTGTTTTGTTTATATACGAAATGTTAATTTAAACTTCCTCATATAATTTATACAACTACATCGTATTTTTATTATAATTTTTTTGTTTTTATTACAATATAACTATATGTTTACTTAGTTACGAAATAAGTAGTTATATAATTTAACTACCTATTTTTGTAAAAAGCTTTTTTTCTAAAACTCTTTTGTATATATACGAAAAAATTAAAAACAAAGCTGAGTTAAATGTTTTCGCTTATTATTGTTATTTACTTCGCTGTAAAGATAATTCAATCGATAAAACCACATCTTTCTTACCAAATAAGTATTTGTAAGATAGATTATTTCATTTC
Organism: Doryteuthis pealeii; assembly: GCA_023376005.1. NCBI lineage: Eukaryota > Metazoa > Mollusca > Cephalopoda > Myopsida > Loliginidae > Doryteuthis > Doryteuthis pealeii. The sequence goes on along the minus strand of CM042156.1, from coordinate 76,058,090 downwards.
ATTTCTAACTAAATTAATATTTTAAAGACAGGAATAAAAAGATTGCGATATGAATAAGATTTAATTTTTCGTTAAAACATACTTTTGCCGTCCGAAGCAAAATATTTTTTCTAACTTGCTATAAAAAATAATTCAATGAATAAAGACTCATACAAATTATATATTGAGAAAGATTATTTTCTCTTCTTTTCAAGCATATGGATATTTTTAAGATTAAACTATGAATAGGCGATAAATTCCGAGCTGAACGGTTTAAGACTGCGAAATTTATTCACTAAAATTGAATTCACTTCTGATAATCGCTTTAACAAAAAGTCAGGCAGGGTACAATATTTATCATCAGCAGGAGTTGGTATACGGACAGTTTCGCAAATTGGGTGATTTTGGCTTAATTAATTAATTATATCCCTTAATCAGTAAAGATCAATAACCAAATCTGGCGTGTTTCTTAGTTAGAAGGATATTAATATGTATGCAAGATTTCGAATCAGAGAGACCTCCCGTTTTGAACTTATACGTCGACACGTACATGCCAAAAACTTAGGCTTACACACACACACACACACACACACACACACACACACACACACACATATATATATATATTATTTTAAATACAAAATAAAATAAATTTTCAAGTATCAAACATTTTGCCCAGATGATAGCCGTTTTTCTGAATACTTAAAAAACTTTTTATATATCTTTTATTATTATTATTTTATTTTTTGTGTTTAAAATAATAATGAATAGAATGCAATGTGTACAAGAACATCTTCTAGGCTGAAACACAAGTCGGCATTTCATTAAATATCTTTATCCATTCAACATTTTCTTCCTATTTATTTACTTTTCAATATATATATAATATATATATATTATATAATATATATATATATATATATAAGTTACGGTATCCTAAACATAAAGTCAACGACACTTGGGATCTGTCAGTTTCTGCCTATACAATTATCAAACCAAGTTTGATTTGACAATCATATAGCCCAGAAAATATCAGTAACCAAGTGCTTTTGCCTATGTCAATTATACCTTAACTTATATATATATATATATATATATATATATATATATATATATATGAAAGATAACAAAGAATGAGTCATGATGAAATTGCCAATTTGTAATATCGCGGTGCTTTGTCCACGTCTCCCAGAAGAATCCTGCTGATATTCCAAACGTTTTAGAGAGGAAAAAGAATTTCAGAATAATACAAAAGAGATCAAACAAAGCCAGTTAGGTTGTCAGTATCAAATACAAAGTTAATGGCTGTCAATTAATAGATGAATGCAATGTTAATAGTCAAGTGACAGTTCATGAAAAGGACATTACATGGAAATAATCGAAATTGAAACCTCGCAAAAAATGAAATACAAGATGAAAAGTCTGAACAAAATGAACACGCGCCATGGGATAATGAAAAATAGGCAAAAGTGATATTTTGTGAAGAAAGTAAAATTGAACTGTAATGGTACCTAGATTGAAGGCATTAATTAGTTCTTTAGTGGGGTTGTTGTCAGTCAAAACCAATACTAATCGAAACATTTTTACTATTTGAATATTAGTTATAAAAAGAGAAAATGAACCAAAATAAATCCTTCAAGAAATTCAGTTTTTAAATCTTCCAAGCAGCAGATGAACAAGATGCAAAATGAATAATGAGCAAAAAGAGATTGAAGATTTGAGAAATAGTAGAAGACAACAGCAGGGTTTGCTTACACATCATTTCATTGATGTGGAATCAGCAGATAAATTCAAATTTTAATTTTTTGATTTTTTGATTTTTAAAATGTTTTTTTCTTCAGTTGAATATGCAGATGCAACATCTGTATATATAATAGACCAATTGTATATCCCAAGCAATGTTGGTTGGTTCGTTTTATGGCATATCAACCCTTGTTGAGTTATTTTATGTTAAGGTCAGTCTTTTTGCAATCATATTCATATGGTTTCAAGTAATTATTCCTATTCAATAATAATCATTTGTTTGAACAGTTATGTGGTTACAAGTATTCTTATCTAATACTTATAATTTTTAAACAGATCTATTTGGCCCATTGCAGGGACCCTAACAGGTACTATAACTCATAGTCAGAGTAGACCAAGAAGTAATGGCAATAAAAGATTACTCCACACTCTCCAGAGCACTCACCACTGGTGTAGTTTAATATCAAACTCAGGACAACCGTTTTTTGTATGTGTAGAGAGAGTTTTACTCCTCTGCATGTGATGCAGTCAGCACATATTCTAGGTCTCACAGTCATCTCAAGCAATGGAATGCCAAACAGAGAGATAAGCGTTTCTTTTCTAGGAATATTATTGCAACCTATCTCACAAACCATCCAAGTAAGGCAAGCAAGGACAAACTCATAAGTGACGTTCTCTTATAGACACCTACTTGGATGGTTTGTGAGATAGGTTGCAAGTGGCTGTACATCTGCTATCCAACAAACCAACATATTATAAGGTAATATAATGAAAATTATTTCTCCCAGTTTATTAAATCAATTCAAATAAAAATATCTCCCTACAAATATTCGCCAGAAAATCATAAACAATATTTGATGCTATTACCTCAAACAATGGTGCAAGTAAGAGATCTAGTTTTTTTTATATCAGTATTTAGCATACTAACACACGACTTTCGCACCCCTGGATAATTTGATATTTTTTAAGTGAAAAATCAATCTACCCTGATGTACGTAAATGTGTGGGTATAATCAACAATTGCCCAGTCCCGTGGTCATCTCCCTTTTTGAGAAACCGCATATATTAAGCAATAACACCTGACATTTCTTCTTTATGTACAATGTGGGAGGTGCTGCTGTTACATAATTATTGGATCCCTAATACATTTTTAAGGTAGTGTAGAAATCATTATGGCGATTAGTGCAGCTTGAGAGTGAGTGACAGCGCTTGACCTCACTCTGACCTTGCTTTCCGGGGATAAATCGTGAGAACCGGAACCCCCATAGAAGGCCCTGTTCCGGTTTAAGGATACTAAGTAACTCAGTCAGTTAGAAGTTAGAAGCCGAGCTAGTAACATGTAAGTCTCATCTGCGCAGAATGTCTGGTTGGGGATTTACAAATAAAGTAACATCAACGTAAATCGAAGTCTTGTGTTTATTACCTAAAAACTAACAATGACACAGGGCTTCTGATAAGGAGTGATCCCTAACAGAAACCAGACCCGGAATCCTCAATAGAAGACCAGACCTAGAAGAGACCAGACCAAGATGTTAGAAGATAGACGATCAGAATAGCAAAGCCGACCAGAGGAAAAGACGACTAGAAGAAGTAAAGAAGTAAAGAAAGGTATATAACATTATATAGATTTGGTACTGTGAAAACCCCAGTATGCAACACTGCCTGTTTGGGACGACCCCTTGAAACTCAACTATTCTTTACTTTGTTCGACGGTTCATTTCTTTTGAAATCTATTGGCGCTCTCAGCCCTCTCTAATACTATCTGGTGGCGCTCTTGTTTCTCTCTAATACTATCTGGTGGCAGGCCTGACTCTCTCTAATAATATCTATTGGCGCTCTCAACCCTCTCTAATACTATCTGGTGGCGCTCTTGTTTCTCTCTAATACTATCAGGATTGAGGCCTGACTCTCTCTAATAATATCTATTGGCGCTCTCAACCTCTCTAATACTATCTGGTGGCGCTCTTGTTTCTCTCTAATACTATCTGGTAGCGGGCCTGACTCTCTCTAATAATATCTATTGGCGCTCTCAACCCTCTCTAATACTATCTGGTGGCGCTCTTGTTTCTCTCTAATACTATCTGGTGGCGGGCTGGCCTCTCTATAATAATATAATGTAAATCGGTTTAGTTGTTGATCCTCGCTTGCTTGTGAAAGAATCAAATGAAGAGTTGAGTTAGGTTGAAAAATCAATAGAAAAATCAGATTTCTCTTTTGGTCAGCCTTGGCTATTTCTAGGATTGAAGCCTGACATAAGCATTCCTTTAACATGTCGATGTCATCCGTTACGTGGGAAAGTTGATTGAACCAATGAAGTGCCAGACTCTACGTCGTCCACGCAGTAATGGCTAATGATTAGCTGTTAACTTTGTTTCAGTTGTTAAGACATTTGAAACAGTTTCACAATCAGGTATTTACTGTACGTAGTTTATATTAGCATTTTCGTTTAAATCTGAACTTTACACAATGACTATGTATGGATACACATATGTACCACTATGTATATTACTGATATACGTAGCGGTACATATATATATATATATATATATATATATATATATATATATATAAATCTAACGAGTCAGACGAACCTACTATAGGTTTCGCTTAATGCTCTTCAGAGCTAAGATCTATTTGCTCTACTTAGATATTGAGCACTTTTTACTTATTAGCTATTCTCCTAGCGGTCATATGAATATATATATATCTTATATACATATATACACATATAAATTGTTTTTTTCTTTTGGCCAAATACTGTACCAATAGATTATTTTTTGTTGGTACGACTATCTTGGTCCTTTCTTTTTTTCAAAAAATTTTTTCTCCCCGGTTGATGTTTGGTAGTATATTTTTACAATCAAACTATTTGCTGGGTTTTTTCTCACCGCGAGGATTTACCAACACGCTTGGTATATTATAATATATATATATATATATATATATTATATATATATATATATATATATATACCATAGCAAATATTTCACTTCCTTTTTTAAACAATATTTAGAATAACATAGCAGTATTAGAATAACATAGCTATTAAGGTGAAAACAATGAAAAATTATGTTATAACTAAAACTTTTATTCAAAAAAGTGAATTAGGAATCCATTCACAGACATATATATATATGTATATATATATGAAAGTAAGTAAACAAACAATGTGTTTATTTTTTATATGGCCTTTTAGCCAACAATTTTTGGAGGATATGTGCTTAATTGAAGTCATACCTAATTTTGAAAATTAATTAGTTATTAATTAATGAATTTAGGTGGGCATATATGTTCAAATGTAATGCTAAACAAATCGAGAAAATGTCAATCCCAATAGGTCGAAATGTACATACAGGGATTGACAGGGATTTCTCGATTTGTTTAGCCTTACATTTGAACATATATACCCGCCTAAATTCATTAATTATTAACTAATTAATTTTCGAAATTGGGTTTGACTTCAATTAAGCACATATCCCCCCCCCAAAAAAAAAAATTATAAACCTGTTAACCTGTTAATATATATATATATATATATATATATATATATATATTATAACCAATCAGCGAGGGAGTCTATCCCCTTTTCACTAGCGCTAGACCAAGGAGATTGTTTTTGGCGTCTGAGGTGGAGCGCTACACCTACCACCAGGAGCTGTCTTATATAATCAAACAAATATATACCAAAATATCCTTTCAACTATATATATATATATATATATGTGTGGTGTGTGTGTGTGTGTGTTAACGAAAAATTATAATAGATACATTTTATTATGTTAATCCCGACCGGATAGATTATATACATATACAGAGAGAGGGATACAGACATATACAGAGAGAGACAGAGATAGAGATAGAGACACAGACAGACAACAGACAGACAGACAGACAGAAATGGAAATAGGTCTGAATAAACTTAAATAAGAATAGACTTATATATATATATATATATATATATATATATATATATATATATATATATATATAGAGAGAGAGAGAGAGAGAGAGAGAGAGAGAGAGAGATGAACAAATGGAGCTAGATAGATTTAATAGTGAGAAAGAGACAGACAGACGCACACAGACAGAGAGAGAGGGGGCAGAAAGAGAAAGGGAGTGGCAGAAAGAGAGAGAGGGGGGACAGAAAGAGAGAGAGGGAGAGGGGGGGAGAAACCATTATCAAAAGCAGGGGTTATTTTATGACTGTTTACATTTCAAGTCCAATAAACTTACAATCATTAGCATTAATGTTTGCTTGTATGAAGAGCAAACATTTTTAGCAAAGAATTCTATAATGAGAAACTTGATTATTTTTTTCAAAATAGTTTTAGATTTGAAAATAAGTTTATTTTTTTGTTCATTTTTTCCATCGAAGATATGATATAAGTAGAAGAATCTGCCCATAAAACGTTAATGAGAATATAAGTGTTTGCTTATCCGAATGTCCTCGGTGTTTTTGGTTGATTTCATTTGTTGTTCATTCTTTTTTGGAGGGTTATGGTTCTTAGGCATAATATCGATCTATCCTCACGAGTTTCAGGTATAGGTTAGGTTGGGGTTTTTTTGTGTTTTTTTGTTTTTTGTTTTTATTTCTGTTTTTCAGTTCTCTCTATTTTATTGAATTTAGTACCTGTTAAAAATGTTAGTCTGTTAGGTGGAAATGTTATTCAACTGGGATTAATTTATTATGATTTACTAATTCTATGTCTAACGGAGGCGCGTGGGCTAGTAGTTAGAGTCGTGGAAAATGGACTCGTCGATTCGAGTTCAATTCCTAGATGAATCTGTTGGCGAGTTAAAATCCTTGACGAAGCTGTTTGCATTTCTCATAGCGCTAAAACCCTTGGGAAATGTATGAATTTAAAATCCCCCCCCCCAGCTATTGGTAAATAGTAGCATAGACTGGGCTCTTTAACCTTAGTTAGGTAATCAGTCTAGGAGTTGAAAAACTCTGAATTTAACCCTACTTAAGAAATTGACCTTGTCATATCTTAATCGTACGAACGGATTAGTAAATATATACACACATGTATATGTGAAAAAATGTAGACAAACGCGGAATGTTACACTGGATGGAAGTTTATTATTAGTCGTATTTCATCCATTGTAACAGGCCGTGTTTGTCTACATTTCCTCACTTACTGTTGGCTTGATTTCCTCATTTTACCCCCCCATATATATATATATATATATATATATATATATATATATATATATATATATATATATATATATGTGGAGGCAAGTGGTTAGAGTCGTAAAAAATGTACTCGTCGATTCGAGTTCAATTCCTAGATGAAGCTGTTGGCATTTCACATAGCGCTAATACCCTTGGGAAAGGTATGAATCCATATATTCTCCCTCCTGCTATGGGTTAAATAGTTGGGCAGACTAGGTCCTTCAGCCTTGGGTAGGTAACCAATCTAGGAGAGGGATAACTCTGAATTCAAAATTCCTGAGGTCGGTCGTTGATTGGATTTGTGGTAAACCTTGATGCACCAATTCTTTCCTATCGACTGTGCCAAAATGTGTGGATGGTCCAACACAAGCCTTCACCACTATAAACAAATCACTGTGTGGACGTTCATTTGTATGAAGACTCATACGTCGAAATCGACGGGAGAGTCCATTATGTCTAAGGCTAGACGGTCAGTCGAAGAGGTATCCTACCGATCAATCGGCTGGTCACGTCAAGCCGTAGCACCTATATGATTGTCCTAACTGTATTGCCCTTATGGCAAACCCCAACCATTTTTATCATATATGTGCTAGAAGGTGGTGGCTGAGGGTATTCATGTCATCGGAAACTAATGGCGAGGTTCCAGTTCTGGAGGTCTGGGGAATGTGGAGCACCCCTTTATCATCATTGCTCCCTGGTCCACTCTGACCCAGAGTGGTAGTACCTGTTAGGGTCCCATTTATGGGTTAAATAGAGAACATGTGTTTAAAACAAATTGAGTACCCATCAAGAATGAATGAAACAAAAACGTAATCGGCATAAAATGACCCAATGGGTTGACATACCGTAAAACCCAACCAACCAACCAACCAAAAAAACCTTCTATGACTTTAGTTATTCATTCTAAAACTGATAGACCATTTTGAATTATCCTCTATATAAGTTTAAGGAGGCGCCCGTACACGACCCGGAATATTTTTTAATTTGCTCACAAAGTCGGTCTGATTCCAAAATCGTATTATATGTTGGACTACGGCATCTAGAAGTAAAGTAGAAAAAAATTGACACACTGACACATTGGTATTCTCTTTTATTATTAGAGAAGGTAAAAATCATATAAAATCTTTATGAATTTATGTTGCAAAAATATTGCTGGTTCCTGAGAATTTAGACATTCGACTTTAACTTGAAATTTCAATAGAGATCAATAAAACTTTTCCGAAATTTTTCTTATCACCTTCCATATATACCAACAAATGCCCTGCAGCGTCGGCCAATAAACTCACCACTTAACCCATTTAAACCTGTGTTTTTTCATTTTTCTTAATATTCTACATACCGTCGGATTCACTTCCTTTCTTCACAATTTTTTTTTACTGATTAATCTGCTTGGTAGTTTTTGTCTTTGAAAATGTTTACTTACAAGGAGGTGCTGAAAATTTATCGATCCAATTTAGAAAAGAATCGCCATCTTTGTTTAAATTATTGATATACTTTTTTAAGCTTAAAGAAACTTAAGAAATGTATACAATGACATTAATTCTAGATACAAAAACCATAAACCATTGTTATGAACTCGAGAAAGTGTCATTTGGTTTTAATATCAAAGCCATTCTTGTTGAAGAAAAGAAGTGGTATTTCTATAAATTTATGAGATGGGGCTTGATAATTTGTATTATTCGGACTATTGTCCTCGCCTTTATTAATATCTACACAACGTTTTGGCCGATGTGCTCTCAGGCCTTCTTCATGTGTTTCTTGTCGAACTCGGGAACTTTCTTTTTGAACTTCCCGAGACGGAAGGGAAGGTTACCGAGTTTGACTAGAAACACCTGAAGAAGGCTAGAGGGCACATCGGCCGAAACGTTGTGTAGATAACAATAAAGATAAGGACAATAGATCGAATAATACAAATAGAAGTGACATCATTTCATCTTTAGCTGGGGGATGAGATGATTAGCCAGAAAGTGAACGTAATAGTACGACTAGAGTTCGAATTCACTTACTATGATGTCGCAGTCCAGCACGTACACCACTACACCACGGTGACTCCCTTTATTAACGTGAATAATGATGTAATATATTGTCTGATCGGTGCACCAAAGGACCGGGTTGAATAGGAAGTGTATGGGGGCCAGGTGCAGCCTGGAAACGAAAACAGGATGTGGCCCCGACCTGACCTTCTGCACCTGAAAATGCAGGTTGATGTTTGTCATGATTTCAGTGCAGAAATCTGTAGGCGTAGCCCTTAGCCAATGAAAACAACCTGCGTGGGCAAAGAGGCGTGTCTACAGAATAAAACTGCGTAGGTGTCACGAACAAGGAGGCGTGACACCGGGGGTCAGATTACAAATAAAAGAAGCCCGTTGAGATCGATTAGGCAGACGGCGATCAGGTTCAAGATAACTCCCGAAGGCTCCACATTGCGTAACGCTGCCCACGACTCTCAGCTGTACACAACCGGGGAAAATAAACATCTCTTATATTTTCCTAATTACAAGTGTTTGTGTTTTTGACAGGTCCAGTGTGTAACAATGATATCTAGATTTTCTCCTCGGATCAGAGTCAGCATAAGTTCGTCAACGTTACAAGACACACTACATCTCGGAAAGGATCGTCATCACTGGGAAATGTGTGTCCGTTATAATCATATTTTGCGAAAGTGACAATGTTTACGATCCAAGCAGAATCCTGTCAGTGGACTAAAAATAGAATCACACTTATGCAGCAAATAATACACTTCTCATATATAAAAATATCCATAGAAACAAAATTCTTTAGGCTCATCTATCCATTTATCTCTATCTATATATGGTTATCACTAATTCACTTGGTGAGTGAGTAATACTTTTGCGGTAATAGTAGTAGAGGGCTCAACATCAGTGATAAACCTGTTATATATATATATATATATATATATATATTATATATATATAAGGAAGAACTCAAAACAGTAATTCCATAATAAATTTATTTCGACAAAAATTGGGGCCCATATAAATCTAAGTTGATTTAAACCGGCTCCCCAAATTTTCATCATGAGGCGAAAATTTGGGGAGCCGGTTTAAATCAACTTAGATTTATATGGGCCCCAATTTTTGTCGAAATAAATTTATTATGGGATTACTGTTTTGAGTTCTTCCTTTATTGATAAATATTGGTCTGTATATAATCTAAAAGGTTATTTTACATTGAGCTCTCTTTAGTGATTTAATGATTCACTGTATTTATACATACTGGATCATCAATATTAGTACAGTGGATCTTGAAATCACATATAGAATCATCCCTTACTACCAAGTTTTGGATAAATCTCTTATATATATATATATATATATATATATATATATATATATATATATATATATATATATATATATATATATATGTGTGTGTGTGTGTGTGTGTGTGTGTGTGTGTGTGTGTGTGTGTGTGTGTGTGTGTGTGTGTGTGTGTGAAGAAAAGGTGGAAGCGAATCCGACAGTATGTAATATTATGAAAAACTGAAAAAAAAAAACACAAGTTCATAAACGACTAATGTTTATTTGGCCTACGCTACAGTGTTTCGTTTTTTCAAACTAACGAAAGCCCTGATGAAGATCCATCGAAACAGATTGAAACACTGCAGCGTAGGCGAAGTAAACATTACTCGTTTATGTACATGTGTTTTTTCAATTTTTCATAATATTACACACACACACACACACACACACACACACACATATATATATATATATATATATATATATATATATATTCACATGGGAATATGTTTATAAGGATTTATCAGTCTATCTCCATTTATTCATCCCTTTCTCTCTCTCTCTCTCTATATATATATATATATATATATATATATATATATATATAAGTCGTTGGGGTGGCCTAAAGTCGGTATCAGCCAATCAGCGAGGGAATCTATCCCTTTTCACTGGCGCAAGACCAAGGAGATTGGGTTTTTTTTTTGTCTGCGCCACACCTACCATCAGCTTTTTACTTTACCGCACTGATCCCAGTGCTACTCATACGTTGAGTTGGCGAGGGCCGGTATCGAACTAGGAACCCTGTGGTTTCTAGCCGAACGCTCTACCGACTGAGCTGACCCGGCCCTAAGACACTCGAATGGCCTGATGAAAGAATGAGGTTCACTCTGAAATATCTTATCGATATACTTTTTTTTTCTTGCTTCATTTTCCACGCCCTTTATTGGTAAGTAATTTTAATTTAATTTTTCAACATTTTATTTTATTTATGTTATTTATAGGCCGTTCGATTGCATTTTTATATACAAGAAGCATACGTGGAATCCATACTTCAATATATATATATATATATATATATATATATATATATATATATATATAGTATATTAGAAAATGAAAAAACACAGTTTATTAGCCGACGCTGCAGAGTTTCGATCTATTAATTAGATCATCTTCAGGGCATTTGTTGGTATATGGAAGGTGATAAGAAATTATTTATCACAGAATAACGAGAAAAGCGAGGGGTAGTTATGTTATTCAGTCGTTTAAAATTTTTGAGGTTTGAAAAAGGGACGGTTTTGAAATATGACGTCAAATATTCTATTTAACGCGTGGGTATGGGACGGTGTATGTGTGTGTATCGAAAGGAAACATTGTGCATTTTTTAGGGTGTGGTTGTGTGTGTTGTGTTGTATAATTTTTTTTGCGATTTTTTGAACGACAGCGGAAATAAACCTTAAGGTTGTGTGTGTGTGTGTCTGTGTGTGTGTGTATTGGTAAGAGGTAGGGGAAGAGAGGTCTCATGGGCGTCAGGAGAATTTATATATATATATATATATATATATATATATATATATATATATATATATATATACAGAAAATACATAGACAGATACAAGTTAAATATATTGACAGATACACAGAAAATATATAAACAGATAGAAAGACAGTTAAATTCAAATTCAAGTTAAATATATAGACAGATACACAGAAAGATAGATACTACTGAATAAAAATAGACAAATAGATGGACAGAAAGATTTTAAATAAATAAAAAATAAAAAAAACTCACACATATACAACTAATAACAAATCCAGTTCCCAAACACACATATATATAAAAGACAATAAAAACAGACATACACACCACATACACATACTCATTCATCCTGACCCATCCCCATCTTCCAACATTCTGGACCCACACCTGCATCACCATACAAACACTCCCCATCTAGAGAGAAGAAAATCCACTACCCAACCCCAACTACCCCTGCCCCTACTGACAACCCACTGTTCTCACCATTTTTAAAATGTCCTTCATTGAACCAAGAATTATATTCGTCCTGAAGAAGGTCTAAATGACCGAAACGTTTCATCGTCGACAATAAACATCCAGTTTCAATAACATCCCGTGTTTGTCTACTTTTCTCCACACACACACACACACACACACACATATATATATATATATATATATATATATATATATATATATATAATATATACCAAGCGTGTTGGTAAATCCTCGCGGTGAGAAAAAACTCAGCAAATAGTCTGATTGTAAAAATATACTACCAAACATCAACCGGGGAGAAAAAAATTTTTGGAAAAAAGAAAAGACCAAGATAGTCGTACCAACAAAAAATAATCTATTGGTACAGTATTTGGCCAAAAGAAAAAACAATTTATATGTATATATATGTATATAAGATATATATATATATTCATATAACCTCTAGGAGAATAAGCTAATAAGTAAAATGCTCAATACCTAAGTAGATAAAAGATAAATCTAATGAGTCAGACGAACCTACTATTAGTTTTGCTTAATGCTCTTCAGGGCTAAGAGTCAAATCTTAGCCCTGAAGAGCATTAAGCGAAACTAATAGTAGGTTCGTCTGTCTCATTATATATATATATATAAGTAATTTTAATTTAATTTTCAACATTTTCTTTTATTTATGTTATTTATAGGCCGTTCGGTTGCCTTTTATATATACAAGAAGCGTACGTGGAATCCATACTTCAATATATATATATATATATATATATATATATATATATATTCATTTATATATCCATCACCATCTGTGCATGCTCTAGATTTGGCGGTATGTGGGAATTCTACGCTTTCGTAAAGATCTGAACAGTAATGAAGCAGTCGGTTTTGATAGATATTATCGTTAAGTGGAAGCTCAACACCTGTCTATATTGAAAAAAGTGAGTTTCACTGATCAATTGTAAAAGACTGTTGATCGTGTATTCAGCATCACGAGACACTGCGTGGCTAAATGAACACAAAAAGCAAAAAAATAGCATTCGGCTGTTAAAATGGAAATTTTTTTATCACATCCATTCCAACTCTTTCGACCTTACCACATCGATGAATAATCACCTTTTCAGATCTTGACGGCATTTTTTTTTTTACTTGGCGGGAAGCAGAACACCAATTACGAAGAGATTAGAAAAAGACATAGATCTTTTTTGGTTGTTTTCTCACACCCAAAGAATTGTATGTTTAAGACATTAATAACTCGCCTGCTTTGTAGGATTTTTTCTATTTTTTTTTTTTTTTTTTTTGTATATTGAACATGAGAGAAAGTATGACTTGGATTGAAATTGCTATTGATTATTAAATATAAATCAATTATGTCTCCACAAAAAAAATATGGCAGAATATTTTTATATGCATACATATAAGTACGTTCGTAACCTAGTGATGAATAAAAGAAAATGTACTTATATATATGACACAAATAATATCTATTTTTCTACACAGTTTGTTTATCATAAACTAGCAGAACTACCTAGCTCTGCCATCCGCCTAGTTGGTTGGGGCTGTAGAATACGCCGACTGCACCTCTGCAGAGTGTCTAACAAAAAAAAGGAACACATTAACCGTGGCGGCGGCCCATGATACTTAAGGTCAGAACTCTCATGACTGAACAGCCAATGACTTGCAACACTCCACTTTGGCGCTTACGTTGGGCTAGGCGGGTGGTCGTAGAGGCCCAACCTGTCAATCGTTTGGTTATGTTAAGCCTTAGCACCTATATGATTGTCCCGATCATATTCCTCAATTGCTTTTATGGAAAATTTTAACCTTTTTTATCATATGTGCTAGAAGGCGGTGACTAAAGTGTTCTGGGTATCACGCTAAACTACATCTAGTGGCGAGGTTCCAGTTCTAGAGCTCTGGGGAGTGTGAAAAAGCCCTTGATTACCATTACTCCCAGGTCTACTCTGACCCGGGGTGGCAGTACCTGTTAGGATCCAATCTATGAGTTAAATAGATCCAAACAAGAATGAACAAAACAAACAGCTTCAGCATAGAATAACCCAACAATGGTTGACATGCTGTAAAATCCAACCAACCAACCAACGGCGTTGCCCTGGATTCAAAAAGTTAATAAATATCTATATTTATATATAAATTATTACTAATTCTTTTTCAATATATTTGTTTTATTATCTTTTATTCTTCATATATTCTTATATTTAACGGTTTGCCTACCAATTTTCTCTCTCTCTCTCTCTCTCTTTCTCTCTCTCTCTCTCTCTCTCTCTCTATATATATATATATATATATATCAGAGTGACATCCGTTTTAAACTTATACGTCGACACGTACATACCAAAAACTTACTTTTATATATTTAGATATACACTCAAATATAAATACGTGTACACGCACAAGTAACTCCCAAACACACAGTCCTATACGTATAAACACCAATATAAACACAAATATATGAATATTTATATACCTACCAACCCCTCCTCATGAGCAGGATGCGACACAAGGTCAATTCAGAGTTTTCCTTCTCCTATACTGGTTACCTAGTTAAGGTTAAAGAGCCCAGTCCACTCTACTATTTATCCATAGGGAGGGAGAATAGTTGGATTCATATCTTTCCCAAGGGTATTAGCGTTATGTGAAATGCAAACAACCTCGTCCAGGATTTGAACTCAGGTCGACGAGTCCATTTCCTATGACGCAAACCACCACGCACCTCTATATATAAATATGTACACACACACACACACACACACACACACACATATAATATATATATATATATATATATATATATATATATATATATATATATATATATCACGCATATTAACTCTATGTTCCAAGATTTTTCAACATTCTAGTTGGCAAGGCCATCTATACACATATAAAGGGCAGTTGTGTATATATGTATGTCCGTAGGAAACTTCGAAAATAAAACAATTAACGACAAAGTAAATATATATATACACATTAAATATCACTAGGGCTTGGTTTTTTAGTAAGAATAATAGCAATTTAATTTATATTCGTGAAGATAATTAAAGAATAAAATTTAAATAATAACAGTATGTATTTTTTTTTTCATTTAATATATTAGATAGTAGATATTAACGTTTCTTTTCAGAGTAGCTGGATCAATGCAAGGTCTATTTTTTTACATGGGGATTTAAATGGGGCATCTCACGGGGATTCAACTCACGATTCTGTAATAATGGATCTGCGGGACTAACTTTTTAAAAATCCTCCTCTGCCCAGGCGACGCCGGGTAGCTGCTGCTAGTATTACATATAACATAGTATTAATTGCAGAAAACGACTTGAAGTATTAGAAACGATGATTTGGTCCAGATGAGCTCTAACACACATTCCTTCAAATATTAGAAGCAATACTTATTAAAAAAAATAAACAACCCACATTAAACAAAATCTCTTTTAGATTGGGT
>CM042156.1:76024961-76037461 GCA_023376005.1 Doryteuthis pealeii | reverse complement strand
TTAATATAATACACATCATCACTTTTTATTTATATATACAATACATCAATACATACATACATACATGTGACACATACATATGATGTTATTATTTGTTTGTGTATGTAATTTATATGTGTTTATAATGGATATATATGTGTGTGTGAATATATGTGTGTATGGGTGTTTGTGTGTGCATACGTATTATGTATATATGCGTGTGTGAACGTATTATATGTATATTGGTAGGTGTTGTGGTGCACACTATATTATGTATATATATATATATATATATATATATATATATATATATATATATATATATATAAATTGCTTACAACGCCTGTACTCTCTGAGGAAATATAATATTGACTGTTATGCATAAATCTTTTCGCACATTGAGTAAAGTTTTTCAGCAAATAACACACTTTACATCTATGAAATTCCCAACAGAAATAAAAAAAATCTTTAGCAAAAGGCATCTTTTTATTTTTATCATTATGAGAAATATTTTCTACAGAATTGACGTGGCATTCAACACGCACTCTCTACAAATCATTATTTCTTACGTTCTTGATCAATATTTGGTCAAAGTAGTACCTCTCTCTCTCTCTCTCCTCTCTCTCTCCTTCTCTCTCTCTCTCTCTCTCTCTCTCTTCTATCTATCTATCTAACTCTATCTATCTATCTATCTCTCCGTTTTTATTTTATTTTTCACCGTGAGAAATAATATGGATATCTAACCTAGCTGGAGAAATTACTTACCGTTTTCCTGCATATAACCTGTGTATAATGCGCACTTTCTCATCCAAAAGTATTTTTACTGTTTTTGTCATATCTGTCGACCTCTACATCTCAGATGAAACGTACTGCGACGATATGCAAAGAACTGGATTTTGTCCTTCTTTGTGTTTGCTATGCTTGATTGATTGTTCAACCGTCTAGGTATTTTATACCTAGACGTTAGTGAATCACATTCATTATACAATTACTTTTAGCACAGTTCATTTTTGTAGAAATTTTTGCATTATCGAACAAGAATATTTTTTAAAACAGATCTATTTGACACATAGAGTGTGCTACTACCCGGGTCAGAGTGGACCTGGGAGTAATATTGATGAGGTACTCCACACACAAACAGGTCTTAAGAATTGGAGCCTAGTCATCAGATTCAGTTAACCGTGATGTAATGGTTGCAAGCTCTCTCTCTCTCTCTCTCTCTCTCTCTCTCTCTCTCTCTCTCTCTCTCTCTCTCTCTCTCTCTCTCTCTCACTCACACACACACACACACACACACACACACATACACACAGTGATGGTCTGTAACTTGTTTTAAAATAACCTGTTCTTGAGATCCAGTAAATGTTATTTTATGCCAATTTTCATAACAAAATTGTTTCGTTACTGTTCTTCTGCAAGGATGGCTTTGGCATTGAATTCCCCATGAAGTTTGATATGTCATTAAACACGGAATCCAAAGCATTTTGATTGTTTAATGTTTTAATAGGAATAGGATCTTTGATTTAGAAGAAAATTAAGTTTTCCCTTGAAGAATGCAATTCCATACCCAGATCTTTGGCGAGATCCCGGCACAAATCTATGAGTGATCAATTGAAGAAATATTGAGATTTATTCAATGAAATAAATTTTAGTATATATTTATTGGATAACACTAAATGAAGAAGAACTAAAATGTTCATAACAAAACAGCAAAATATTATTTATTCGAAGATGGTAGTTTGGTTGGTTTGGTTGGTTTGGTTTGTTCGATTTTAGGGCAATCCTTATTTTATGCCAAAGACATTTTGTTTTATTCATTATTGTTGGGTATTCAATTTTTTTTTTCAAACACATTTTAATACTCATTTTTTATCTATTTAATCCAGAGATGAAATGAGACCCTAACAGGTACAACAACTCCGGTCAGGGTGGATCTGGAAGTAATGGCGATAAAGTGGTACTTTTAGAGTTTCAGAATTTGAACTTCACCACTAGAAGCAATTTAACGTCATATCCAGAATACTAAGACCATCAGTCGCCGCTTTCTAGCACATATACATGATAAAAAGTGTTAGGGGGTTGCCACAAAGAATAATAGGGTTGGGACAATCATATAGGTGGTTGGGCTTGACATGACCAGCCTCTCCGACCGCCCGTCCAGCCCAAGCAAAGGGCCAAAGTGGAGTGCTCAGCTACCAGGATTCCGTACTTAAGCTCACGGCCATTGAGGGAACTTTACCACTCTGCAGAGGTGCAGTCGTGTATTTAACAGCACCAGTCGACAGTGCAGAAATATTCGAAGAATTTTGAATCCTGAGGTTATTTACTAAGATTAGGTTAGGTTAGTTTGGTGCCAGGCCAGTGAAAATCGAACTCACTAAAAATTGGTATGCAAACCATTAAACAACAACTCTGTTGCCGGGGCTTAGAATAGAATGACTGCATCCACTGCTGAGGGGTAAGATCCGCAACTGAAAGTGTGTAGGGGGTCGGGATATAACATTAAACTGCATCCGGTGATGAAACTCCAGTTACCAAGTGCCGTTGACTCTATGTCTACACTATCCTAGTTTTCAAGAAAAAAAACATTTGATTCTCTGTCGGTTAGCATGATTTCTCCGATCCTGGTGTTTCTGATGTAATGATGAGTTTGTTTACAGCCCTTGTCAGACATCTTATTTTAAGCGTTGATTTTGTGTTCAAGGGTTTTTGTTAGTGTGCATATCTCTCATATAGTACCTAAATAATGAGAATGGAATTGTTGTTTTTTTCTATAAATAATATATTGATTATATAATATATAATATATTGATAATATGATACATTGATTATATAGTCTGCTATATTCTTAAGTAAAATAATGTTCAATATATCATTTCTTTATAAATTCTCATACTCGAGTTACATCCTGCTCGTGCGGAGGGATTGGTAAAATATATACAACAATTAATAAACAATATTTACTGTTACATAATTATTAGATTCTTAATATTTATGTACAGTAGTGTAGAAATCAAAATGAATGTTATAAGTTGCAGCCCACGGCCTTGAAGGATGAGTGACAAGGCTTGACCTCATCCTGATCCTTTCCGGTGGATACCGTGAGAATCAGTGGAGGAGACCCTCTTCCGGTTTAGATTAGAAATAGATTTTAGTCAGTCGGTCAGAAACCACGACGGTGGTGAGTCGTGTTATACACGCTCCGACTCGATCTGCGCAGGTAGTCTGGTGGGGGATTTCGAGAATAAAATATGATCTAAGTAAATCGAAGTCTTGTGTTATTATCTAAAAACTACCAATGACACAGGGCTTCTGATAAAGAGGAACCCACCAAGAGAAGTCCAGACGCTAGAAGAGATGTTAGAAGAAGACGTAAGATAGAAAAGACGCCAGAAGAAGTAAGTAAAGAAGTAATGAAAAGGGTATACAACATTTATTACTGTCGTGATGATGCACATATACAATTTGCTACAAAAGTTTTAACACAAGATAGAATGTCAAATAATCTATTGTTTTAATCTTTTAATTAATGCCATGTGCATTTCTCCGGATCATAATTAATAAACGCAGCTAGCCTTACAAAATGGTTTCAACAAAGAGAAAAAAAAGTTTTAACTAATTATTCAAACCTGAGATAGCAATCAGCTAATTAATAACAAGTATCGGGAAACTTTAAACTAGCAATTAATTTTATTGCTTTACACGTAATTTTATTCAGGACGTCCCATCGTGGTGTAATGGTTAGCAAGATAGTCTCGCAATTCCATTACAACTGAGAAGCAAGTTCGACCCTCGCTGAATACCCATACTTGCGACTTTGTGTCACATCCTACCCGTGGTGAATGAGTTAGACTTAGGGCGTCCCATCATGTCCAGCGTGCTAGTCTCGCAGTTCTATTACCACCTAATAGCGAGTTTTATACTCGCTAGATGCCCCATACTTGGAACCTTGTGTCACATCCTACCCGTGGCGAATGGAATAGGTAATAAAAGGCATCATGGTGTAATTGTTAACAGCATTTCCTTTACTAGCAAAGAGCGAGTTCGATCCTCGATGAATGCCCCAATACTTGCGACTTCGTGTCACATCCTACCCGTGGCGAAAAGTGACAGCAAGTCTCTTTAGGTCTCCAGGACTCTTCCTAGTATTTCTGCTGATCTATTATTATTATTATTATTATTATTATTATTATTATTATTATTATTATACCGTATACTGCTTAATTTATTGTGATACAGTAAACGATTTTAACATTGAACAATAAATATTTTAACTCAAAACGGTAAATTCTACACTACAAAACTTCAAAGATTTTTAAAATCCTTACATTATATATATATATCATCAGGTTGCGCTGACGGCACGGATTCCAATGACTCTCTCTCTCTCTCTCTCTCTCTCTCTCTCTCTCTCTCTCTCTCTCTCTCTCTCTCTCTCTCTCTCACCCACCACAAACTCTCTCACCTCTCTCTCTCTCTCTCTCTCTCTCTCTCTCTCTCTCTCTCTCTCTCTCTCTCTCTCTCTCTCTCTCTCTTTAACCGTTACTGTCATCGTCCGTTGTCACAGGGAAAATAATTGATGGTTCTGGGCAAGCCGGAAGGTCTCAAGATCATGTCTGTTGAATTATGGCTGTCATTGTTTCTCTGTTTTCTGTGTATTTAACTCTTATTTTAGTCAAAACGAAACCTGCAGTTACATTTCTTTGAAGAATTCTAATTATATACTTCCAAGTTTTCTTCACTCCCCCAATCCAGGTCTTCCACGATCTTCTTTTCACCTCGTTCACTGACATTACTTTATTGTATACTTGGTAGTATAGAGTATGGAGGCGCGTGGTCTAATGGATAGAGTCGTAGGAAATGGACTCGTCGACCCGAGTTCAATTCCTAGACGAAGCTGTTGGCATTTCATATAGCGCTAATATCCTTGGGAAAGGTATGAATCCAATTCTCCCTCCAGCTATGGGTAAATAGCAGGGCAGACTGGGCTCTTTAACCATGGCTAGTAACCAGTCTAGGAGATGGAAAACTCTGAATTCAAACCTGTTAAACTCCGCTTAAGAAATTGACCTTGTGTCGCATCCTACTCGTGCGGTAGGGGTTGGTAAATATGTATGGCATACTTGTTGGACCGAGTTGGCATATGTGTCATGTACCGGGGAAAAAAAATTTGATTCTCTGTCGGTTAGCATGATGGTTGACACAAGTGCTGATCTTACCATTTCTCCGATCCTTGTGTTTCTGATGTAATGACGGGTTTGTTCACAGCCCTTGTCAGACATTTATCTGAAGCGTTGATTTTGTGTTCAAGTGTTGTTGTTAGTGTCCATATCTCTCATATAGTACCTAATTAATGAGAATGGAATTGTCTGACGAAACATCGGAAGAGAGAAATAACGAGATTTATTAATTCAACCTAGCAATTGCTAAATACACTGTTCATCTTGTATCTTTGTTTAGTAAACCTTTGTGTTTTTCCTGTTATTTCTCTGTTAACTCTGATACTCGAGTTACAAGATCTGACACTGACATCAAAGCGAGGATGAAGATGATATTTTGAGTTTGGCATTAATCTCAATAATATTTAAACAATTAAGCAACGATGTGAGCTGGTAGCTGAAAACATTCAGATCTCTTTTGTAGTGCACTGCACAAATACTAAAAGAAATACAAAATTATACGAAAAAATATAACAATAAACTTGAATTTTACCCTATAAACTAATCCTTAAAGTGATTTTTAATCCATTTAGTAACAAACAACTGCAAACAACC
This sequence comes from Doryteuthis pealeii, assembly GCA_023376005.1. Taxonomy (NCBI): domain Eukaryota; kingdom Metazoa; phylum Mollusca; class Cephalopoda; order Myopsida; family Loliginidae; genus Doryteuthis; species Doryteuthis pealeii. The sequence continues at coordinate 76,031,708 of CM042156.1, read as the reverse complement.
TACTGTCAAAATCAAGAAAAATCCTTGAAAAAGACATAACAATAAATTTGACCATCCATCACAATTGAACAAATTGGTAGTTCTTCCTTTTCATATCCAAGATGTAGTTATTATAATGTTATATAGCGGCTTCTTCGCTACTTTAAATCGTGTATCTGAATACGTTGCAGGTATATATGGTCACGTAGCGAAGTATGTAGTAGTCAGCTACTACCGACTACTGGACTTCAATAAACAACAGATACGTATATATAAAGATAGGACCCTTCTTTATTTTCTTCGGTGTGTGGGTGGTAAAGGCGTAGAGCTTCACAATAAAATGCCGGTGGCTGGCGAAGTGTTCACAATGAGTGCCCGAGAGGTGTTTGTTGACGGGAGACGTGAAGTGTTTTTGGCTGCTGGTTGGCGTCTCTCTGACTGACTGTCGGCTCGAACCGTCTGGCCTTTATAGCGATAGATACTCCTACGCATCTTTATCTTTTGATCTGATAACGGACCTTTGTTATATATTTCTTTATCTTCTCCCTGTTTCTTTGACCGGAAAGCCTCGCTTCCGTTTTCCCCTTTTTGAATATATATTTTTATATTTCTCTTTGTCTTTTTGCCGGAAGCTCCGTTTTCCGGGCGAGGACAATACAACAGTAACACAATGTCCACTTCCTGCTATCAAGTGACCCTGGTGCCAAGTTGTGTGACCGAAAACAAAATGCTGTGTCTAAATTTTAGGTGTTTAGCATTCAAAAGAGCTTCTTCAACTAAGTCATTTTTTCAGATTTGAGAAATATTTTTATGGGTTTAGACGGGGGTCCTATTTACAATGTGAATACAATGTTAAAACGAACGAATTATTTGTCACTTTTTTTAATTATTTTCAAATGGCAATATTGAAAATTCAGGGATCGTTTCGACTTTGTAGTATATAGTAAATAGAACACCCATCCATTTAAATCATACATTTTCTAAATCTACATTTTTTTAAATTATTTTTTCTTTTACTGATTTTTTGATATCTCGCATATTTTCTTTCTCCTAGACCAGTTGCCTAACTAAAATTAAAGAGCCCTGTTTGACCTACTATTCACCCATAGCTTGAGGGAGATTGTTGAATTCATACATTTCCGAATCGTATTAGTGCTATGTAAAAATGTAAACAGCCTCTTCCAAGATGTGAACTCGTGTCGACAAGACCATTTCCTTCGACGATAACCATTCCACCTGTCGCCTCAACATAGCTGGGGGAATATAGTCAGATCAATACCTTCCCCAATGGTATTAGTGCTATGTGAAATGCAAACAGCCTTGTTCGGGATTTGAACTCGGATAACCGAATCCACTTCCTCTGCCGATAATCGTTACGAAACGAGTGCATCCATATTTTTTTTGAATACGGTAAACTTGAAGCAATATCAACCCGGCATTCGGCCAGAAAACTGTCATCGAACGTGCAACTCAACAAACCCCAAATAATTTTGCACCAACCTAATAAAAGTCTGAGTTTTAATGCTATTGTTTACAACAACTTCTAGTTGTGGCTTGATCTAGTTAAGATCTAATAAATATTTTATCTGTATGCACAGTATCTCACAAATCGAAATAAACAACTCCTACCCCTAACAGCGTTTATATCGCAGACTTCACTCTAGATCCGCAATTTCTATAGCGTGACTAGTGGGAAACTTAATACGAATATATTTTTGTCCGTATTGATATCCAAGAAAGAAAAAAGATTGGAGTCTTTCCCTGCGTTATGCCTGAAAATTCAATTTCCTTTATTATTTTCATTTCAGTTCTTTACAGCTCCAAGAAATAATATTTGAAAACGAGGCTGAATTGACAGGATGGTCAGTTTAATTTAGTTTCGTCATGATTTATTGTCTATATACTGGATATCAATGTATAGGAGGCATGGTTAGAAAATAATGAAATTGGGCTTATATACTTCGAACTGCAGAACGCATGCGCCAATCACTGGTATACATTGACCAATGAGTGAGTATAAACGGCACCTAAATGTTTCTGCCCACTCGTATCTTTTGCTTCACGCATCGCTTGAAGAAGACGTTTATAAGGTTCGTCTTTTTTCCGATATCCTCTCAACTTTCAAAGAATCCCCTGTGCCACGGAAACACACGTGCAACTGCAAGTGACGCGCATTATTTGCTATCAAGAATAGGCAATACAATAGCTAACGAAAAGATTTGGTAGCTAATTTTGACAAAAGATTTAAGGGTCTATAAATATAGAGTCAGGTCAGCACAAGACAGGTCTTCTTTCTTACCTGCTACTAGTACCATGTAAACTAGTACTACCTGTTCGATAGTCAAGAAATAAGAGTATTTACGGGCTTCGAAGGAGCTCTTATTTCTCCGTAGTTGTAGGCAAATTGTCGGACAAAGACAAACACACAATGGAAATTTAATACATGCATTGACAAATAATACAAGTACGTGTTGCAAATTTTATTGGTATTTGCTACCAGACTTATCTGAGAGTTAAGCAGAGTTCTTAGAGTAGTGGTGATAACAGGGGTATTCTGTTGCCGGTTGGAAAGTTGATAGGAGGCTTGCTTTCACGTTTCTCGTTCTTCCTGGTAACCGGTTCAGTGATAAGTGATGGGGGATGCTATTTTAGAAGCTTCTCGCCCTGGTAACAGTTCTTTTAAATGACGGTGAATGGGCCCTTTTCAAGTAGACTATTTGGTCTTCAGCCTTCTGTAGTGTGCTTTTGTGCTTTCGAAAGTGTGCTGTGAAAAAATGCCTCCGTCCAGGTCAACGGTCCGTAGATAAGTAAGTCCTGTTTTTGGGCTAAGTGATGAGTGAAGTTTAGGGACCACTATTTACGCGACTACCCTCAGTGAGTGCTCCGTGATAAGTAAAGTTTTTGGTTTTGGCGCCAACATACGATGTTGGCGATTCTTCCCCTAGCGGCAGGGGGAGATAATTAACTATGGAATTTCCAATAGAAGTCGGCGACTAAACTGTTACTCCCATCAGGTAAGCCTTGGATTGTATGATGAGATGAGTGTGTGGACACCCAGCATCACAGATCGGGGGATTTCCAGGGGAACCAACGGCCATCTACATCGATAGTAGTAGGATTGAAGTACTTACTACTCACATAAATCCCCAAATGGGGTTGATGGGGCTCCGTAGCATTGGACGGCAATCCATCTAAACAAATAAGAGTATTTACGGGCTTTGAAGGAGCTCTTATTTCTCCGTAGATGTAGGCAAATTGTCGGACAATGAAGACAAACACACAATGGAAATTTAATACATGTATTGACAAATAATACAAGAACTTGTTGCAAATTTTATTGTCCGCTAAAACCTCCGCTACCTCATTCCAAGGAAATGCTCGCGGAGTAAACCCAGAAATCAAATCCGGAGCTGGAGTCCCTAAGGTGGTGTAATGTTGATCTTCAATGCTATCCAGCAACTCCTGTGGCACTATCGTTGCCAAACTGCATTATGTTTGTTGTTGTTTTTTTTTGTTTTGTTTTTTTTTTGCTTTTCCTTTGAACATCAACAGCAGTGTGGAGAGGGAGGACCTGCTGCTTGGACAACAGCTCATCATCCATATCAACCCACCTAGGCTACGTAGTTCCACTTGTTTTTGCACATTACGCTATCGTCTCTAGTAAACGGATGGATGCCAATGATAAATGATAAACATTTTGTCGTTCCGGTTTACTTCCCTTATTTACGCTATGTTTTCCTTGACGGTAACGGGCGTAAAACAGGCCCGACTTAGATATTTACCGAGTGGTATTTCTCACTTTTTATCGGTAAAACAATTTACATATTTAAAAATCCCCACTTCTACCTCTGTAAAAAATACAAATAATAACTCAGACAAGTTTTTCAATATATTTTACCGCCCTGTCAGCTGGGGCGTTAGAATGCACCGACTGCACCTCTGCAGAGGGGTAAGACTCTCCCAATGGGGCCACCTGTTGGCCGTGGGTGGCGACCCGTGATGCTTAAGGATAGAGCCCAGGTGGATGAGCAGTTCATGACATGCAATACTCCACTTTGGCCCTATCTTGGGCTACACGGGCGGTCAGAGAGGCCCCATCCGATCAATCGGCTGCTCACGTCAAGCCCTAGCACCTATATGATTTCCCCAACCCTATTGCCCTTATGACAAGCTCCAACCCCTTTTTATCATATGGGTGCTAGAAGGCGGTGGCTGCAGGTCTACATGTCTTGGGAATGGCGTTAAACTCTATCTGATGGTGAGGTTCCAGTTTTGGAGGTTTGGAGAATGTGGAGCACCTCTTCATCACCATTGCTCCCTGGTCCACTCTGACCCGGAGTGGTAGTACCTGTTAGGGTCTCATCTATGGGTTAAATAGAAAAATGTGTTAATAAAAAAAATTGTATTATCCATTAAGACTTGATTTATTTCAAAACTTTATCGGCATTACTGAGGTTGATATGCCGTAAAACAAAACAAACCAAACCAAACCAATATATTTTAACAAAATACTGAAATTTCAAACAATTTTCATTTATAGGTAATTAATAACAGAAAACTCGAAATTCAAAACAAAACACTAAACAAAATACTGAAAACTCGATTAAGTTTTCTATTTACCTTTAAACGTTGTACGTTACGAAAATTGTCTCGAAATTTCAGTTTGTGTCTTGTAAAAATATATTGTAAAATTTCAATTTGGGTGTGGGGCTAGTAAAATATCTAAATCAATTTGCCAAGAAATACCGCTCGGTAAATATCTAACCTGGATCTGTTAAACGCTTGTTACCGTCAAGGAAAAAGATAGCGTGAATAAGGACAGGAATCCGGAACGACAAAATGTTTACTGAACCAAATTTAAAATAAGATACGTTTGTCTATTTTGAATTGACCATTTTTTCAACTTAGACACCCCCTCCAAAACAACAACAACAACAAACCTCATCATGGCATTGCTTGGTGAACAAATATTAAGGGGGGTCCACGTTGTCGGTAGCCATGTTCGTGGCTAAGACCTATGCGGGAATGAATTCTGAGTTTTTCCTTCTCTTATATTGGTTACCATACTAAGGCCACAGAGTCCAGTCTAGTTGGAGGAAGAAAAAGAGATGGATTTATGACTTTCCCAAATGCTTTAGCATGAACTGAAACGCAAACAGCATCGCTCCGGATTTGTACTCGTATATATATATAATATATATATATATATATATATATATATATATATATATATGTATGTATATATATATGTAAACACGGTTTATTTGGAATGGCTTTTTGCCGATAATTTTTGGGAGAATAAGTGCTTAATTGGAGTCGTACCTAATTTTGAAAATTAATTAATTAATAATGAATTAGGCGGGAATACCTATTAAATGTATGGCTATATATATATATATATTAGGTACCACCAAAATAGGTCACGTGATCAGTTTAGGCCATATTGAAGGAAGAAACTTTTATATTTTTGAACTTTTTTTTTAAATCTCGCAAAAAAGAAATAACGAACATACAGAGTTGTTACAAAGAAAAACAGTTAATTCACAGATCAAATTATCCGACTGGGAAAAGTTAGCTTGAAAAATAAGTAAAACATTAAATGAGTAAAACATTAAATGAGAGTTAAAAGAAGATTATTATACTTTTTATATATTGAACTATTTAGTAATAGCTCTTAAATAGACATATCAAATGTTGTAATAATTAAATTATCATACCGTGGTATATATCCACCGGTCCTGCTTGTTAAAAATATCGTTATTAACCAATTAAAATAAAAGATAAATGAATCTATTTTTATCCAATTCCGCGCCTACATAAATCATATATAAGCGATAACATAGCTAGACTTGAGTTTTCAGCAAAGATTCGTCTTTATTGATTGCTCAATTTCGTCTTTATTTCTTTTGAGTGAAATTTATTACTTTTCAATATTGAAAATATTCAATCTTTTTATTGACATCCACACTAGAATTACTTGTAACTGATTATTATTGTATAGTGAATGAGTTGAGGAAATATATATATATATATATTTGGGGTAATTACACTCAACACACCATAAGGTCACATATATTAAGGCAGAAAAACAAAGAACTCATACATTCAACAAGTAATAAGTGTATTGAAACAAAAGATTACTGTTACGTACTGACGTTTTCACAGTACCAAATCAACATATAATGTTGTATACCCTTTTCTTACTTCTTCTTACTTCTAGTCGTCTTTTCTTCTGGCCGGCTTTGCTATTCTGATCGTCTATCTTCTAACATCTTGGTCTGGAATATCTTCTAAGGTCTGGTCTGGTCTTCTATGGGGATTCCGTGTCTGGTTTCTGTTAGGGATCACTCCTTATCAGAAGCCCTGTGTCATTGTTAGTTTTTAGGTAATAAACACAAGACTTCGATTTACGTTGATGTTACTTTATTTCCAAATCCCCAACCCAGACACCAGCGCAGTTGAGGCACCGCGTGTATAACACGACTTATCCCTTCGAACTCGCTGCTACTTTCTAACTGACTGAGTTACTTAGTATCCTTAAACCGGAACAGGGCCTTCTATGGGGGTTCCGGTTCTCACGATTTATCCCCGGAAAGCAAGGTCAGAGTGAGGTCAAGCGCTGTCACTCACTCTCAAGGCCATCAGCTGCACTAATCACCATTATGATTTCTACACTATTGCCATAATCATTAGGTATCTAATAATTATGTAACATTACAATAATATTGGAAATTCCCTAAACTTCACTCATCACTTAGCCCAAAAACA
>CM042156.1:75977461-76019961 GCA_023376005.1 Doryteuthis pealeii | reverse complement strand
AACTTTGATTAGGCAACCAGTCTAAAACTCTGAATTCAAACCTGTTAAACTCCACTTAAAAATTACCTTGTGTCATATCCTATCCACAGCGAATGTGTTGGCTAAATACATTCATAAGTATTCCATCATGGTGAGCAACACTAGTCTCGCAGATCCATTACTACTGAATAGCGAGTTTGATCCTTGCAGAACACCCCTTTGTCACGTCCTACCCGTGACGAATGGGCTTGGTAGACACCTACCCAGGACATTCCTTGGGTGGGTATGGATCTGGCCCATCTGCAGGAGATGCAGTCAGCGTGTTCTGAGCCACGCCAATGGGGCGGTTATGTATAACAAGGCAAACATATATATATTTACCAACCCCTCCGCACGAGCAGGATGTGACACAAGGTCAATTTCTTAAGCGGAGTTCAACAGGTTTTGAATTCAGAATTTTCCTTCTCCTAGGCTGGTTGCCTAAGCAAGGTTAAAGAGCCCAGTCTGCCCTACTATTTATCCATAGCTCGAGGGAGAGCAGGATTCATACCTTTCTCAAGGGTATTAGCGCTAAGTGAAATGCAATTACCACGCCCAGGATTTGAACTCGGGGCGACGAATCCATTTCCCATGACTTTAACCTTTACACCACGCGCTTCCATATGTTGCAAACATATAAGTTATTGGCGGAAAAGTTCGAGCTCAACCGCAGTGTTTAATCTTATAGAAATACTTGTAAATAGAGCATGATAACTAAAAATGATGCATTTTGAGAATCTTTGAGAAATTTTACAGGTAAATATATGGTACTTTGAGGTGTCAATTTCTTCTTGAAATTGGTAATGCAAGTAAGCGTTTATCTGTTTAAAAGGATTGTGAAGATATAGTACATAAATGAAAACGGAAAATAGTAAAATGACATCGGGATAAAATAACCCGACAAGGGTTGACATGCTATAAAAACAACCAACATAATTGTTAAACTGACTTTGGCATAAAATAACCCGACAAGGGTTGATATGCTATAAAAACAACCAACATAATTGTTAAACTGACTTTGGCATAAAATAACCCGACAAGGGTTGATATGCTATAAAAACAACCAACCAACATAATTGTTAAACTGACTTTGGCATAAAATAACCCAACAAGGGTTGACATGCTATAAAAACAACCAACCAGCATAATTGTTAAACTGACTTTGGCATAAAATAACCCGACAAGGGTTGATATGCTATAAAAACAACCAACATAATTGTTAAACTGACTTTGGCATAAAATAACCCGACAAGGGTTGATATGCTATAAAAACAACCAACATAATTGTTAAACTGACTTTGGCATAAAATAACCCGACAAGGGTTGATATGCTATAAAAACAACCAATATAATTGTTAAACTGACTTTGGCATAAAATACCCGACAAGGGTTGATATGCTATAAAAAAAACCAACCAACATAATTGTTAAACTGATTTTGACATAAAATAAACTAAAACGTCTGGCATCTTATAGAACAAACCAACCAACATATTTTTAAACTGACTTTGGCATAAAATAACCCAACAAGAGTTGACATGTCATAAAACCAACCAACATATTTTTAAACTGACTTTGGCATAAAATAACCCAACAAGGGTTGACATGCAACAAAACCAACCAACCAACCAACCAACATAATTGTTAAACTGACTTTGGCATAAAATAACCCAACAAGGGTTGACATGCAACAAAACCAACCAACCAACCAACCAACATAATTGTTAAACTGACTTTGGCATAAAATAACCCAACAAGGTTGACATGCAACAAAACCAACCAACCAATCAACATAACTGACTTTGGCATAAATAACCCAACAAGGGTTGACATGCAACAAAAACCAACCAACCAACATAATTATTCAACTGACTTTGGCATAAAATAACCCAACAAGGGTTGACATGCAACAAAACCAACCAACATAATTGTTAAACTGACTTTGGCATAAAATAACCCAACAAGGGTTGACATGCAACAAAACCAACCAACCAACCAACATAATTGTTAAACTGACTTTGGCATAAAATAACCCAACAAGGGTTGACATGCAACAAAACCAACCAACCAACCAACATAATTGTTAAACTGACTTTGGCATAAAATAACACAACAAGGGTTGACATGCAACAAAACCAATCAACCAACCAACATAATTGTTACACTAACTTTGCAATATTGAAAATACGTTGAACCTGTTCACTGATGTAGGTAATTAGTGTTTTTATTTATCAATGTCAATTTTCAACCTCCCACTATTTTTATCGATTCCTTTAAAAATAACTTGAATAAATCAATCAACGCCAACGGGTATTGTTCACTTTAAAGATCACTGTTTTAGCTATGAAAGTGTGTCAAAGATAGTTGTTTACTTCAAATTATCAGACACCTTGCTGAGTGATCCATTTTTGAGACATTCCTCAGGGAAATGCGTGTTACTTCGAAGGGTTCATCACGTCTCTACGTCACATGCGGCAACTTGCACATGATATCAGCATCAAAGACTGATTCATCGCATGACATAAAACATAGAAAATGTCGTATCTTTACACGCCGAGTTTAGAATAAACCAACTGCATTCTCAGTGAAGGGGTAATTGGATGATTAAGGTTCGAAAAAGAATCAGTTTTAGTAAAAAATAAGTTGTGATTGAAGAAGAAGGAAAGAAATATTTTGAAAAATATATTTTTAAAAAAAGAATTGATTTGGAATGCGTTTGGTTGAAATTCCATCAGAGAATTGCTGGGGTTGAATATTTTCGGGAGAATTATAAACACTGGCCAGAGGAATGTCGGATTGTTTGGCTAAAGATTCCAGTGTAACAATTTGACAATATACAATGGGATTAAAATATGACGTAAGAAAATAATCAGCTGATTATTTTTTAATTATAAAAGATGGGGCGATAGTCGAAGAAAAAGAAGAGAAGAGCGAGCGAACTGAATTAGCCTATTGAAAAAAAAAATTATTTATTTCTCTCCAAAGCGGACAGCTGACAGACGAATGTCAAAAGCTTAATATATCTAATTTAGCGATTTTGTTATTGTAATATCCTTTCTATCTCTCTCTGTGTCAACGACAATTAGATCTGTCACGGCTAAAATAAACATTTGTTGACAAAAAGTGTAGCCTTCTTTAGAGACTAGATCTCTCCGGTGATCGTAAAATATATAAAGAAAAGTATGTATTTAATAGTTTAAACCCCCCCCCCATTATGGCAGCTGTCAAATGGCCGAGAGGTTTAAGAATCGCGCGGACGACAAGTCAGTCGGATTTCGCTCCTGGTCAGTTGTAGTTGTTGCGTCTAGCCACACTGAAGAGACGTGAAACGTCGAAACACGTTGTCTGTAGATGACATATAATATATATATATATATATATATATAAGCTGATAAAAATCATACTCATCTATACGGCTCTTTAAAATTGTATATATATATATATAGTATTTGATAATTTGCTTGAAGTATATTATTATTTATTTATATTAAGTAGGCAATTAAAATGCGTATAAAAAATAAAGTAATGTTCAGTGTCTAATCAATTTCGAAGAAACTTCATCTTCAGTGACTGTTTTTGAAAAATTGATTAGACATTAGACATTACTTTATTTTTTATACGCATTGTAATTGCCTTCTTAATATAAATAATATATATATATATATATATATATATATATATATATATATATATATATATTACATTTGAAATTAAATATATATATATATATATAGTGATGGGATGATTGAGAATAAAAAAAAGATAATAGAGAAATATAAAAAAAATAATTACGATTAATTTAACAATATTGATATATATTACAATTTTGAAGAGCTGTATAGATGAATATTATTCTTCGTGAATGTTTAGTATATTGTCGACTTAGACAGAATAACTTGTGGTACCTGATAAATACAACTCTATTTATTAAACTGAGAGAAACTATGAATTGCCTTGGAATTTCTTCGTTCACAAAGGCAAATAAACGTTCCAATGAGATTAAGAAAGACATCGCCCAATAAATCCAACTAAAATTCTCCCGATTCCCTCGACTACATAAATATTGAAAGGTAGGCGTTATTCTGGGGAAATTTACATTCCCATTGCCCGTAGAATTACCTTTTACGAGACAGTTACCTCCCCCTTGTAAGCCGATTGCCAAAACCAAATTCTAACATCTTATTCACATATAACGTTAAATATAAACCGATACTGATGAAAGAAAGGGTCATATTAGTTAGGTTGGAATCCGTGACGGCAAAAACAAGAATTAGTATTATCTGCGTTATTCGGACTATTGTCCCCATCTTCATTGTTATTTGTACAACGTTTCGACCGATATGCCCTCTGGCCTTCTTCAGGTATTTCTTGTCGGACTCAGGGACCTTCTCGGACTCGGGAACCTTCTCGGACTCTGGAACCTTCTTTTCGAACTCGGGAACTTTCTTGTCGTAATCGGGAGCCATCACGGAACTTTGAACCTAACCCTTTATTTAGTCCACGGGGGTATCCTGTTCTCATTCCGCTAACCATAGCTAGGGTATGAGTTGTGTTAATTATTTTTCTAACTGCCTCTACTCAGGATTGAACTCGGGATCCAGAGATAACTATCACTTAGAACTGTTTTAACCTGACTACCTTATCCACTAGTAAGCCTAGTTGATAAGGTAGATAATACTAATCTTCAAGCCTCATCTCAAACATTCAGAGAAATAAAAACGAGAATGTTCTTTAGGAGGAGTCGCAGTGGCGTAGTGGGTAATGTATTGGACTTGCAGCCTCGAGTCCGGACTCTAGTCGTGATGTTACGTTCACTTTTGGGCTAATACTCTTAATCAAAAAGAAAAAAAAAAGACGTTACAAAATTTAATGGGTGTTTTTTGTAGGGTTGGGTGCTGGAACGGATTAATAGCCTTTCAGTTTATTTCAATGAGTAAAAATGATTTGTCAGAAGATGCATTTGAGTTACGAGCAGAACGAATTAAACTCGTAAGTCAAGTTACCACTGTACTTGCTTGCGATATCATCATCATCAAATCGTGCTGACAGCACCGATCCCCATCGCACACACACACACACACACACACACACACACACACACACACAGAGTTCTCGCCAATATGGAAGAGGAAAGGAAGAATTCACGTTTGTCGCGTTTGTAACAATAGTATATTTTATCAATAAGCATTTTTAAATTAAACATTGTTTCAACAATTATTATTATCATTAAGCCGGGCCGAAAGCACCCCCCTCTCTCTCTCTCTCTCTCTCTCTCTCTCTTCTCTCCTCTCTCTCTCTCTCTCTCTCTCCATCCGACCCTATCAGTCATCGCTCCTGACAATTCCTTCGCACGGCATCCAGTATCCGTATAGAGGTATTCGATGTAAGTTCTTACTGGTCGGCTCATACTGGTGAGTTCCTGTGTAGTTGCTCACAGGAGAACGTCACTTGTGTGTTCGTCTTTGCCTCTCCAGTAGTGTCCAGCATTTCTTGTTCGTCTAACCCGGGTGGTTTTGTGTGATAGGAGGTAAATGGCTGTACAAAGAGTCCTTTTTTGCCAACGTGTAACAGAAAAATGAGAAAGAACACCACCTTTCCATATTTTAGGTTAATTGTGATGTTATGTCTGTAAAATTTAACGATAATTATTGACAAATCTGTCAAAGAAGCAGCGAACGGCAAAATTAGAAATTGGTGGTGTGTCTATCAACACTGAAAGAAAAAAAAATTGAAGCCAGTCTTATTGATTGAGTAATATTGCTTAAAATGTAAACAGTTATTTTTCTGGTTATTATAAATGGTCTGTTCTCAAAATTTAATGACTGGAAAATAGTTTTTGTCATGAGAAGAGGCGGGGAAAAGTTTTTGTTTTTTTCGTTTTTTGTTTTTTTTTTCAACAAAATGAAAAAAAGAAAAAAATAATTTGCATCTCATGATAACCCTGATCTAATAAAGATCGATTCGGTTTACAAGTCAATGTTAAACAGTTATTTCACTAAACGTTCTAAAGTTGAAAAATAAACTTCCTTATTATTATTATTATTCTATGGAGGCACACTTAGCGTATCGGTTATCGTTTATCTGGGGTTTTATCCATCTGTTTTCCTTCGCCAGCAAGTGTTACATAATTTACTAACTTTCTAAAACTTTTAACGAACACAAGACTTTATCTTCTTTTCTTCGACGTCTTTTAATAAACCTAAGTCAAGACAAATATACATGTTCAATCTTCTATCTTGGTCTTAGATCTGCGCCGCTATCTGTATCTGTGTAACTGGACTGCCTCTCTCTTCTTTTTTCTCGTGGGAATCCTTGTTTCTTGTGTTTTTCATCTTGTGTTAGTTTTTGATTAACGAACACAAGACTTTATCTTCTTTTCTTAGACGTCTTTATTTTAATAAACCTAAAGTCAAGACAAATATACATGTAGAAATTGGCTCCAAGTGACAGACGCCAATCCATTTCATTCGTCGTAGGAAATGGAATAAGCGATCTGGGTTCTAATCCATCTGTTCTCCTTCAACATCTATTGCTACATAATTTACTAACTTTCTAAAACTTTTTCGTGTGGGTATGTGTTCAATGTTGTCTCTGCTATTAAGATGGATCTGTTATCTTGATCTTGGATCTGGGCTGCTATCTGGGTTTGCGTAGCTGGTCTGCTTCTCTCTTCTTTTTTTTCCGTGGGAATCCTTGTTTCTTGTATTTTTCATCTTGTGTCGTTGTTAGTTTTTTTTATTAACGAACACAAGACTTTATCCTCTTTTCTTCGACGTCTTTATTTTAATAAACCTAAGTCAAGACAAACATACATATAGACAGAGGCGCCAGGTGACAGACGCCAATCCATTTCATACGTCACCCAACCAAACAGATTTTAAACATATCTATTTGACCCATAGATCAGAGTGGACCTGGGAGTAATGGAAATGAAGAGTACTTCCCACTCTCCAGATCCCCAGAACTAGAGTCTCACTATCAGATACAGTTTAGTGGCTTAGTGTCATACCCAGGACACTCTTTTGAGAGGTTCTAACTCCCGTCGGAGGGAGATCGTAAGTATACATCGCTGATGAGACTTAATACAGATTAAAACAGCTGCTGTACGATGTTCTACGTAGTGGACGATATTTGCCGAGTTCGCTTTTCTTGATTATTTTCATTAATTATCGAATTTTATAAGATATATGCATTGTTATTGCCTTCAAGCAAAAATATAAATAATAATAATAATAATAATAATAATAATAAATATTATATATATATATATATATATATATATATATATATATATATATATATTAAGTGTGGATAAGATTCTAAGTCGTCTTACCCAAATTTATTATCGTCGTTCTTAGGGTTTCAGAAATGTAGAGATTTCTTGAAAAAAAAAATAAGCTAATTTCAGAGCTTCAATAATCCAATTACTTTCAAAGAATAAAAGATGCGAAGAAAGAAAAAAACTCATAAAACCAGACAAATAAGAAGAAAAAAAGAGATTTAAAAGAATTATCTCAGTCTAAAGAAAGCGCCACGAGAATCCGTGCTGTTAGTGTAACATGATGATGATGATGATGATGATGATGCTGATGATGATAAAAATTGAGTTTTAGAAGATAGACGTAAAAAAACGATTCCATCAATTCCTGCAATGGTTTCCAAGAAACGATTAATTGAAAGCAATCATGCTGTGCCGTTATGTAAACACTTCACTGCCTTTTACCAATTAAGGCATGAAATATAGCCACGTCTGTTGGCTTTTTATCACCAACAATAGATTCCATTAAAACCATTGAAAGGTCTTTCTGTGGGGGGAAATCCACAGACAAAAGAGATAGAGAAAAACAACCAACAAAGATGGCAGATACAGTGGTACCTTGATTTACGAGTGCTCCAAGTTACGAGTTTTCCGAGTTACGAGCTGTCACTTGCTCGATTTTTTATTTTATTTTGTGAGCTAAAATAAGTTAACTAAAAAACATAGTGATAATATAACTATAGTTATAATTACGCATATATATATATATATATATATATATATATATATATATATATATATATATATATATGTTGAATTAAACAAAAGACACATCTCCAGTTTATCAATTTTATTTTTGATCTTTTAGAGTTTTCTGGCCAACTTTTTAATATTTGGGTGGAATTCGTGTATTAGTCCACCAAAGTTCAGGTCCCGAGTACTTTCGAAAAAAATCGAAAAGATCAAAATTAAAATTGTTAAACAGATGTGTCTTTTGTTTAATTCAACATGCATAAATGAAAAAATGCTGCCCAAACACACACACACACACACACACATACACACACACACATATATATATATATATATATATATATATATATATATATATATATATATATATATATATATATATATATATATATATATATATATATATATATATATATATATATATATGCGTAATTGGATATATCATGTGTGTAATGGTTTTCAAGCTAAATTAGCAGACCATTGTTACTGAGTTCGATTCTCAATGGGTACCTCATGCCTTTTATTCCGCATCTAAGTTACACTTGGCAAATAACTATATATTTGTGTAATAAATCTTGTAAATTTATTACGCAAAAAAATATTTATAAAAAAATAAACATAAAAAATAATTCATTACATTTTATTTTCTCAGTATATATTCAAAAAGATTAGGGTGATCTTCTGAAATTAATGGCGTTTCAGTTTATTTCAAATTGGTATAGGAAGATATTGAAAAAAAAATGTTTTTTCAATTTCTTCGTATACCGAATCAATTTTTGAAATTTGAATTTTTTTCAAGAGCCATATGCTGGCCAGAATGAAAAACTTCATTCAATATCTTATACTGTATTTTAATTTAATTGTCATTCTTTTATTTTATTCCTTATTTTATTTTATGCTTTTTTAACTAGACTTTAAAATGCCTAAATACTGTCCATGTGCCTATGATCTTCTCCCACCCCTTCACACCCAGTGCTGAATTATTCTATATATAGCCAGATAGACAAAACCCTTCCTTTCATAGCAGCACTGCTTAGAAAATATTGAAGACATGGACTTATACTAAATCACAACTTAGAAAATTTAAAGGCGCCGGTAATTTCGGTAAAGCTCTTGTGGAACCAAAGGCTGATCGCACTGGCAGTAGCAACATTAGAATACTTACAACTCAATAATCACAAAACCAGTTAGAAGGGACCCTTTAGCGTCGGTCAGCAACTCACCTAGGACAAGGAAAAGTCTTCTAAAACAACAGTGCCTTGGGCTCTACCTTATCCCAAGGAAAGGCTAAGGGCGTAAACCCTAAAACAAATCCGGAGCTGGGGTCCCTAAGGTGGGTTTGCTGAATCTCAGTACTTTTCAGCAACTCCTGCCGCACTGCCGCTGCCAAACTGCACTGGTTCCTACCTTTTCTTTGGACCACAGCGGCTGTGTGGAGAGAGAGAGTGGGAGGATCTACTGCTTGGGCGACAGCTCATCCTCCATAAAATCCTGCCCAGGCTACGTAGTTTTCCACGAATAAATTGAGCGGAATGAATTAAACTCTTAAGTCAAAGTACCATTGTATTTATTGTCATGCATTCTACTTTAAGAATAATTGAAAATAAAATTTCCGCTTACAGATTTCAGTTAAACTTATAAATTTTGGGAAGCAGAAATCGTTTATAAAGAGAATTGACTTTAAACAATAATTAAAAAAAACAAAAAAAATTCAGTCGTTAGTCTGTTGTTTATGGCAGAGTAGGATCTTTTTTTATATTACCTTCTCACTATTCCTTTTCAATTTCGCGAATTTATTTTTGTTTTTTTATTCTTCGACTGTTTATTCTCTCTTCCTTTTTGTTTTTTTTGACAGTTTTCTTTAAACATTTTTTTCCTTTAAACATTTTTTCCTTTTCTGTCCATCATATCTGGTTCTAAATCTTATTATCTAAAATAATTATACGTCAGTCCCAAAAGTTCATTCTGTCAAATCAATGCGCCCATCGGGTACATTTTTGTTAGTTTTGTAAGAGGAAAAATAAAAGTTTGTAACTGAAAATAAAATAATGTAAAAAAAAATGTTACGATTCGTGTAGCCATTTTAGGGCTGTAGTTGAAAACTGTTTTACAGTGGAGATCGTTTGTGGCATAAAATTTGATCCTTTCTTGACGTAGAAAGATATAGTATCAGTTTTAATCCTTGTCCGCTGATCCACTCTGAGTTGTATCAGAATTTATCCTGTTTTTAAGTAGAGAGTTGTATAATCTGTTGGTCTGTTGGTCTGTGTATCCATAGCGAGCAATTGTAGGACAATTTATCAACGCCTTTAAATTGCAAATTAGATATATGTTTGGGTGTTTTTGATTGGCTGATTCAGCCGATTGTTAGATTCAGCTGTTTTGTAACAGTCTATAACTACAAGTTGTGATCTTCAGCACAGCTTCTACCAGAAAATATAACAACAAAAAGTAATAACTAAAGGAATAACAGGAACCAAAATACACGCCCAATCTTTAGTACTCCAGAAATATGACTAATTAAACTCAAAATGCAAACTTTCTCATCAATCGTTTCAATCGAAGTCATATCTTGTCCCTGCTGAAATTCACTTTAGTCAGTACAAATTAACACTAACAGACTCTAATAATAATAAGGGTCAAAAGTTATCTGCCCTAATCCATTTATTTATACGGGGGAGTTACTTGCCCTTTGACCTATTAATTTCAGTCATTGTTTTTAAATAAATAAAACACCTCATGTTATGAAAAGCAGTCGTAATGTGTTGCCTCGTTAATAGAATGGAAGGTATCTCATTGGAATATGTCTCAATGAATAACTGCGCTTACTTAAGACAAAAACGTATGTCTCTTTTTCTGTGGGATTAAGTTATTAAATTCCCAACAGTCCCACTTATCAATACCTCCAGACTTCTGTTTGGAGATGTTTGTAGTAGAAGGATATTACGTAACACTGGGACTAGTAGAATGAATTGATAAAAACAAAAAACAGTCAATGTTGATAAAAATCAATATGTTCTTCAATGGATTTTTTTTCTCAAGCAGTTATTGTATTATTTCTTGGGTGTCACTCTGTCTGGATGCCCGGCTATAGCATGTAAAAATATATCATGATTTTCTTCAATCCGATCAAAATTTTATCTATATTTTAATGAAAATGGCAACATAATTGTAGCAGCCACATGATAACAAACTCTCGCCAATAAAACCAAGAATAGAAAAAAGGCATCAGAAAGGAACAAGTCACTACATAACGTCCACAAAACGCACCCACCTTTTTTATTAAACAAGAAAATCAGTCAGAATGTATAGCATGTTAAAAAGTACCTTTGAATACTGTTAAATACTGTTAAATACTGGATTAAAATACTAGGGTAAAATACTTGTTAAATACTGTTAAATACTGGGTTAAAATACTGGGTTAAAATACTTGTTAAATACTGTTAAATACTGGGTTAAAATACTGGGTTAAAATACTTGTTAAATACTGTTAAATACTGTTAAATCCTAAAATGTTAAATACTGTTAAATCAGTCAGAATGTATGAGACATGTTAAACAAACGTTTTAGAAGCGATTGGTTTCACTATTGTTAGACAATGTTTTTACAACACAAACAACACGATATATATATATATATATATATATATATATATATATATGTGTGTGTGTGTGTGTGTGTGTGTGTGTGTGTGTGTGTGTGTGTGCGTGTGTGTGTGTGTAAAGATGAAACTGGAAGTGAATCCGACGGTATGTTGAAAGAATTAATAAAGGAAAGAAAGTATAGAAAGGATAATGAAGGATAATTTAATCAATATCACTTACACGTGTTTCGGTCAGGACCTTCATCAGAGTGAATCCTTATTTAAGATTTTAAATAAGGATTCACTCTGATGAAGGTCGAATTTTCTTTGTGTGCGGAACTCTTCTACATTTTTTCTATTATTATTATTTCATTTCATTTGTTTATTTAAAAATAATAACATTTTGAATAATGTACACATAGATAAACTCCTGACCGAAACACGTGTAAGTGATATTGATTAAAATTATCCTTTATTATCCTTTCTATACTTTCTTTCCTTTATTCATCCTTTCAACGTATATATATATATATATATATATATATATATATATATATATATATATATATATATTGATGACATTTTGTCCCTCCTGAAATAAAAAAATTATACCCAAAAATCTAACATTAAACTTCAACTTTACCCTATAAACATCCCTCGGAATTACGGTCAAGTCACGCTGAAAGCACTGGCTCCCAATAGATCACCGAAATCAAGCAGCGATGATCCTGTTCAATCTTAATTGGGTGACCACTTAGTCAACAGCAGGTACTGAAAGAAACCTGAGTCGTTTGTTTATCCAAATGATCTGATTCGACATTAGATTGCCCGAAAATGATTGATTGATATGCCGTAAAACAAAACAACCAACAAACATTATTTCACTAAGCGATTCCTAATCCATTTAGCAGCAAATAACTGCAGATAATGTACTATCAAAATCAAGAAAAATCCTTGAAAAGAAAGCATGATAAATCTAACCATCCCTTATAATTTACCTCTTGTCATAAAATAACACGTGGGTTAACGTGTTATTTAAACCAACTAATCAATCAATCTGTTAGGTTCAAGTTATAATAAGTTGAACAAAACAACTCCGACACGAGTGTTAAATACACAAAAGGACTTTTATACAAGCATATGGAAATGATACATATAACAGAAATACAAAGAAGATATAAAAAGGACACATTCATGAATAGAGATACAAAAGGAGGTATACAAGAGATACCTAAATGTACTTAGAGAAGTAATGGATAGTTATGGAGAGTCCATAGGGCAATGTCACTTACTAGCGTTGCGTTGGGGACAGAGGCCCCACACACGAGAAGGGTGTAGACATAAAAGTCTAACCCACGTGCTGAGGTGCCACAGAAAAAGAAGAAGAGCTGAGGCTTCCAAAGCAGGCGCTTAAATACAAAAATAAAACCCTGGTGGTCAAAAACGGGGACCCAGAGGGAAGATAACTCTTCCAGGCAAAGAGAAGACAACCCAACAAATCATTCAAATTTTGATCACAATAAAAGAAAGTCAGCATTATAAGAATCAATTGAGTAGGAAGCGCGTGGTGTAATGGTTAAACTCATGGGAAATGGACTCGTCGCCCCGAGTTCAAATCCTTGACGTGCTAATTGCTTTTCCCTTAGCGCTAATACCCTTGGGAAAGGTATGAATCCTACTCTCCCTCCAGCTATGGGTAAATAGTAGGGCAGACTGGGCTCTTTAACCTTGGTTAGGCAACCGGTCTAGGAGAAGGAAAACTCTGAATTCAAACCTGTTGAACTCCGCTTAAGAAATTGACCTTGTGTCGCATCCTGCTCGTGCGGAGGGGTTGGTAAATATATATAAGAATCAATTGATAGAATACAATCAAATAAGAAATGGAAATAAAACATATCGATCATATTTTGATCAGATGGAAAACAATCGTGATATTTTTTTTTTACCTGATGTAGCCGGCCATCGTGACAAAAGGGCACCAAAAGAAGCAATACAAGGACTGCTTGAAAAAAAATCCCTTGTCACATCAATCATTGACGATGGTCCAGCTTAGCTGAGAACTATGACGCTTGGTGTCTCAACACTTATTATATTGTCTCCTCCTTTGAAAAGATGTACAGGGCCATTCTAAAGCACAAAATGCATAAGTGGAAGAACCACAACATAATGCCATCAAAGCCTGACCAAACCTTCAGCTGGAGACTCTGTAACCGTGTATGTTTGTCCTGCATTGGTCAAAAAGGCTAGCAGCCAAATAAGGGTCACCCCCTTAATTTTCATTGACGAAAAAAAAAAGATAAACTTAATTTTAATAATTTAAATACCAAATCTAATTATAATGGAGATTGTGTATGTCTGTAACTGAAACTATGTCACCTCTAACATTATTTTCTTAGTTATTTAAGTGACATTCACCATAATTATATTTGTATCTTGATTATTAAGAAAAATATCTAATATTATTAATACTGTTGGCCTTATCTAGCTACCAATAACATGCAATTGCATTTATATATACAGCCAAATTACGTATTATAGTGAGAACAGTGTTGATTTTAATAGATATTTCCTTAGTTTTATTGATTTCTAATAGTAGGGTGTAATTTTAATAATCCATCACCAAAAAAGAAATAATGTAGTTTTAATGTCTGGTTTAGTTAAATAGTTGAATTAAGAAAATGTTGCAGTAAAAGCCAGAACTGATGAAAAGAGCTAGCATTTAAACTGTTCTATTCTTCAAATATACCCTTTCTGTTTCAAATAAGTTTAAAGTATCATATGAAAATGTGAACAAAACCATCAGATCAAATTCTGATTGAAAAACTAGTCGATAAAAAATGGATTGACAGAATCACAAACAAATAACAGAATGAGAATAGTCTACCCCCGTGGATTAAATAAAGGGTTCGGTTCGAAGTTCCGTAAATGCTCCCGATTATGACATAAATGCAGAAGTTTCCAGAGTTCGAAGAGAAGGTTCCCGAGTTCGAAGAGGATGTTCCTGGATCGGACGAGAAAATACCTGAAGAAGACCGGAGGGCAGATCGATTGAAACGTTATGTAGATAACAACGAAGATGAGGATAATAGTCCGAATAACCCAAATAATCCAAATAATAAAAATCACAAAAATATTTTGATTAAACATTCATGTGTTCCAAACAATATGGAGACATCTCCAAACTAAACGGCAAGCCCCTGAAATTAGTAAATCAGTTTACATATCTAGATAGTGTGAATTTGATATATTAAAAAAACAAATGATGTTTACAAATGCTTGTTTTTTCAATATATCAAATTCACACTGTCGGATTAATTTCCTTTTATTTTACATATCTAGATAGGTATATCTCATCCATTGAAAGTGATGTCAAAATACGCATAAGAAAGGCATGGACTCCAATTGACAGATTATCGATCATATGGAAATCTGATCTCATAAAAGCGAAAAATAATAAAACGAAATTTCTTCCAAGCTGAACCACTTGGACTCTAACGAAAAAGATGAATGCGTACTGTCATGAACAAGTCCTTGGAAGTGTAATAAACAGGGTTAGTATGCAAGTGTATGGTGGCAATGAAAAGCAAACACAGATTTTAAGTTTCAAAATTGTATTGGAAAAAGGAACATGAAAAGTGAGGAAAAGATAGAAATGAAATTTAGAGGATAATTTTGGTGATAGTTGTGTCTTGGATAATAAAGTCAGTGAATGTCCGGTGGCCGAATCAGTTGTAGTGTAGGTGGAGAAGTGGGCAGATGAACCAGTCATTAATGTGTTCCAAACAAGATGGAGACATCTCCAAACTAAACGGCAAGCCCCTGAAATTAGTAAATCAGTTCACATATCTAGATAGGTATATCTCATCCATTGAAAGTGATGTTAAAATACGCATAAGAAAGGCATGGACTCCAATAGACATGAACTTCAATTTGGAGCCTATGCACAAAAACGTGTTAAATTGATCACTTCTTTTTAGGCTACCATGGAGTAAACTTCCAGTTGGCGTCACAACTTATGTTTTGTTTTGATGGCGAGTGTGTGTATCTTTTTTATTGCGGTGTGTGCGCGAATTGAATTGGTAATTAGTGAATTGGGAGATATCTATTATTGTTTATGTAACAGGAGCAGCACTCCACAAAATAGCAGCTATATGGTCACTTGACTCTTATAATACAAACCATCCGGATAAGACGCACAAGACATGTTAAACACTGCTGGAGAAGCAAGGACGAACTCATGCGACATTCTCCTGTTGACACCTACACATGGATACACAAGTTTGGGTCAGCAAGCAAAAACTTATATCAATCAGCTCTGCGTGGATACTGTATCCTGAGCAGAGGATCTTCCAGAAGTGATGGCCGGTAGTGAGAATCATGAAGATCCGTACTGTCGGCACTTGGTGATGCTTAGTATAGCCCAAAGGTCTTGGGTTGCTTACAGCACCTACGGCTGTAAGTTGTCGGGTGATTTTTGGATGCTGTCATGCCGGCTCCTGCCCTAAAATACGATAGGCGGTGCCTGCTGAAAACGTGAACCGTAGTAGTTATGAACCGCGTAGTGGTTTGAAGGCGTTTTTATTGACAAATTAATGCGATATGAAAGCAATATTTTCCAGCCCCACCCCCATTTTTTTTATCGAGACGGCAAGTAATTATAAATATTTTAACCACCCCTCTTTAAAATAACTTTTTAACGGTTTGAAGGCGTTTTCACCGACAAGTTAATGCAATAAGAAAGCGATATTTTACAGCAATCAGTTTTTTTTTTATTTAATATTTAAATATCGCATTTTGTCGATAAAAACGCCTTCAAACCGCTACACGGTTCATAACTAGCACGGTTCACTTTTTTCAGCAGGCACCACCTAGTGTATTTTAGGGCAGGAGGCCGAGATGACAACATCCGAAAATCAACATTTGTCACCTATTATCACTTATCAGGCTCATCCTTGCTTAACTACGTGATCTAACGGGAATTGGTTGATCAGATTTGAGTCTGATTGAAAATTGTCGGACAAGATTATTTGTCCCTGTAGATGCAATTTGTGGAAATTGGTTTATAGGACATTTATAAAGGGCGGACCAACTTTTGAGTTCAAAAACTGTTTCGCATCTACAAACTGTCTATTAGTCCATAGTCCCGTTGCGACACTGTGATCAGAGACAAAAGTAAATGGAAGTTGAAATGACTGTCCTTTGATGTTAAACTACTAAATTTTTGGATGTATATTTGGTAGACCTATAGGAAACGTTTTTGTCTTTTTTTTTTTTTGTCTTGTTTTGTTTTTCTTTTTTTCTTTTTTGGTAAGGTTCATATAAAATGATTTAGTCGACTCATAATGTAAGTAAAAATTATAGCACAACACGTATTTTAGGAGGTAATATACACACGTGCATACACGTTCGTTTATTATTATTATTATTAGTTGTAGTAGTGGTAGTAGTAGTAGTAGTAGTAGTAGTTTTCCATACCAGCGATAGCTGGTGGTCGATCACTGGAGTCTGAGTGACAGCAAGTTTCCTAAGGTCCCAAGATTCTTCTGGCCGATCTCAACAATGCTGTTGTCTGGATGGTTTTGATTTTTCCCCAAATTTCTAATTCCTGCAGTCTCCTTTCTAAACACTTGGGCACCGTTTCCAAGGATACCACCTGAAATTGGTATCAAACTTTCCCAGATGTTCCACAGCTTTTTATTGTCGTTGTCGCAGTAGTAATAGTAATAGTAATAATATGATCTAATTATAATCGAAGCTAAAAAGAAAAGAAGAAAAAAAGAAAATACAAAATAATAACATTGTGCTGACCCCATTTTTGAATTGACGTAAAGGAAATTAGAAAAAAAAAAATTGAAGTGACACAGATACAAAATATTTTGACATGAATGGATTCTGAGTGACAGCAAGTCTACTAAGTCTCCAACATTCTTTTAGCCAATGCTGTTGTCTGGATGGTCTCGATTCTTCCCCTAATTTCTAATCCCTCCAGTCTCCTTTCCAAACGCTTGATCACCGTTCCAAGTGTCCCACATGCAATTGGTATCACTTTTACTCACATGTTTCACAGCTTTTTATTATTATTATTATTATTATTATTATTGTTGTTGTTGTTGTTGTTGTTGTTGTTGTTGTTGCAGCAGCAGCAGTAGTAGTAGTAGTAGTAGTAGTAGTAATAATATGACCTCTAATTATGATCGAAGCTAAAAAGAAAAGAAAAAAATACAAAATGATAATATTGTGCTGACCCCATTTTTGAATTGACGTAAAGGAAATTAGAAAAAGAAAAAAAATGGAAGTGACACAGATACAAAATATTTTGACATGAATGGATTCTGAGTGACGGCAAGTCTACTAAGGTCTCCAAGATTCTTCTAGCCAATCTCAACAATGGTTTTGATTCTTCCCCAAATTTCTAATTCCTCCAGTCTCCTTTCTAAACGCTTGGGCACCATTCCAAGGGTCCCACCTACCATTGGTATCACCTTTACTCACATGTTTCACGGCTTTTTATTGTTGTTGTTGTTGCAGTGGTAATAGTAATAGTAATAGTAATAGTATGACCTCTAATTATAATCGAAGCTAAAAAAATAAAAATAAAATATGAAATGATATCATTGTGTTGACCCCATTTTTGAAATTGACGTAAAGGAAATTAGAAAAACAAATGAAAGTGAAAATGAAACATATAAAATATTTTGACATGAATGGATTTTTCAAATTACATTTTAGTATTCACCTTGTAAGTTTTCAGTTTCAATGTATTTTTATAATTTTCTTTTTAGTCAATGAAATTTGACACAAGTCTTTACAAAATTGTATTTTGTTATTCATTTGGGCGTTTTCAACAGAACCAGTCCTAAGTTTTCTTGCACTCAACATAAACAGAATTACTTTTTTTTAATATTATATTATTCATTTATTCATTCATTTATTTATCTATTTTATTGCTAATTATTACTCAGGAAACAATTGACAGATATATCTGAATTGCTGTGGGCGAAATATTGTTTAGAAAAAAAAAACTAAATAAAATTAAAAATCTAAATTTATTTATTTAACATTTGGAAAAGAAATAGAAATTAGAGACTTAAATTATATTGTTTGTTTGTTTGTTTTGTTTTGTTTTACGGCATATCAACCTCAGTGGGTAATTTAATGCCGATAAAGTTTTGAAATGAATCAATTCTTAATGGATAATACAATTTTGTTTATAAACTCATGTTTTCTATTTAACCCATAGATGGGACCCTAACAGGTACTACCACTCCGGGTCAGAGTGGACCAGGGAGCAATGGTGATGAAGGGGTGCTCCACGTTCCCCAAACCTCCAGAACTGGAACCTCACCATCAGGGAGTTTAACGTCATTCCCAGGACATAAATTATATTGTTAAAAGCTTTCCTTTTCTTATTAAATATAGTTTTTGATTCTAGAAATCTCTATTGACATAAAATACATTACTAAAAGCTATGAATCCGGATATTCTCTCTCCAGCTATAGATAAATAGTATGGTTGACTGGGCTCTTTAACCTTGGTTAGACAACCAGTCTTGGAGAAAGAAAACTCCGAATTCAAATCCTGTTTATCTCCGCTAAAAATGATCTTGTGCCACTGTTGACGGTAGCAGTTGATTTCAACGCACAAAGTCCGTCGTTCAAGTCATCTCAATTAGAAAGTCGAACTGATTCGCTTTTTATTGACTGAGGGTCATAAAACGGCTTGTCCTGCCCAAACGCGACAACTGAACGACAAATGGCGGCCGCGACGGTAAAAGTCAAACCGCTTAGAATCAGGTAAGTTCGGACCCCTTGGTCCCACGTCACTACAGTCACATTCTACATGTGTGGATGGGTTGGGTAAATACATATGATAGTAATATGCCTAATGTAAATCGTGGCCGTCGCATTCATGACGACCGAGCTAATAGATACTTTACGTCTCGTGCAGAGATTTGGGCAAAAGAATCGTCATCCAGAGGGAAGATGTACGGCATGGGTAACTGCCGATTTTTATACAACTTTACGTTTACGGGCAAATCACGTTAAAAGCACTGGTTCCCGCTAAGTCACTGAAGTTAATCAGCGATGAGTTTGTTCAGTACTTAGATGGCTGACTATTTAAGCAACAGCAGGTACTGTAAGCAACCGGATATCAAAATAACTTGATTCGTCATTAAATAATTATAAGAGGGTTGATATGCCGTAAATCAAAAACAACTAACCAAAGAAAAATACAACCTTGCCCGGACGTGTGCCGAGATTCAGATGTATATCCATGTGGTCTCGCCATACTGACCGACGCCATAAACAGTATTTTGATACTTTATTGATAGTGACTATTTTAGGGGGTGGAGGGTTAATATAGTGTTTATTTCATCATCGATCATCAATGGTATTTGTTAGACGCACTTATTATTTATGAGAGACAAACATTTAATTTATGTCTTTAATTTAGTCGATATTAAATAAAAAATAAAACATTAATCAAAATTGATTTCTATACGATTCGGCTACAATAGCACTCGGTAAACCATTATACTGATTTATTTTTTATTTTTTTCATTTTGGGTGGGTGGGGATTTTGAACTTTTCATATTGAGAATAATCATGGCATTAATTGGTGTCTGCGGTTAACTACATTTTCTAAACTTCAAATCAAAAAAGGCACGGAACCATGAAAACGTTTCTTTTCTTCTTTTTCATAAACACAGATTTTTTTTAAGTTATGTTTTGAATAAAATATCAAAAAACGTATATAAAAAATATAAAAGAGGAGTTATGAAAGTGTTGTAACATGAGTATCAGAATCAACAGAGAATTAATAGGAGGAAACACAACGAGTATTAAGGATAGGAGAAAATGTTTACAAAGTAAAGATACAAGGTGAACAGTAAAATAAAAAGTAAAGTAGACGGAGTGTCTATAGTCGGTATCAGTCGGATATCGAGGGAGCCTATCACATTTTCTCTTGCGCAAGACCAGGGAGATTATTTTTGCGTCTGAGGTGGGGCGCCACACCTGCCATCAGCTCCCTACTTTACCGCACAGGTCAAAGTCGTGCTACCCATACGCTAAGTTGTCGAGGGCCGGTATTGAACCTAGAACCGTGTGGTTCTGAGCCGGATGCTCTACTGAGCTAAACCGATCCTTAAGTCTCGTGAGATCACGTTGTTTCTCTCATCCGAGGTTTCGTCAGACATTATTTATAGGAAAAGAAACGGCTCCATTCCCATTATTTTAGCACTTATATGACAGAAGGGGAAAGTGTTAAACAAGGTGTAGACATCGTCACAAATTAGTAGTCCAGTTCACATTCTCATGTAGTAATATATCTGTTAAGTTTCTGACCGCCATCCTTAGCCAGTTGAAAAGGACTTAAAGTAAGTAAGTCCTGAGCTATGGAATCATTTGGTAAGTGAATAAATCCTGAGTTATGGAATCCTACGTAGTGTCAAAGATTCAGTGATATAATCCTATGTTCCGTCGTCCACGAAGGTTCAAGTAGTTATGAGTAGATATGACCAGAACAGCCGGTATAAATAACAATATCAGCAGCAGAGTACTGCCAGTGATTGGCCAAGAAGTTGGTCACATGATTATCGCAGAGTCTATAAATAGGAGTGGGTATCTAGCACACACCTTATATTACAAAACGCCAACAATCTCATCTACAGAGAATGATGTCAATGTATGCATAGGAAAGACTTGAACTGCTATAGACATATAATCGATCATATGGAAATCCGAACCCTCTGATGAATTCTTCCAAGCTGTAGCCATGTCAGTGCTTCTTAGGTTTGGAAACCGGTTTTGGAGAAAAAAAAAACTCCGAATTCAAACCCTGTTTATCTCCACTAAAAAAATGGCTTTGTATCAGAAAACTGATAGTAGAATTATCTTCCGCTAGGGGACGAATCGCCAACATCGTATGTTGGTGGCAAAACCAAACACCAACACTTATCTGAAGGCTGTCGACCTGAGGAGTCACTTTATCCGACTCTATCCACCGCCCACTTTAAAGGGCAGTTAACCAGGCGAGTCGCTCAAAAAAAGCACTCCCCAACACTTTTACTTATCGGACGAGAACCGACCAGGACGGACGCGTCTCAACATCACTCTACCATGACGGCGAGTAGAATCCCTTTCTAGCGTTAACTCACCAACGAACTGTTAATTTCACCTCTCAAGATAAGTCTCGTAGCAAATGCCATCAAATTTGCAGCATTTTGTATCTTTGTTTAATACATGTGTATAATTTCCATTGTGTTGTTTGTCTTCTTTCATCCGAATAATTGCCGACTACCGGGAGAATTAAGAGCTCCCTACGAACCCCGTAATTCCTCTTATTTGTGTCACTGTTGAAGGTAGCAGTTAATTCCAACCACAAAGCCCATCGTTCAAGTCGTCTCAATCACAAAGTCGAACTGACTTGCTTTTTATTTGACACTAGGGGACATGAAAGATAATTACCTCTTCATCCCTGACCATGATAAACCATAAGAGAAATTATTATCAATAGAGACAGCCATATGGGTGTATTCTGAAATTTGTTTTTCCCTTTGTGGAGCTGACCCTATGTCTTGTATAATTTTAACCAAAACCAGATCTCCATTTGAAAATAATCACAATGTGGACTGAGAAACATTAGTTGGCTGGCTGGTTAGATTTTATGGCATGACAACCCTTGTTGGGTTATTTTATGCCAAGGACGTTTTGTTTTATTCATTCTTAATCGGAATTCAAATTTTTTCAAACATATTTTATTTGCTCACGTATGACTAAGGGTCATAAAACGGTTGGTCCTGCTCATGCGCGGCAACTGAACGACAAATGGCGGCCGTGACAGTGCTACTGTATGGCTGCATAACTTGGAATTTAACGCTTGGAGGAAAAGCTAAATGGGAAGAACATGAGGATACTGCGTGCTGCCTTGGACAAATCCTGGAAGCAGCACCCCACAAAGAGCGGCTGTATGGCCACTTACCTCCTATTACACAAATCATCCGAGTAAGACGAACAAGACACGATAGACACCGCTTGCTGGAGAAGCAAGGACAAACTCATAAGTGACATTCTCGGTGTACACCTGTACATGGACACACCAGTGTAGACCGATCAGCTAAAAACATATGTAATAAGCTCTGTACGGATTCTGGATGCCTATAGTAGGAATGGCAGATAGTCAGATACATTATCCAGCTTCTCAAAAAAAAAATTGAAATAAATCATGTGTATTTGTTTGTGTGGTGTTACGCTTACCTTTCCGTAACTCTGTTGAACAAAATCCTGCCCCGCTACGACTACCACAAAGGTGGCAGATGTTCTTATTAAGTAAAAATTAGATCCTACAATTTATTGTACAAATCTCTCTCTCTCTCTCTCTCTCTCTCTCTCTCTCTCTCTCTCTCTCTCTCTCTCTGAACGACTGCTATACGAGGAAACTAAAATGAGAAAAAAAAAAAAACTGGTGGTGCTGACATCGAAACATTATATCAACAAAAAGGGACCCAAATGTTTTAACTGTGGTGAATTTGGACATACTAAACATAACTGCCGATAGGGATGGTTGATGATGGAAAGAGTCAGAGATATCCGTGTTGTCAGCGCGACCTGATGATGATGATGATGATGATGAAACAATATTTTCATTTCTTACTGAATTTCTCTTCAAAGCTTGTTTTGTGTACATATACAAGGACTTTTTTTTACTATACTATACTATACTACTATTATTATTTTTACTACTCCTTGCAGGTTTTTCCCACCAGTAGCAACTGTTGGTTTTTCACTGAAGACTGAGTGACAGCAAGTCCTTAGGTCTCCAGGATTCTTCTAATCATTTTAGCTGATTTTAACAGTGAGGTGGTCTTGATGATCTTGATTCGTCCACTGATATCCAGTTCTCTTAGACTATTTTCCATGCCTATGTTCCAACGGAACTTTCATGTTCCACAGCTTTTTCAGCTTTCTGGAAAGATCTAAGTATTTGTTCATCTTTTTGCTTTCTTTTATTTTCACTCTGTAGTCCGCTGGAATGGCAAATCCGCTAATTACAAGTCCTTATTTATTGTTTTTTTTTTATTTGTTTTTTGGGGTTTTTTTGTTTATGGACCATATGACCTTAAGGCACCCCTTTTTGATCTCGATTAAGAAAGGACATGTTTTTCATTTACACCGTCAATATCTGGTTGTTTTAACAGAAGATTTTTAGATTTTTTTAAAATTATAAAACTAACCCATAACCCTAACCCCTAACCATAACCATAACCTAACCCCTAACAAACAACCGGATATTGACGGTGTAAATGAAAAACATGTCCTTTCTTAATCAAGATCAAAAAGGGGTGCCTTAAGGTCATATGGACCGTTTTTTTTTTTTTTTGTTAGGTCTGATCTTCTGGCCGGGATTAGGTGATCCGTATATATCTCAAAGTCCCAGAGTACATTATGAAAAAAATGTTGCTTTACACTGCTGCGCAATTTGGGATATATACTTGTTGAACACGCACCTTTTAAATTACAAGTTTTCAAATCAGTCAAATTTGACTTACGAGTTTAATTTATTTCGCTCGTATCTCAATTTCTTCGGATATCAAATCAATTTTCCCCATTGAAATAAAAGGAAATACCATTAATCGGTTCCAGCCTCCAAAAGACTCTCTGAATTTGTTACATTTTTTTTTAATATGAAAAATGGCACTGTGTTGTATAAAAACATAATAACATAGAATTAATGAATTATATATAGTAAGCTGTTTTAATATTTATTTTGTTTATAAATAATATTTTATTTAGCGTAATAACTATGGAAACTTAAATGTTTGGTTAGCTCAGTCGGTAGAGCGTTCGGCTAGAAACCACAAGGTTCCTAGTTCGATACCGGTCCCCGCCAACTCAGCGTATGAGTAGCACAGGGATCTTTGCGGTAAAGTAAAGAGCTGATGGTAGGTGTGGCGCTCCACCTCAGATGCTAAAAAGCAATCTCCTTGGTCTAGCGCTATTGAAAAGGGGATATGCTGACTGGCTGATACCGACTTTAGGCCGCCCCGTCGACTTTACTTTTTACTTTATTAACATAAGCGTATCTGAAGGTCGCTCGTACCTCAAATTTTAGCTCTCAACTCAAAGTAAAAAATCAACTAAGTGACAGTTTGTAACTCGGAAAACTCGTAAATTTGGGCACTTGTAAGTTAAAGTACCACAGTATATTTAACATAACAAGCAAACCTATGTACCCTCTGGGTGTATGTATTTAAGTTTTAATGTAATAAAATATTAAAATAAATTAGAAAGGCTAATGAAACTAAATAAGAATGAAGATAAAAAGATTTTAAACAGAGGGGGGTATAATAAAAAAAATAAATAGAATAACTGAAATTTAATCATCCATCATATCTCAAATCTTAGCTCTCAACTCAAAGCAAAAAATCAACTAGTTGACAGCTCGTAATTCGGAAAACTCGGCACCACAGTACTCATCTTTGTAAGGGTTGAATAAACAGTGATGTCTTAAGCCATCGATGTTTCGTGTGTTTCCGACACCAAAACTGAAGTTAAATAGCCAGGGTTTGTCAGCACACTCTACTGGCTTCTTCTGCATCTACTGCCAGATAACTGGCAACGGCATTCTTATAAATGCAGTGCTACAACCGTTTCCGATCAGGCCAGGTGTCGTCGATTTTCTCTACTCCCAGATCAATGGATTTTGAATTGCAGAGTTTTGTGTTGTGGTAAAGCTGGCCAATTACTCACACACAAAGAGAAGTAGGAGATATGTAATCATCATCATCATCATCATGTCGCGCTTTCAGCGCGGATATCCATGACAATCTCTCTCCATCCGTCCCTATCGCTCATCATTCTCGGGAGGTCCTCTATGCAGCATCCTGCATCCGCACAGAGCTGATCAACGTACGTTTTTGCTGGTCGGCCCACACTGGCGTGTCCATGTGCTGGTTACCACAGGAGGACGTCGCTTATGAGTTCGTCCTTGCTTCTCCGGCAGTGTCCCGCGTGTCCGTCTTACTCGATGGTTTGGGTGATATGTGGTAGGTGGCCGTACGGCTGTTTTTCGTAGGGTGTTGTTTCCATGTCTTGTTCAGGATCACCCGCAGCAGTCTTGTGCAGCTCATCTAGTTTATTCTCTAGTCGCTTAGTTAGGGTCCAGGTGATGCAGCCATACAACAGTACTGACACGACAACGGCTGGAAGAACTGTCTCTTCTGCGATATTGGACCTCCATATGATCGATAATTTATTTATAGCGGCCCATAATAATAGTGAATAAGAGGCAAAGTCAAATACTTGGTAATAGTATATTCGATCAGGAATTCATATATACATATATATATATATACTAACTCCCCCTCTTGTCTGTCTGACAGCTACTTTATAAGGTAGACGCAACCATTCTTTTATGGTCTATAGGGGAGGTAGGTAATCCTATACAAGACCGACGATATCATAGAAGTTAAGTAAGGATGTTCCCGTTCAATACTTATTTGGGTGTCCACTTAAGCAACTGCAGATACTGTAAGCAATTTAAGTCCTTTGTTTATAAAAAAAAATGACTTGATTCGGCATTAAATCACTTTTTATTTCTATATACACAACGTTTCGGCCGATGTGTACTCCGCCCTTCGTCAGGTGTTTCTTGTCTTCTTATCGAACTCGGGAATCTTCTCCTCGAACTCAGGAACCTTCGTATTATAATCATGGTTAGCGGAACGAAAACAGTTTACCCTGATTGACTGAATAAAGGGTTCGATTCGAAGTTCCATGAAGGCTCCCGAAATAAAGATATAACAAAAAAGAAAATTTACAGACATTTAATTACACGATATGTTTCCACATATATCTTTCTATGTAGTTTTCACCTTTAGTTGTTAAAAATTCTAGAAGATAAGGCAATTAGAGTAACCTCCCTTGACTTTCACTTTGAACTAAGCCAGTAGTTATTTTGAAAGTCTCCGTGCGAAATAAACAAAATCTTAGAAACTTTTTCGAAACCAATAAAACTGCATGCTTCAACACAAAAATATCATAAAATGTGTTCTTAATAACAATTAAGTTCATTTCAGATAATTTTATGCTAGGAATTTAGCCAACTGACTTTCACTTTGAAACAAGACGGTAACCATTTTGAATGTGTCCGTGCGAAATATTCAAATCTTAGAATCGTTTCGAAAACAATACAACTGTATGCTTTAATAAAAAAAAATATCATAAAATGTGTTCTTAATAACAATTAAGTTCATTTCAGATAATGCGCGCACAAAATTTTATGCTAGGAATTTTAACAACTAAATGTGAAAATTACCTCTTTCTATCTATCTCTCTATCTGTTTATTTTAATGTATCCGTCTATCTCTTTTTTTCTTTCTGTGTGTATATATGAGTGTGTGTGTGTGTGTGTGTGTGTGTGTGTGTGTGAGGGCATCCATCATAGAGTAATGGTTAGCAAGCTAGACTTGCAGATCCGTTACGACTGAATTACGATTTCGATTCTTACTGGATGGTCCATATTTAAGAGTTTGTATCACATCCTACCCGTGCAGAATGGGTTGGGTAAATAATTGCATGTGGGATGGTTAAAAATAATTGACAATGCTGCTCGCATCTACTATTCATGGGCACCAGCTGCAGGTGGGATAGACATGTCATTTGGTCCCCTTTGGGATCAACCGGTTCATTTAATGGATCCTATTAGCCTATAGTAGGAATGGC
Source organism: Doryteuthis pealeii (assembly GCA_023376005.1). Taxonomy (NCBI): domain Eukaryota; kingdom Metazoa; phylum Mollusca; class Cephalopoda; order Myopsida; family Loliginidae; genus Doryteuthis; species Doryteuthis pealeii. The sequence continues at coordinate 75,992,625 of CM042156.1, read as the reverse complement.
AGATAGTCAGATACATTATCCAGCTTCTCAAAACAAAAAACAAAAAAAAACATTGAAATAAATCATGTGAATTTGTCTGTGTGGTGTCACGCTTACCTTTCCGTAACTCTGTTGAACAAAATCCTGCCCCGCTACGATTACTACAAAGGTGGCAGATTTTCTTAAGTAAAAATTAGATTCTATAATTTATTGTATAAATCTCTCTCTCTCTCTCTCTCTCTCTCTCTCTCTCTCTCTCTCTCTCTCTCTCTCTCTCTAACTATATTTACCCTGGTTGACTGAATAAAGGGTTCGGCTCGAAGTTCCATGAAGGCTCCCGAAATAAAGATGTAACAACAAAAAAAATTTACAGACATATTAGCAGATGTCTCTCTCTCTCTCTCTCTCTCTCTCTCTCTCTCTCTCCTCTCTCTCTCTCTCTCTCTCTCTCTCTCTCAATATATGTTCTTATTAAGTAAAAATTAGATCCTATAATCTCTCTCTCTCTCTCTCTCTCTCTCTCTCTCTCACACCTCTCCCTCTCTCTCCCATGACGTTGAAGGAAACGTGCGCTGGACTGTGACATCGTAGTAAGCAAGTTCGAAATCCAGTCGCTCTATTGTGTTCCTTTTCGCTCTGATACGCTTGGAAAAGGTATGAACCTACTCATCTCCCAGCTGTGTGTTAAGTTACTACCTCTACTGTTCTTCTTACAAGGATGGATTTGGCATTAAATACCCACGAAGGTCGATATGCCATCAAACCAAAGAACCCAAAAGTCTCTCTCTCTCTCTCTCCTCTCTCTCTTCTCTCTCTCTCTCTCTCTCTCTCTCTCTCTATCTCTCTCTTCGAAATCCCAGTCGGCTCTATTGTGTTCATTTATTATATATATATATATATATATCGAGTGAGGTAAATATTGTAGGTAAATATTCTAGGTGGGCATTTCTATGTCAAATCATCCAGAAAAAAGTAAAATTGTCACCCACCTTCAATTTTTCTGAAATTGCGTACAGTTGTGGACTGTGTAAAGTTAGACATTCACAAAATTTGAGCTTCCAATTCCAAAATTTGGCGAAGTTATGACGATTTTTAGCTCTAAAAATTAGGTGGGGGATCACGAAAAATGGCGACTTTTTGTAATATATTGTCTGTAAAATGAATTCTAGTGCTTGTCTACCCATCTGCAGAGGTTCAGTCGGCGTATTCTACAGACCCAGCCGATAGGGTGGGAGTAATCAGTGATTATCGTGTTAATTGTCTGATTTGTACAAAGGTCTCAATTCTAAAAAAATACTTCTTTTTGATAAAATCTACCTTACCTAAAAGTTCTTAGCGCATATTTATCCTTTAAATTAAGATCATTTGATGTCAGACAATGAAGCAATAAAAAGCTTTTTCGTGTTTTCTTTTATTTGATAAAGAAATAAATCTACTTATTTTCGTTTGGTGGAAGCAATTAACTGAATAAAAGAAAATGAAATAAGCCGGTTCTGAATTGTAAAAAAAAAAACAACAGTTTCCTTTTGTATGGCTAATCGAGCAAAAGACGATCGCCCAATCAAAATAAATTCAGAGTCACCAGAAAAAAAGATCAAAGTAAAAAAATTACAAAGCAGAGAATTAAATTGTTTTGTTGTTTTGTCGTTTCAAGTCTTCCATACAATATCCTTTCTTTGTAGTGTTAATATGCAAAGAACAGCATTTATTTGTTTTCCTCAAACTTAAATAAACAAATCTCGAATATTTATTTACCAAACACTCCGCACGAGCAGTGTGTGACACAAGGTCAATTTTTAAGCGGAATTTATCAGGTTTGAATTCAGAGTTTTCCATCTCCTAGACTGGTTTCCTAGCCAAGCCAAGTCTGCTCTACTATTTACCCATAGCTGGAGAGAGAATAGTTAGATCCTAACCTTTCCCGTGTATATTAGGGGTATGTGAAATGCAAACAACCTCATCCAGGATTTGAACTCGTTACATCATGTCCATTTGCTACGACGAAAACCATTACACCTCACACCTCCACATCGAATCAATCTTGAATAATAAATAGGAATATCAGTATATCACATTTTTTAAAACTTTACTCCTAGATGCCGGAGCCCAACATGTTATCCCATTTTGAAATCATGCAGACACCATGAGCAAATTAACAAAACGTTCTGGGCCGAATCCGGACCCGCAATCCTGATATTTTAGATTACAAGTTTTAATTAGTGCGATTGTTTTGTTTTTTTGTTTTTTGTTTTTTGTACGATAAAATGTAATATGTATTCAATGCATGAAGTGTCATTGTTAAACCAAAGGCTTAATAAAGAGCTAGCTTTAATTTCCACTCGATAGGGAGGCTTTTAAGCTAGTAAATAAATAAAAACGAAAAAAAAAGAATAGAAAAAGAAAAGAAAATTGTCGAGGCAGTAACAAATGGGATTTATTGAAAACCCAGGTTATAGCTTAGTGTTCAGGAAAAAGAACAGAATAAGATGAGGTTCAAGACGATTATCTAAATCAGGGGTTCTCAAAGTGGACCCCTCGAGATGAATGAAATTTTGTCAGGATGAATAAAAGCATAGGGGTTTACAATAATTTACTAGTTTGCTTTCATAAATCCCTTTATTATAGAAGAACAAAAATTGCTGGATCATGGAGACTAGTTGCCATATATTGAACCCCCAGGGAGACAGAAAGAAAATTTCTCACAAGAAAGAAAGAAGAAAGAAAGAAAATCTCTAAAAGACAGTATTAAAATTTCTCAATAGAAAGAAAGAAAGAAAGAAAGAAAGAAAGAAGGCAGAAAATAATCTTTAGAAAAAAAGAAAAGAAAGAAAGAAAGAAGGAAATCTATAAAGGACAGAAAGGTGATTTCTAACTAGAAAGAAAGAAAGAAAGAAGAAAAAAGAAACAAAACAAAAAAAAAGAAAGAAAGAAAGTCTTTAGAAAGAGAGAAAGAAAATTTCTAAAAGACAGAATGAAAATTTCTCAATAGAAAATAAGAAAAAGAAAGAAAGAAAGACAGAAGGAACGAACGAACGAAAGAAAGAAAGAAAGAAAGAAAGAAAGAAAGAAAGAAAGAAAGAAAAAGATCCATGAAGGACAGAAAGGTGATCTCTAAATAGAAATAAATAAATAAATAAATAAATTAAGAAAGAAAGAAAGAAAGAAAGAAAGAAAGAAAGAGAATAAGATCTCTAAAGGACAGAAAGAATAAGATCTCTAAAGGACAGAAAAGTAAAAGTGTGTAAGAAAGGAAGAGAGAATGAAATCTCTGAATAGGAAGAAAAAGAGAAAGAAAGAAAAGAAACAAAAAAAATCTTCAGACTGAAAGAAAGAAAGAAAGAAAGAAAGAAAATCTCTAAAAGACAGTATTAAAATTTCTCAATAGAAGAAAGAAAGAAAGAAAGAAAGAAGGCAGAAAATAATCTTTAGAAAAAAAGAAAGAAAGAAATCTATAAAGGACAAAAAGGTGATTTCTAACAAGAAAGAAAGAAAGAAAGAAAGAAAGAAAGAAAGAAAGAAAGAAAGAAAGAAAAAGAAACAAAACAAAAAAGAAACAAAGAAAGAAAGTCTTTAGAAAGAGAGAAAGAAAATTTCTAAAAGACAGAATGAAAATTTCTCAATAGAAAATAAGAAAAAGAAAGAAAGAAAGAAAAAAGAAAACAGAAGAAAATCTTTAGAAAGAAAGACAGAACGAACGAACGAACGAACGAAAGAAGATAAGAAGAAAGAAAGAAAGAAAGAAAGAAAGAAGAAAAAGATCCATGAAGGACTGAAAGGTGATCTCTAAATAGAAATAAATAAATAAATTAAGAAAGAAAGAAAGAAAGAAAGAGAATAAGATCTCTTAAGGACAGAAAAGTAAAAGTGTGTAAGAAAGGAAGAGAGAATGAAATCTCTGAATAGGAAGAAAAGAGAAAGAAACAAAAGAAAAAAAAAAAGAAAGAAAGAAAGAAAGAAATCTCTAAATAGAAAGAAAAGAAAGAAAACCAAACAAAAATGTCTTAACCGTATACACTAAACTCGTCTTCATAGAACCAATAGTTGCCGTTTCTATCTTTTTCCACAGAGACATTTTCCCTTTCCAGTTGGCGCAGATTTAATTTAAGCTTTTCTCGTTCCGCCCAGTTCGGCTTTTAAATTAATCGATCTATTCGGCTTCCCGACGCTTTGCGACTGAACGAAGTCTTCTACTACGTCTTAACTTTGATGCATCTGATATTGTCTTAAATTTCTCGAAATTAAACAGCAAACAATAGGAAACAAAAATGTTTCGTTTTGACAACGATTCACCGGAATCTTACTATTAATCTGTCATTCACAAACAATTGTTTAACGAGAGAATCTAACAAAACTAAATGAAACTAACAAATTTAAATAAATCTAAGTGCAAGTCCAAATTTATCTAAGATCTGTCAATATGTGCGGCGGGAATGTCTCGTTAGGGTAGATCCGTTTTTGGAAACACCGTCTTAAACAAATACAGCTAGTCGGACTTTAATATAAGTGTTATATAAACGGGGTGACGTGGAGTCATGAGTGTAACATGATATGTAAATTAGCACGGAAAGTTTTTGTAGAATAATCAAGCTAAGATCCAATTACCGTCGGATTGGTAAGACACGGCAACAAGTAGTCGTAACTTAATACGAACCTGTCTTGTTGAAACTCTACAACATCATAGAAACCAAGCAGCCAATCAGAATGGAATCACCCAAATACATGAATACTTGATTCCCATAAATACCAACTGTTTTGGACACTACTTCGGTTGTGCTTAGCCAGTTGCTGTTGTTCAAACCAACAGTAGACTGACTGAACCCAATAGTTTTTAGTAAGAAATTTCAGTTAGATGAGAATTAAAAAGTTTAATGATGATTCAGCATAGACACATGGCAGTGTTTCATTGGACGAGCCGATGAGACGTGGCGAAGTGGCAAAAAGGAAGAGTAAGAGGTGAGAGAAAAATTGAGTTTGAGAGAAGGTGCTGAGAGAGCAAGACAGGAATTTCTTGCCCTCGGTAGTTGTGATTTTGGGGGAAATAAAATTCTCATTAGAAAAAGGAAGTGGCCTTGTGTTATAACTAAAAACTCTAAATGGTTCAAGGTAAGATATCCCTCAGCCACCAAGTTGGTTTCCAGACTCCAAACATCATAAATTGCCTGTCAACTGAACAGCAGCCCAACAACAAGGATTCAGAGCCTCTTCGATTGTGATACCGGTCCAGAGAGATTAGTATACAAATATTTCCACTATCAACACATCATCACCTCATACGAAGCCGTAACGTAAGCAACGTGGACACGTCATCTCTCCATTTGGAAATGAGTACCAGAACGTAACGAGCGTTGACACGTCATCACTCCATTCCGAAAAACGAGAGCATAGTGTTACATAAGAACAGACATAAAAAAATTTAGTTACCTAATTTTTACGATCAATTTTTCAACTGCAATAGTTGAATAAATTTTTGCCTATTTTAAATCTCTCACAGTGGCACTTTGATTTTATGCAGAACACACCCAAGAAAAATACAAAAACTGTTGTTTAGTTCCTTATGATTTAGCAGAAGGACTCGGATTACAATAATAATAGGACTTTATTTAAATAGAATGAGTTCTGAGGTGAATAGATGGTGAACTTCAAAATATCCCATCATTCAGGTAAAAAATACCAAGAAAATTTGGCACGGCCGTGGGGGTAATTTGGTAGGCAATGGGTTAACAAACTTGATCAACATTAGGTCAACTGTAAATCGACCTCCCTACCTGAAAAAAATAGGACATAAGAACAGACATAAAAAAAAATTTAGATACCTAATTTTTACGATCATTTTTTGACAAATCATCATCCTCATCATGTCGCGCAATTAGCACGGATATCCATGGCAATCTCTCGCAAATCTTCCCTATCATTCATTGGTGATCAACAACAAAGACGCAACCATGAGATCTCTCACGGCAAGTTTTAGAAACGAGAGTTGGGAATTTTTAAAAAGAGCAGCAGATCATTCAGTTAGTAACCGGCAGAGGACATGTAAGGGTTAAATTTTGGAGCTACGATTTAACAATTTCTTCATCAACTAAAAAATTCGCGTCTCGCTGTTTTTGAAACCGGTCCGGCGGAAGGTCGATATACAGTAATAAAGTGAGTGACATTTTGTTTACCACTTATCTGACTGTTTGCTTTCCTATGAACTCTTTGTCATCTCTTTATCTCGTTATAGAATTATAGGAACGCGTGGTGTAATGGTTAAAGTCATGGGAAATGGACTCGTCGCCTCGAGTTCAAATCCTGGACGTGGTAAATGCATTTCACTTACCGTTAATACCCTTGGGAAAGGTATGAATCCTACTCTCCCTTCAGCTATGGGTAAATAGTAGGGCAGACCGGGCTCTTTAACCTTGGTTAGGCAACCGATCTAGGAGAAGGAAAACTCTGAATTCAAACCTGTTGAACTCCACTTAAGAAATTGATCTTGTGTCACATCCTGCTCGTTCGGAGGGGTTGGTATATATATATATATATATACATATATGTATATGTAGGTATGTGTGTGTGTGTGTATGTGATAATAGATAGATATTACTTACTGAGATAGATGAATAGATAGTTATGATCAAAGTTATGATTGTTTTTTAACGGTATGTCATCCCGTCTAGGGTTATGTTATGCCTAGTGAATCACGTTCATTGTATGGACATATTTATATTTTTGTGTTGTTTCTCAAGAGATTTTTTGCACACCGTTATGTTATAAGAGTATTCATATCCAAAAACAAATACGAATAATTTTTAAATAGATCTATTATTTTTTTAAAGATCTCCATAGATAGGGCCATAAAGGTACTAACACTACGAGCTAGAGGGGACATGGGAGTACTCCACACTCTCGAGCTGTAGAGAACTAGACCGTCACAATCAAATGCAGTTTAATGCCATACACAGGACACCCTTTTTGGTGGGGGATCTTACCTCTCAGCGAGGGATACACTAGCGTGTTCTAAGCACTGTCGACTGCACATGAACAAATATAGATAGATAGATAGATAGATAGATAGACCTTAGAAATAAACAAATATGAATAGACTGATATAAATAGATAGACATGAATAGATTGAGATAGATAGATAGATAGATAGATAAGTAGGACCAGACTGATATATATATATATATATATATATATATATATATATATATATATATATATATATATATGGTAAAAATTTAGTTTTTTGCATAATTTTACAAAACTTCGTGTCTCAAAATTCGTACAGTTTGTTCTAATTCACTGGATCCTGAAATAGCCAACGATATTCACATGACTTGCAATAAAATCTTAGCCACTAATTGTGCATTAAGAAAAAAAAAAAGCAAATCTTATATTCACTTACCTCACGTAACAAATTCACGAATCTCATACGTGATTTTCAATAATTTACAAAATAAAAAAAACATAACGCAGTAGTTTTGATCACTTGAAAAGATATCTCATTTGTTAGCGATATTTTTCAGTTTTAGCTCAGTCTTACACAATGGCCGCAAAGTATAATAATAATAATAATAATAATAATCTTATTATAATGGAGATTGTGGGTTTGTCTGTCTGTAACCGAAACTATATTACTACTCAATTCACAGTTCCCTTAGTTATTTACGTCACATTCTCCATGATTTTATTTTTATTTAAACCTCAATGAATAATAAAATTGTTTTACATTATTAAGACTGTTGACCATATCTACATACTAATAATATGCAATTGTATTTATATATACAACAAAATAGTGGTTTACAGTGAGAATGGGAAGGCTAATTTGCATTTTGATCTTAAAAAATTGATTTTAATAAATGTATGCTTAGTATTATTGATTTCTAATTGTTTGGTTTTATCTTATTGAATATGAGCAAAAATCTTGGGGATAAATCTTAAAAGAAATTCATTAAGAAGAAGAAATAACTGTAATATTATCCTTTATTTCCTATTTTAAGTAAAGAGTTAAATTAGGAAAATTTACCAATGAAAGACGGGAGTAATGGAAAATGATGGAAGAGTTAGTTTCAAAGCTGTTCTATTTTTCGATAATACCCCCTCTGTTCCAAATCTTTTTATCTGCATTCTTATTTAGTTTTATTAGCCTTTCTAATTCAACATGATATTTTATTATATTAAAACTTAAAAACTTGCACCCGGAGGGTGCATATATTTGCTAATAATAATAATAATAATAATAATAATAATAATAATAATAATAATAATATCCTTTCAGCTAGTATATTAAGTCTTAGACCTGTCAGCTGTTCCTTATAAACATTCATCTTAATTCCACAGAATATTTATACTCTTTCCACAGATTATCTAACATTGCCTTAAAGGAGTTTAGAGATGGGGCATTCACTATTGATGATGGTAGTTTATTCCATGTATTCACCACTCTGTTGCTAAAATAATTTTGTCTTGCGTTTGGTTTGCAATATTTTTTTAAGGGTTTTAATTTATGTCCCCATGTATTGTTATTTTCAGCAATGTTTTATAGAAAGTATAGTTTATCCCCTTATTATTTCTGATCTACTTTGAAAAATTAAAGACAAAAAATACTAGTCAAAATGAATACTTCATCGGACTATATGACCTTTAGGCACCCCTTTTGCGATCTCGTTTTATACGGACATTTTTCATTTACTCCGTAAAAATCCGGTTGTCTGTTAGGGGTTAGGGTTAGGGGTTAGGGTTAGGGGTCAGTTTTATCATTTAAAAAAAACTCTAAAAAATCGCCTGTCAACAAACAACCGAATTTTGACGGTGTAAATGAAAAAAATGTCCTTATGAAACGAGATCGCAAAAGGGGTGCCTAAAGGGCATATGGTCCACTTCATCGAAAATGAACATTAAAAAACAATAAAAAATACTCTCTTAATGCAACTCATACCTTGCCAGAGAACTAAGAACACTGTGGTACAGGAAGGTGAAGGTCGTGCCATTTTTAATTGGTTCCCTTGCAATGGTCCTTAAAGATCTGAAAATGAATTTGGGGAAATTGGAAATCAGAGGAGGAATCGAGACCATCCAAACTATAGCATCGTTAAGATCAGCTAGAATACTCAGAAGAGTCTTGGAGACCTGAAGAGACTTGCTGCCACTCAGCCTACAAAGAACTACCGGCAACGGCAGGTGTGAAAAATTCGATAATAATAATAATAATAATAATAATAATAATAATAATAATAATAATCGAGACCATCCAAACAATAGCATTATTAAGTTCACCTAGAATACTCAGAAGAGACCTGGAGATCTGAAGGGACTTGTTGTTACATTACAAGCTTGGGCATGTGTGAAAAACTATAATAATAATAATAATAATAATAATAATAATAATAATCTTCTCAAGGGAATAAACACCTGGTCTGTCCCCCTTGTAATGGAATATTCTTAAAATGGACAAGAGAGGAACTCCGAGAGATGGGTCAAAGGACAAGTAAACGACGATACACAAGGCATTACATCCGCAAAACGACACAGACAGAATATTTGTGTCGAGAAAAGAAGGAGGAAGAGGCCAGACCAGCATTGAAGACTGCGTAGATGCAACAATTTGAGCGCTCGAAGAATCCACCCAAAAGAGCATGAGGCCCCCATTGAGGAGGGGTTACTTATAATAAATGTTAATGCCAGTGTATCAGTGCGTTATATGTTTTCAACTTTACTCCTAGTTGCCTGTAGCCCAACTATTTTTGGAATCTGACCGACTCTGTGACCAAATTAACAACATTTGTGAGGGGGGGGGTCTGGATCCACAATTCTGAAATTTTGGATTCCCAAGTTTTAATTATTGCAATTGTTTTCGACGATTTTTACGTGATTTTTTGCGACGAATGTTTTTTGTACGATAACAATTTTTATACATATTTACCAACTCCTCCGCACGAGCAGGATACGACACAAGGTCAATTTCTTAAGCGGAGTTTAACAGGTTTGAATTCAGAGTTTTCCTTCTCCTAGACTGGTTACCTAGCCATGGTTAAAGAACCCAGTCTGCCCTGCTATTTACCCATAGCTGGAGGGAGAGTAGGATTCCTACCTTTCCCAACGGTATTAGCGCTAAGTGAAATGCAATTACCACGTCCAGGATTTGAACTCTGGGCGACGAGTCCATTCCCATGACTTTAACCATTACACCACGCGCTTCCTAAATAACAATTTTTATAACTTGGAAATAAATTTGGTTATAATGAAATTAATGAAATTAATTGCGAAATCCGGCAAAAGTCACCCATGAAATAGAAATAATTGTTGTAAGTTAGAAGCTTTCAATGAAGGCAACTGGGCCTCATCTGATGGAACATTGCTTTTCTCACGGCTAGTTCTGTAATGGTTGTTCAAGGGATTTAATATGTACTCAACGGATGAAATGTTATTGTTGAGCCGAAGCTCCTATTAAGAGCTCTCCGCATAAGCTAGCTTAATAGAGAGCTCAACCTACCAGGGTTGGAGAGCATATATATTGTCATTCACATACAGTCTTGTTTTGCCGTTTCACGGCTCATCAGTGTGACTATACAAGGAAGGCTGCTAGAGGCTGGGGTCGTAACCCGATTGATTTGTCATCGGTCAGACATCTTGCCACCACGCCATCTACACACCCACTTTTTAGAAATGGAATTTTACTGTTATAAATGTTGTGAGGTTTTAAGGGGTCAAATAAGAACAAAACGACGGGTAACAAATGTAGAAAAATGTATTAACAGAAAGTAGACAAATACAATAGAGAGATGTGGAAATTACGTCCGACGAACAGAGTTATTGGCACTCGCATTGGCTTACTGCTAAGCCACAATTATCCCTGTTATTTATAGTAACCTGTCGGCGCATTCCATTAGTCTTATAGGGTGTATCACCTATAACAATAAACATACTAGGCCACTAGGGAAGGCTCTATCCGTTTTAAGCTATGCAATTTTTTTACCTAGTTAACGTCCACATATATTCTTTGTGCAAAAAAATCGACCTCTCGGTTGTTTTCCATTTTTCTAACTCCTCATAAATCAAAATTATAAATACAGTACAACAAAAATCATAAAACAATCACTTTCTTTCTTTTACGTTTTCTTAATTTACTTGAATTCATGACTTTGTATAAATAACACATCTTTGTGGTTAATCAATGCATGAATAATTTAGAACATTTCGTTTTTTATCCTCAGCCAATTCCCGTGTTTATAAGGACGTCATAATTCTGCTAGAAACAAAACAGAAAAGCTTTTTTTTTATCGTATTGTTCCTTATCGCAATGTTTCCTGTTGAGACTTTCGTCGTGTGGCGACTTCCTAATTACAAAAAAACACAAAATAAAAGATACAAGTCGAAGAATTTTCTTAAAAATGTACAAATCTATGGAAGAAACAAAAACTATTTGTTATACACGACGTGTCAGAAGTTCCTTCCAAATTTTTAAAGTAGGAAGCGCGTGGTGTAATGGTTAAAGTCATGGGAAATGGACTCGTCGCCCCGAGTTCAAATCTTAGACGTGGTAATTGCATTTCACTTAGCGCTAATACCCTTGGGAAAGGTATGAATCCTACTCTCCCTCCAGCTATGGGTAAATAGTAGGGCAGACTGGGCTCCTTAACCTTGGTTAGGCAACCGGTCTAGGAGAAGGAAAACTCTGAATTCAAACATTTTGAACTCCGCTTAAGAAATTGACCTTGTGTCGCATCCTGCTCGTGTGGAGGGGTTGGTAAAGTGTCACCCATGTGATGCACCTGAACTCAGGCAGATGGTAAAGGTAGCTCCACATAGCTAATTTCATATGATTTTTTTTTCAAATACAATCAGTTACGATTATGGCTTTAACTGGTGCATATAGTGAATTTGCTGTTGAAACTTTTTTTTTAATACTGGTGAATCTGTAATTGCGACATAGTGAGCTTTTCGTGTTCATTTCATGTTCCGCCGTTGGCTAGAGCTATAGAATACACTGACTGTACCTCTGCAGTATGGTAAAATCCCCCCAATGGGACCACCGTTTGGCCATGGGTGGTGACCAGCGATGCTTTAGGATGGAATCCTGTTGGCTGAGATATCCATAAAATGCTACACTTTGGCAGTTAGTTAGGCTAGACGGATGGTCGGAGTGAGCCCCTTCGACCAATCAACTGATCACGCCAAGCTCTAGCACTTATATGATTGTTCCAATCATATTGTCCTTATGACAACCCCTCAACCCATTTTATCATATACGTGCTAGAAAGTGGTGGCTGAGGGTCTGAGTGTCCTGTGTATGATGTTAAACTGCATCTAATGACAAGTTTCCAATTACTCCCAGGTCCACTCAGACCCGGAGTGGTAGTACCTGTCAGGGTTCCATCTATGGGTAAATAGAAAAATGAGTTTTAAAAAATTGGGTATAAATAAAACATTTTGAATACCAATTAAGAATGAATAAAACAAAACGTCTTCGGCATAAAATAACCCAAGTCTTGACATGTCGTAAAATCCAACTATCCAACCATAATTTCGAGTTATGTCGAAATGATGTTGTTCTGGATAGAATTTTCGACCCATATCAGTATCAATTTTCAATCCGGAACAGTACCATTCTGGGCGTAACATGAGATGAGCACGATTAGCTCTCTGTGTAGCAATTAAAGATTCACCAGTCTTAAAAACATTTCAGCGGCAAACATGCAGTGTATACCGGTCTATGCCATATTAATTCGTTGGGCTATTTAACCTTGGTATGGCAACTGGTCTAGAAAAGGGAAAACTCTGAATGCAAACCTGTTAACTTCACTTAAAAAAGACCTTGTGCCACATCCTGCTCGTGCGAAGGGATTGATAAATACATACGTTTTAGAGTTTGATCATGAGTATTAAACATGCAACCGGCAAACATTTTTCTGTGGTACAAGGCAAAGCAATTTTCGAAAATTAAATTTTCCTAAAACTTGGTAATTTATCCCTCACACCTGAACATATTTGAAGAAATATACTGTATGTTGTTAAGTTTCTGACCACCATCCTTGGCCAGTTGTAAAGGACTTAAAGTAATTACGTAAGTAAGTCCTGCGCTATAGAATCCTTTGGTAAGTGAATAAGTCCTGAGTTATGGAATCCTACGTAGTGTCAAAGGTCCAGTGATATAATCCTATGTTCCGTCGTCCACGAAAGTTCAAGGCAATTGAGTGTAGGTAAGATCCGAACAGCCGGTATAAATAACAATATCAACAGCAGAGTACTGCCACTGATTGGCCAAGAATATGGTCACATGATTATCGCCGAGTCTATAAATAAGAGTGGGCATCTAGGACACACCTTATATCCAGAAAAGTCAACATATGTATTTTTACCAATCCCTCAGCACGAGCAGGATGTGACACATGGTCGATTTCTTTAGTGGTGATTAACAGGTTTGAATTCAGAGTTTTTCCTTTTCTTCGACCGGTTGCCAGTCTGTCCTGCTATTTACCCATAGCTGGAAGTGGAATACTTCGATGCATACCTCTCCGAGGGTATTAGCGCTATGTGAAATATAAACAGTCTCAAGTCGTCGTGTCGATTTCCTACTACGATAACCATTACACGTCGAGCACCTCCAGAAACGTTGAGTAGAGAAGAGTATAATGTACTTTAGTATCTTAGTCACTTTCACTGCAAGATTAAAAGTAGAAAAGTAGGACTCGTCCATTTATATATACATTTTAAAAAAACATTTAATTTGAACACATGACGTAGTGGATATAGGCGTTGTTTTAATACAGTTCTAAGTGACAGTTATCTCTAGGCTTCAGGTTCAATCGTGGTCAAGGGCGACAGTAACATAGGATAATAATTAACATAGCTTAACACTTGTATCCAGTCATGGTAGGTAGAACGAGAACAGTATACCTATTTCTTTGATTTTTTTAGATGAGGTTTGATAATTTGGATTATTTGGATTATTCGGACTATTGTCCTCATCTTTATTGTTATCTGTACTACATTTCGGCCGAAGTCACCTCCGGTTTTCTTCAGGTATTTCTTGTTGGACTTGGGAACCGGTCTAAGGTTATTTTATGCCCAGATGTTTGGGAATGTACAATTCATATTTGCTTTTTTGTGTAGCTGTTTCTTAAGAAGTTTGGGGGGGGGGGGTTAGATTGTTTTTTGTACATGGTCCAACCAAATGCGGCTTTTGAGTCCTTGAGTTTGGGACCCCTGGGTTATTTTATTTATTGCTTATTAATGTATTTATCCACCCGTAATAGCCGAAAAGAAAAAAGACTAAATATTACTAAAATACACGACAGATATATCCCTTGTAACGAACATGTGAAATCCGAGGCTGTACTTTTACAGACTTTAACGATTCGTTGAGCAGTCTATCTTTGAGTATTATTGGAAATTTCATAGTTAATTATCTTCCCCTGCCGCTAGGGGGCGAATCGCCAACATCGTATGTTAGCGCCAAAACCAAAAACTTCACTTATTACAGAGCACCCACTTCATTCATCACTTAGCCCAAAAACAGGGCTTACTTCTTGACCTGGACGGAGGCATATTTTCACAGCACACTTTCGAAGGCATTGTGTCCGCAGACCACAGGATGTCACAATAGCACACTACAGAAGGCACCAAGACCAAATAGTTTACTTGAAAAGGGCCCATTCACCGTCATTTAAAAGAACTGTTACCAGGGCGAGAAGCTTCTAAAATAGCATCTCCCAATTTCTTATCACTGAACCGGTTACGAGGAAGAACGAGAAACGTCCGAAGAAACGTCCTACCAACTTCCCAACACGCAACAGAATACCCCTGTTATCACCACTACTCCAAGAACATTACTTAACTCAGATAAGTCCGGTAGCAAATACCAATAAAATTTGCAACAAGTTCTTGTATTATTTGTCAATACATGTATTTAATTTCCATTGTGTTGTTTGTCTTCTTTGTCCGACAATTTGCCTACAACTACGGAGAAATAAGAGCTCCTTCGAAACCCGTAAATACTCTTAGTATCTTCATAAAGGTACCGGTCAAAGTTTGTACAGAAGCGTACGTGTAAAATCCGGACTATAAAAGAGTGTTCTGTCCGAAGCGGAAGCGTTCGCAGCAGAAGGCGCTGACGTCATAGTCTGGACGAAGGAAGAACCGGGCTCTTGGCTTCTCAACGGAACGACAGCTGACACGGCACCCACATCACGAAGACC
>CM042156.1:75954961-75972461 GCA_023376005.1 Doryteuthis pealeii | reverse complement strand
TATGTAACAGTTATAGTAATAAACTACTTACACATTTTACGGGCGTTGTTTTACATCCATCTGACTCACCATACATTTCCGTTTATTGGCGATGAATTTCAATCAGAGCATATTGAATTTTAAAAACCGCATAACTGTGCAATGTTACACTTGGTGTAAGCGTCAATCGGGAGTCTCTCAGAAACGAATGACAATCCAAGACTGAGCATGTAGGCAAGTTGCGCACAGAGATGATGGATACAACAAATACAACAGTGTTCTCAATAGCCACTCAAAAAAATTTTCTGCATCTCCAACGCTTTGGAGACTTTACTTTTCATGCTATATTTTACTTGTACCCCACTTGTACAAGGTACGGCACAAGGCCTTATTTACGTGGGACCACTCCACAAGCCGAGACTCATGGGTGGTAGAGCAAATGTGTCGATCCTGTCGGCATTCCCCTCAAGGGGGCGCCTCAGGCGCTGGGCAATAAACCCAACCCTGTCCCTTTAAATCGAGGGGGCAGGTATTGCCTAAGGGGATAGCCCCCTGGGATCGACGCTGTTAATAACACGATTCAGTGGCCGAAGCGCACCGGAACCCTGTCCCGAAGGACGGATTTACTTTTCATGCTATATGATACCTACGGATATCCGTTTTGATTGTATAATGTTCCACAAGACACATACCAATGCCTCAATGTGCCCTGTCGGTGAAACGTAGAATACGCTGACTGTATCCCCCTCCAAGGGGAGTCCTGGGTATGACACTGAAGTGCATCTGATGACGAGGCTCCAATTTTGGATATTTGGGAAATAGAGAGTGTAGAGTACCCTCTCATTGTAAACACTTCCAAGTTCACTCTGACCTGGAGTGGTAGTACATGTTATGAACCCATCTATGGATCAGATCTGTTAAAAGAAATATTCGTATTCAATAGGACCGTGTGCAATAAGTGCAACAACACAACACCGAAGTTAAGCAGCAATGAGCCTTTTCAATAATTAATTGAGTTACCTCTTAAGTAACAGCAGGTGCTGTAAGCAGCCTGAGTCATTTGTTTATAAAAAATAATGACTTGATTCGGCATTAGATTAAAATGTTAATATGAACGTAAACTGAACGCGACTCCCTAACCTCTATGCAAAAAATAACCCTAGATGGTTTGTCATGCTGTAAAAATCAATCAATTAATCAATCATTTCTTCAAATTATACATACCAACATTTCAGCCTCACAAGACATTGAAAGAAAATACGGTATACGATAGAGACCTTGGCATCGTCTAAAAAGTGAGCTGGTCTCACAGACCAGTAAGTAGTGAGTTCCATCCTCACATACGTGTGGTAATGTGATGAATCTAATATATTACTTAAGTTTGAAATTTAAGGTCAAATCACGCGAAAATCACATTTTTCCGCCAGAGCACCAAAAAGCAATAGCCATGCTGGTACTACTATATAGTTGCACCACTTGGACTCTAACGAAATGCTTGGAGAAATAAATGAGAACAACATAAGGATACTGCATGATACTTTGAACAAATCCTGGAAGCAACACCCCATAAGAAAATTAGAATGAAAATAATTGCAAAGAAAAAGAAATGTAATGGAAAAAAATGAAATAAGAAAGAAAGAAAGAAAGAAAGAAAGAAAGAACATTAGTATTAAAGTATTTAGAGCGATAAAAAAAGGAAGAACGAAAAATAAAATATAATCTATTGTAAAGGTTAAAAAAGTGAAATAAGAAAGAAAGAAAGAAAAAAAAGAAGAAAAAAAGAAGGAAGAGTTGAATGAAAAAAAAAAAAGAAAAGTTCAGATTGAAAATATTTGTAGAAAGAAAGAAAGAAAGAAAGAAAGAAAGAAAGAAAGAAAGAATGATTAAATGGAAAAATAATTTGAGATGGAAAGAAGAGTGGTCAGATAAAATCAAATGAGAAAAAAAGAAAGAAAGAAAGAAAGAAAGAAAGAAAGAAAGAAAAAGAAAATTAAAAATAATTGCAGAGAGAAGAAATGAAAAAGTAATGAAAAAAGAAAGAAGAAAGAAAGAATGATTAAATGGAAAAATAATTTGAGATGGAAAGAAGAGTGGTCAGATAAAATCAAATGAGAAAAAAAGAAAGAAAGAAAGAAAGAAAGAAAGAAATAATATTTCATAAGTATTAAAATATTGGAGAGGTAAAAAAAAAATCAGATAAAAAGAAAAAACGTAAGAACAAAACAACGAAAAATAAAATTTAAAAAATTTGTAAAGGTTAAAAAACGAAATAACGAAGAAAGAAAGAAAGAAAGAAAGAAATAATGGAACGGCCAATTCCCTCCCAACAAACCGTCCAAGTAAGACGAGCAAGACATGCTGGACACTGCTGGAGAAGTAAGGACGAACTCATAAGCGACACACTAGTGTTGACTGGCTTGCAAAAACTTACCGTTATCAGTTCTGTGCATCTAGAGGACTTGGCAAGAGCGATTGTCGATAGGGACGAATGGCGAAAAAGAGAGAAAGAGATGGAGGGAGAGATATATAAAATGAGAGAGAGAGAGAGAGTGTGTGTGTGTGTGTGTGTGTGTGTGTGAGAGAGAGAGAGAGAGAGAGAGTCAGAATCAGAGTCAGTCAGCATCAAAAGAATCCGTGCTATCGTCATGCTTGATGATGATGAGCCTGTTCAGTATTCACATGGGGGACCACTTAGTAACAGTTGGTATTGTAAGTTAACCTGATACCTGTATACCAGACTTAGCAAAGTTTAGTAACTAACAACTACAAATAAACTATTATGATTTCTTTACAAACATTCTACTCTATTGCCTCAAAAAAACAGACTTTCTCAAGATTCTTTTAGAACTGAATAATAAAAAGATAACACACTAATCATTTATTATCATTAATTTGACGTGTGTGAATATTTTTCATTTTAGAATCTGTTACTTTTTTATAGCAACTGTCGACGGGGCTAATAATTCACCAACTGCATTATCTGCATTGGAGTAAGACACCCCAAAAAATGGGTGTCCTGGGTTGGATACTAAACTTCAACTGTTAGTGAGGCTCCTGTTCTGGAGCGTTGGGAAGTCACCCCTTTGGTGCCATTACACTAAGGTCTATTCTGATCCCGTTACATCGTGGCAGGAGGGTAATAAAGAATTTTTTTAAAAAAGCATGAACGTAAATCTTATCAAATGGAGTAGATGATTAAAATTCTAGACAGTGGCGGTAATCCTTCAAGGAGTACCTTTTAAAGTTGCTGAAGATTAAAATCTTCTTCTGGTTAAATCAAATCTAAGGATTTTTAGATCAAAAGTTTAAAATAAGAAACTATTAGATTTTGGAATGTTTTAGAAACAACCAGAATTAAAATTAATAACCTTTTAATTATTTTATTGTGATATATTTAGAGAATGGTGTATCGATCGATCGATCGATCGATTGAGAGAGAGAGAGAGAGAGAGAGAGAGAGAGAGAGAGAGTTTACCGTAAGTAGTTAGAGCGTCACTTTTAACTGTCAAGTATTCAGGGAGACGGAGAGTTTTCACCGTCACGCCGTGAGGGAGAAGTGAATTCCGCCAGCAAAGAGTAAAGTTTGCAGTTTACGAGAAAATTCAATGTGCCAATTTGACAATCTCTTGTTCTCTCTTCTGTTCAAAACTCCAAGAACGAAATAAATATAGCAGTGAAGCGGACATTTCTCATGTTTGTGTTAGTTAAATATTAACATGATAAGCCAAATCAAAAAGGAGACGGAAACCTCTTTGCTTTTCAGGAAAAAAAGAAATTAACAGAATTGAGGATTAAGAGTTGAGCTATGGTTTGCTTATCTTAGTAGCCACTCCCCGAACAGCCCCGTATTTAACAGCAGCTCGTCACTGATAATACAACA
Organism: Doryteuthis pealeii; assembly: GCA_023376005.1. Taxonomy (NCBI): domain Eukaryota; kingdom Metazoa; phylum Mollusca; class Cephalopoda; order Myopsida; family Loliginidae; genus Doryteuthis; species Doryteuthis pealeii. The sequence continues at coordinate 75,968,602 of CM042156.1, read as the reverse complement.
AAACGTTGTCACCGTGGCTACTACAGAGCGAGTAGAACTGCTATAACTTTACATACGCCGTTTTAGTAACTTGTGACAGCGACAAAAGTACAACCCGGAATGGTAGTATGTATTAAGGTCTCATCTATAGGTTAAATAGATCGTTTGAAATTTATTAGTATTGGATAGGAATGCTTTAAACCATGTAACTGATATATATATATATATATATATAATATATATATATTATATATATATATATATATATGTGTGTGTGTGTGTGTGTGTGTGTGTGTGTGTGTGGTGAAGAGAAAAATGGAAGGGAATCCGACAGTATGTAATATAGTGAAAACTTGAAAAAACACAGGTTCATAAAATGAGTGATGTTTATTCAGCCAACGCTGCAGTGTTTCAATCTGTTTAGTAGATCTTCTTCAGGGCTTTTGTTTTAAGGAAAATAAATTTATCACAGATAATAAGGAGATTGTGAGAGTTCGTCGTGTGTGTTTTTTCAAGACAAATATATATATATATATATATATATAATATATATATATTATATATATAAAGTAAGTAAAGTCGATGGGGCGGCCTAAAGTCGGTATCAGCCATACAGCGAGGGAGTCTATCCCCTTTTCAATAGCGCTAGACAAAGTAGGTTGTTTTAACATCTGAGGTGGAGCGCCATACCTACCATCAGCTCCTTACTTTACCGCACATATCCCTGTGCTACTCATACGCTGAGTTGGCGAGGACCGATATCGAACTGGGAACCTTGTGTTTTCTAGCCGAACGCTCTACCGACTGAGCTAACCTGGCCTCTGTAAAAGACAAAAGATCCGTTGAACAGAAGCAACATTCATTTGAAAAAGGGTATCTAACGATCCCGAAAATTTATGATAAGAAATAATTAAAAAAATAAGTGAATCCAATACTCCATAACATCGAGTTCATTCATTTATTTTTAGATACTTTGTAATAACGCCCCCAAAACATTAAAAAACATATATATATATATTATATATATATATATATATATATATATATATTATAAATCATATATATAAATCATTTATATATATAATCATGTGTAAACAAATGATTATAAAAAATAAAAAATGCAATTTGACAATGAAACAGTGAAAATCTAGATTACAATCACACATTTACAAATAAATCAAATTTAGGCATTTAATAACCCATAAGGAGTTGATATGTCGTTAAACAAATAAACCAAACTAAACAACATTTCTGAAGCTCTGGAGAGTACAGTATTACCCCTTCATTGCCTTTACATTTAAGTCCACTTTGACTCGTATTGGTCCCATCTATGGGCCAAATAGTTATCAGTATTGAATAGGAATGATTGAAACAATATAATTATGTGCCACCAAATGATTATTGAACAAAAGAAGTGCGATGAAAAATTATTGCAATAAAATGTTGAAAATCTAAAGTTATGATTATAATCAAGTATTTACAGATGAATACAAAAGTCCAAAAGAAACCGAGATACAAAAAAGACAGAACCCCAACAATGTTAAAAAATTTAATGGTAATAGAGAGGATACTCCCTCTGGTCTTAAACTCTCCCTTCTTGTAGAGATGTATTTTCTGTCTCACGTTAACCACCCGCTCCTTCGTACTGTGTATAAAACGGTTGTATTTTTTCTCCTGATCAAACATACACTCAAGAGCGATGTCATTCAAATGGCTCTCCCCTTCCGCCAGCATAGCAGTTCTCGCCAATATGGAAGAGGAAAAGAAGAATTCACGTTAGTCGCGTTTGTAACAATAGTACATTTTATTTATAAGCATTTTTAAATTAAGCATTGTTTCAACAATTATGATTAAGCCGTGCCGAAAAGCCCCCCCTCTCTCTCTCTCTCTCTCTCTTCTCTCTCTCTCTCTCTCTCTCTCTCTCTTCTCTCTCTCGCAGCAAGTCTTTTAGACGGCATCCGGTGTCTTCACAGAGCTGATGAATGTAAGGTTTTGCTGGTTGGCTAACACTAATGTGTCCATGTCTAGTAGTCCATAGCAAAACGTCACTTATGAGTACATCCTTACTTCACCAGGAGTGCCCAGAATACCTTGCTCGTCTATTGAGAACGATTGGCAAGATTAATCTTAACTATTCTTTTAATTTGGTGTTCAACTTTTAGTTGCTTTTTGTCCCAACACAGCCGAGTCTCACATGTACGACAACGAGGAACAGCAATGATCGAAAGCAACGGTCGAGCCTTTGATAATATTCGAACCCATATCACTTCGGGGACGCTCGGCTAAAGACACTAACCGTTCTATCCAACGAATCCCCAAATCTTCCTGTTACTCGACATCTCACAGTGCAACGCTTGCCGTTATCATTACATTCTAATAATATCAGTAGGTCTTGCCGGAAGTAAGGTAAAACTGAAATACTTTTATTTAAGTCAGTTAGTCTACTGTTCGTTTGAATAACAGCAACTAGCTAAGTACAACTCAAGCAGTGTCCAAGACAGTTGGTATTTGTAGAAATCAAGAATGATCCATTCATGCATTTGGGTGATTCCATTCCTTGAGTTCTGATTGGCTGCTTGGTTTCTATGATATTGTGGAGTTTTATAAATACCCTGTCATTCTGCAGTAGAATTGCAACAAGACGGGATTGTATTGAGTTACAACCGCTTGTTGTCGTGTCTTACCAATTCGGCGGTAATTGGAACTTAGTTTGATTATTCTTCAACTTGAAATAAATTCTAGTCTCATTCAACAAATTATATATATATATATATATATATATATATATATATATATATATTCTCTGTCTGTCTGTCTGTCTGTCTGTCTGTCTCTCTCTCTCTCTCTTGTTCTTTAAGGCATCTTCTTCTTCTTCTTCTTCTTCTTCTTCTTCTTCGTATTTTTTCTTTTATTTGCTTTTTATTAGGTTTTATCCTTTTTTAATTTGTTTTATCTTTTAATGAATTTTTAATTTATCATTGATTTATATTATATGTTTATTTAGATTTTGTTATGAAAAATGAGGGGTAAAAAATTCTACGCTCCTCTCGGACAAAAACATGGTGTGGATTTTATTGAATTTTGGTCTTTGTTAGTCTCCACCATTTTCCTTTATAAAAGTTCGGTCGTTGTACAAACAAACATACAGACATACAGACATACTGAATCTTTTTTTTTACGTATATTGGATATAATTAATTTTCACTAGTTTTTTTTTTCTGTCGCACCTTCGATTTTTACTTGCTTTTTATTGCAAATCATTGTACAATTTACATATATTTCCTCAGCACATTTCAAAGTTGTTAAATTAATTTCTGAAATTGTTTTATTCCCATTGAAGACAAAAACGACTGGCTTCAATCACACCATGAAACGTCGGCTGTTTGATGAATTAGTTTCCTGCTGGTATTAACACTATGTGTCTGTGTGTGTGTCAACATATCTCAATCAATACATGCTGATACAATGTACGTCCAGAAAGAAATCCAGCTATTCTGAATATCTCTCAGAACCCGGCAACGATATCGTCACTGCACGGCCTCAGTGTATCTTGGCAACCAATCTGAAAGGACTATATTGTTCATGCATGAACAGAGACTCTCTCCTGGGGTTTCTCAGTCAGATGAGTGTCCATCGCGTTCAAAATGAACGAGTGAATCAGTTAATTTCGTCACGTGCTTTTTTTCTTTATCTTTCGTTGTTTTTTTGTTTTTTTTTTTTTTTTTAGCAAAAAAAAATTTAAACAAAAATTTATAACCGTTAACATGACCGGTATTCAAGCAATTTCTCTATCAATCCTATATATATATATATATATATATATATATATATATATATATCTATAAGTGTGAGATGGTCACTGTTTCAGCTTTTGCTGGAATGGTGTACCAAAGAACATTTGAAACATCTTCACCTGATGATTGCATCGCATGAAACCAATATGGTTGTGATTGTTCCTTTGTCACCTAATAAATAGATATGTAAAACCTTTATATATTTATCTTATTATATTATATATAATATATATATATATATATATATATATATATATATATATATATAGTCCCCTTGACAGAATTTGTGTTAAAAATAAAAATAAAAACAATTTAAAATAAAAAGAATCTGCCTTCGTCCTAAAATTTGACCCTAGGGGCTTGTGCCTACTACGTTTTTGCAACATCGTTACCTTCCTCACGTACGCCTGGAGGAAAATAGGGACAAGCCTACAGAGAGACATGTGACGCCACGACTTTGGGGGAAAGAAGGTTTTTACTTTGGATTCTTCAGTGTCAAGGTGGACAGCGTCCTGTGTGGATCCTTGTAGCATTGCTACCACACAGGTTGAGAAATAATACTTCGTCTTTGGGGAATTAGAGTCTATCTCTACCAAATACTGGAAATAAAATAAGCCGGCACTCACTCGAAACTCAACAACTCTTCCACAACCCAAGAACTAAATTAAATACGTCTACAATAAGGAATCTGTAGCATAGCTACCTTATTGTCACGAGAACTTTACGGAATCTTCAGCCAAAGAACTTTCTGGAATCTTCAACCAAAGTACTCTACGGAATCTTCAACCAAAGTACTCTACGAAATCTTCAGCCAAAGAACTCTACGGAATCTTCAACCAAAGAACTCTACGGAATCTTCAACCAAAGAACTCTGCGAAATTCAAACAACACAAATGACAATTATTTCATCATTTAAAGAACTCTACACTTGTTACCTCCGGACTCAAAGTCCGCGCAAAAAATTATCTTTTGCAAACCATTCTCACTATCTATCTCCCTTTCTCTATCTCTTACGAACTCTAGTAAGGTTACTATCCGCCATCCTCTATCAAATTGACATTTACATTCTTTCTTCCAGCCTTTCTTTTATTGTTATTAAAATTGTTAAAACTTAGTATTATTGAGAATTCTGGGGTATGGGGGTTATCGTCCTTTGTCTGCGAGCCTCTGTTTCAAACCAACCAATCACGGGCCAGCATACTTTGGCGGCAAAGCCGAATAAGCAAACTCACGCCTCTTCTGATCCAGCTCTCACTGGGGACAGACCTAAAAAAGGGTCGCTCCATCTCTTCCTCAACAACCAGAATCGGAGTCGGACATCAAACAGAAAGTCTATCATATCCGAACTATCAGAAGGCCGTAGCAAGGGCTCCGATAATACTCTATCTAAGGACTCAGATAAGTTATTACAAATTATATTTGTGCATACGAACTAAAGTTTGCAATCCTTATTGTTATTCTGTAATACAGGTCTTTTATTCCTATTTCTAGTTGTCTGGTTATTTCTTTAACTCTCAACCTGTCTACCACACTCGTGGTTAACTCCATACTTCAAACCTAGGAGTACTGTCGTTTCGTGTCTAGTTTCTTTATGGTATTTGTTATCGTGTTTTCCTTTCATTCAGTATCCGAATTTGAAAATTGTGTATTTCCCGCCCCCTTGAAATTATCTTCCCTTTGTACTTGAAAAAGGTATATTTACTTATATATCGGAACTTAGGATTTATTTTCCTCGGTATATTACAGAGTGATTTACTTCGTACTTTGGAGTTAGAAGATACCCCCATGTTGGAATTGGTACTTCACGGCGCTAATCCCGATACCCTATGGCCTAAATCCATTCACTCGCCAACATTCCTTTCTTCTGGGTAGCTGAGTTGGACAAGTTCTGTATATGACAGACCTTTTTTAATATATATATATATATATATATATATATATATATATAAGTAAAGAAATAACAAAAGTCTTAGAGATTTAGCATTATAGTCTATTTTGTCTAAGCTCCCTCAAATAGACTATAATGCTAAATCTCTAAGTCTTTTGCTATTTATTTACTTATATATTTGCTCTGTGACTCTAAGATTAAGAGCACACATTGAGCTCTCAAACTGCGACAGGTTTTTTTAAATAAAACTCTTGTGTCGTAAGGAAGATTTCTTCTCTGAACTTTTGGATTATATATATATATATATATATATATATATATATATATATATATATATATATATATATAAATGTAATTTGATGATTTGCTTTTTGAAGCATTATGTAAAGTATATTATTATTTATATTTTTAAGGCAATTACAATGCGTATATCGTATAAAATTCGATAATTATTGGAAATAATCATAACAAGCAAACCCGGCGAATAAAGTTCGCCACGCGGAACACCGTACAGCTGTTTCAACTTTATTAAGTGTCATCAGCGGTGTATACCTACGATTTCCCCCCGACAGAAATCGAAACCGGGAACCTAGCACACTGAGTCAGAAACTCTAATTCGCCGGGTTTGCTTGTCATGATTATTTTCAATAATTATCGAATTTTATACGATATACGCACTGTAATTGCCTTTAAATATATATATATATATATATATATATATATATATATATATATATATATATATATATATAGTGTAAATGGCTTACAAGACGAGATATTATCTTTCCAAAACTTTTTATTTGTATTGGATTTCTTTCTTCTTTTTTTTCTTCTTTTTTTTTTCTTTTTCGACAGTCGATAATTGTGATTTCTTCCCCCCCCCCACTCTTCTTCCTTCCCGTTTAAGCAATTAAACAACAATCCTCAAAAATAGAAACATTCCTAAATACAAAAAAGATTTTAAATTGAGATATCATGTCAGCTAATATAGAATAGTCTCTTGAGGCATTTACTTTTTTTAGAATGAACAGACGACAGAATTTTAACCTCAATAGATTTTTCGAGCAAAATGGCTTCTAAATGAAGCTAATCTATGCGACACAATAAATAAAAATTTCACTCTTGTTGCCAATCATTACCTGTCATATCTGCTAATGGATACAAGAGCCACTTTGTTGCAATTACTTGACCTAATAATTATATTAAGAGTGAAGAGGGTGTAATGATTATCATCAGAGGGATGGACACAGCGAGATGATTTCAAATCCTGGACGAGACGGGTTGCATTTCACATAGCTCTAATAAGTAAAAGTAAAAAGTCGTCGGGGCGGCCTAAAGTCGGTATCAGCCAGTCAGCGAGGGAGTCTATCCCCTTTTCAATAGCGCTAGACCAAGGAGATTGCTTTTTAGCATCTGAGGTGGAGCGCCACACTTACCATCAGCTCCTTGCTTTACCGCACAGATCCCTGTGCTACTCATACACTGAGTTGGCGAGGACCGGTATCGAACTAGGAACCTTGTGGTTTCTAGCCGAACGCTCTACCGACTGAGCTAACCGGGCCAATCATAGCTCTAATACTCTTGGGAAAGGTACGAATCCAATTATTATCCCTCCAGCCATGGGTAGGGTAGACTGGGCTCTTTAACCCTGATATGTCATCCGGTCTAGGAGAAGAAAAACTCTTAATCAAAGGGACTCCATTCTCGTTAGTCAAAACTACTTTGAGAGCTCCTTCTCACCCTCTCCCTCCCTTTTCCACCAAACATTTGTATTTCGTGAAACTGTCAGTCAAGTAAGAAGCGGTTTTAAATACGAAATAATGATTATGCCTAAAAAGATCAAAATTGGAAAGAAGAACGGATCGTAAATCAACAGAATAAAATATTTTGGTGGATGTCTTTTTTTCAATAGAAATATCAATTCCTTCAAAGAAGGGAAAATCCCCATGGCGTTGTGGCTAACATGCTGGACTGCAACATCGTCAGAAACAAATTAGGACTCCAGTCGCACTATTGCGTTTACTGATACACTTGGGTAAGGAATAAACCAGCTAGAGGTTAAATAGTACCACTACTGTTCTTCTACAAGGATGGCTTTGGCATTAAATAACCCACGAGGGTTGATATGCTATTAAACAAAGAAATCATACCATAACCCAACATGATACACTTCATCCAATATCTATAAGAATAGTTTGAAAATGACAGATATTTTATCCCCCGAAAATGCTTAAGGACGGAATCCTAGTGGCTAAGCAGTCCATGATGTGCAACAATCCACTTTGGCTAGATGGGTGGTTGGAGCGGACTCCTCCGATCAATCAGCTGGTCACGTCAACTCCTAGAACCTATATGATTGTCTGACCCTCTAACCCTTATGGAAACACCCCAACTCTTTTTGTCATATATGTGCTATAAGGCGGTATTGTCCTAGGTATGACGTTAAACTGCATCTAATGGCGAAGTTTCAATTCTAGTTCTCTGGGGAGTGCTCCTTCATCGCCATTACTCCCATGCCCACTCTGAATCGGAGTGGTAGTACCTTTTAGGATCCCATCTATGGGTTAAGTAGAAAAAAATGAATTTTAAAAAAGTGTTTAAAAAAGTGAGTTTGAAAATTTCAATACCATCAAGAATGAATAGAACAAAATATCTTCGGCTTAAAATAACCCATTATGAGTAGACATGCCTTAAAAACCAACCAACCAACCAACTTGAATTTCTGTGTATACAGCAACTCTAAAAAACATTTGTTTTGTTTTTTGTTTTTTTTGTCTTTATTTTGTTTTATGTTTTTTTGGGGGGGTCTTGTTATTTTGCTTTTCTGTACTCCTTACACTGAAGAGCTCTCTAAAATAATTTTCTGGAAATGCCGCAAGCTTGAGTCAAAAGGAGAAAATATTTTTAATTGGAGCAAAATTGGATGATGATGATGATGACGATGGTGATGATGATGATGATGATGATGATGATATTTGCACCTACAAGAGCATACAGTATGGTTGTACAGTGAGATTTTGAAGATCCCAAATAGAATCATCCCTTAGAGCTAGTCATTTGGATTACCTTACACACACACACACACACACATACATATATATATATATATATATATATATATATATATATATCAGGATGTGTTATATGCAGTCAGGAGAAGCCAACCAAAGCGGTCATCTTAAATCTTGTTAGTCATCTCACGTAGGCGTTTTGAATTCACTTTGCGTAGATAAGACAAATGAGTTAAAAGCTTCCAAAGTTAAATTGAAATCTACCTGTATGGATGATACACGCTAAATATCCTTTGAGATTCTTGTCGATTTTCAAAGCTTCATTTTAAAGTATTATTTGTCTGAATTTTTGAGTTTGAATCTGTGTTTTGTTTAACGGCATATTAATCTCTTGGAGCAAAATTGGATGAGGAGGAGGAGGAGGACGAGGAGGAGGAGAAGGAGGAGGAGGATCATCATCATCATCCAACATTCATCCAAATGCTACAGAACTTTATTTCACAAAATGTAGGAAAATCTTGGTCGATCAGTGTGATGTGTAAGGGTTTTGTTTTTTTTTTTTTTTTTTTGGGGGGGGGGGCAAATTAGTGAATTTTGAACCCCAAAGGTTTGTTTCTTTATAATAAATGTAAAATATTTCCGCCGTCATTTTCGATAGTTTAACGGCATATTAATCTCTGTGGGTCATTTAATGCTAAAAACAGTTAAATAGAATTTGTCTTTTCTAGTTGGTTTGGGACTTTAATGTATGGTTTTATGGTAGTATTTAGTTATGTTTGGTTAGATCTTGATGAAAAGGTGTTTTCTTTTTTTTTTTCAAGAAAATTCAAGATGTCCTCTACTTTGATGTTTTTGAAAAGGTCCCTTAAGTTGTGTGTCTGGTAAAATTTGGAACGGATTTGTCAGAGACTGTTACAGTTTAAGAAGATTGGAGATAAGCTTCCGAATCCGACAAGTAATAACTGAAGGCCGGAGGGCATATCGACCGAAACGTTGTGCTGATAACAATAAAGATGAGGAAATATTCCGAATAATACAAATAATACAAATTATCAAGCCTCATCTCAAAGATTCAGAGAAATAGTCGAAGAAGATGTGTTTAATAGTGAGCGGTACTTTGCATGTTGAACATATTGGACTGTCTTTCATTTTATGCGTGAATGGATAATGTGGTTGTATCCAATAGGAAGTATTGAGAGTATTACTTCTTTTCTCTTTCTGTTGCGTAGCGCCTTCTTCGCTACTCTGAATCGTATACGTCGCTGGTACACTGCGGGTATCGTCTCTAACCCTTAGACGATATATGTAGGGGTCGCTTAACGAAGACACAAGACATGCTGTATGTAGTAGGAGATTGAACCTTTATTTCTTTAATTCCCTCGTGGTGCGTGTGTGGCGAGGACGAGCGTTGGAAATGACTACTACTATTGTTGCAGGCGATGGCTAGCGTTGCTGACGTGGAAGGGTGGACGAACCTCACTGCCTGCTGGCAGCGATGGTCCGTGTCGACGGTCGCTCCTCGTGCTCTGTTCGCCGTCTCTCTGGGATCTCTCTGACTCTGACTCTGTTGCCTGCTTAAGTAAGCGCAACCCGCCCACATTTCATTGTTCTCTGGCGAAACTTTCAAGTTCCGTTCTTCTTTGGCTCCTTCTTTTGTTATTTTTCCGGAAAGTTTGTTTGACCCGGTCAAGCAGCAAGCCTTAGATGTTTATCACTTTTCTTCTTTCTTCTATCCAGACTTCTGTCTGGAACATCCTTTGTTTCTCAATTCCTTTGTCTTTTTTAAAAATTTTCGCGCCAAAAGAATTGAAACAATAGTTGATCTGCAACATTTCTTCTATGACCTGCCGGCCAATCACCGATGGCATCTTATATATGGTAGAGCTTGTGAATTTGATCGTCTTTGCTATTTGCCATGAATTCTTTAATAGTTGGTTTTAGAATTTTCTAGATGACGCTTGATGTGTATTATTTTGATTTTTCACACTGTTGTCATCATCTGTATTGTGGCGTGTATAAACAGCGTTTCGGCTGCTGTATCCTCCGGCTTTCTTCTAACAGGTGCTAAGACTCTGGATCACAGTGGACCTGGGGGTAAAGTAAAAAATAAGTAATATCGTTGGGGTGGCCTAAAGTCGGTATCAGCCAACCAGCGAGGGAGTCTATCCCTTTTTCACTAGAGCTAGACCAAGGAGATTATTTAAACATCTGAGGTGGAGCACAACACCTACCATCAGCTCCTTACTTTACCGCACAGATCCCGATGCTACTCATATGCTGAGTTGGCGAGGACCGGTATCGAACTAGGAACCTTGTGGTTTCTAGCCGAACGCTCTACCGACTGTGCTAACCCTGGGGGTAATGGCAATGAATTGATACTACACCTTCCCAGAGCTCCAGAATTGGAAGCTGACTACTTGATGCAGTTTAGCGTCATACCCATTATATACACAGGTCACTAAGACCCTTAGCCACCGCCTTCTAGCACATATAGGATAGAAGGCACGTGATGTAATGGTTAGTCGTAGGAAATGGACTCGTCGACCAGAGTTCAAATCTTGGACGAGGCTGTTTGCATTTCACATAGCGCTATTACCCTTGGGAAAGTTATGCATCCAACTACTCTCCCTCCAGCTATGGGTAACTAGTAGGGCAGACTGGGCTCTTTAACCTTGGTTAAGTAACAAGTCTAGGAGAAGGAAAACTCTGAATTCAAACCTGTTAAACTCCGCTTAAGAAATTGACCTTGTGTCGCATCCTGCTCATGTGGAGGGTTGGCATATATATATATATATATATATATATATATATATAACCCAGCTATGGGTTGAATAGTAGGGCAGACTGCCCTTCAGCAATGGGTAGGTAACCAGTCTAGGAGAGGGATAACTCTGAATTCAAAATTCCTGAGGTCGGTCGTTGATTGGGTTTGTGGCAACCCTTGATGCACCAATTCTTTCCTATCGACTGTGCCAAAAAGTGTGGATGGTCCAACACAAGCCTTCACCACTATAAACAAATCACTGTGTGGGTGTTCATTGTGTGTGTGAACCCTCATGCGTCGAAAATCGACGAGAGAGTCCATAATATATATATATATATATATATATATATATATATATCTGTGTGTGGGAGAGAGGAGAGAGAGAGAGAGAGAGAGAGAGAGAGAGAGAGAGATATGATAAAAGAGTTAGGGTTGCAATAAGGATAATACGGTCGGAAAAATCATATAAGAAACAGAGAAAGAGTAGGTGACTGACACGGTTAAAGAAATCGAACGAGTGGGTTTCTTGGATATAGAAGCTGTTATTATATTACTACCTGTTGTGTGTATTAAACATTCAAATGTGCATTGTTCATGCGAATGTTCAGTATTAGTGTATCTATGGATGTACTAATACATTATAAGGATCAAGTGTAGGAAGCGCGTGGTGTAATGGTTAAAGTCATGGGAAATGGACTCGTCGCCCCGGGTTCAAATCCTGGATGTGGTAATTGCATTTCACTTTGCGCTAATACCTTTGGGAAAGGTGTGAATCCTACTCTCCCTCCAGCTATGGGTAAATAGTAGGGCAGACTGGGCTCTTTAACCTTGGCTAGGTAACCAGTCTAGGAGAAGGAAAACTCTGAATTTAAACCTGTTAAACTCTGCCTAAGAAATTGACCTTGTGTCGCATCCTGCTCGTACGGAGGGGTTTGGTAAATATATATAAGGATCAAGTGTTGGTTATATATTAATACGCCAAGTTCTTATAAAACATTTGCGGGAAGAATGGCAAGAATTGAAAGTTTGAATAAATCGTCAGCCAATAAAAACCTTTAGGAATTTGAACGTGTGACTATTGGAGAATGGGAGAAAATCACAGAAAAGATTTGTTCAAATCTCATCAAAAACTTTAGAAAACAATTGCAGCAAGTTATAAAGATGAAGGGCCATTCTACAATATTGTAAAAATTGTTCAAATTTACGATGTACGAATAATTTTGTTCCTCCTCTTTTATTTATTTATTTTCTCATATTTAGTAAATGTTATGAATCCAGAAAAAAATGTTGTTTTTCTTTTTGTACAACTTACTTTTTTTTTCAGCAAGTGTTATTTTTTTTCTCTCTCTGCTAATTAGATCCTTGAACAAAAAACGGCTTTTTGCTTATTTGGACTGACGAGTTCTTATAAAAAAAGGTTCTCTTTTGCAGAGCTGCTACGATTTTCTCGTAATCCGGATGTTGCGGTTTCGAATTTCAGTGTAGCTTGGTTCACTTTTTTTTCCTTTTTATGTTCGATTACTTCACGACGTTCTTTTTAGAGTCTTTTGGGAGATCCTTAATCGTCTCTTCCAAGTTTTGTGTGAAATCTTTTGAATCCTGCTTCGCTGGTGTTGTTGTTGTAAACGATAAACCTGCGTAAGTTACTTCGAATCCTTCGTCGCCAGTTTGTTGTGAGGTTTTAAGGGGTCAAATAAGAACAAAACGACGGGTAACAAAAGTAGAAAAATGTATTAACAGAAATAGACAAATACAATAGAGAGATGTGGAAAATTACGTCCGACAATAGAGTATTGGCTTGCTCGCATTGGCTTGCTCCCAAGCCACAATTATCCAGTTATTTATAGTAACCTGTCGGCGCATTCCATTAGTCCTATAGGGTGTATCACCTATAACAGTAAATTTAACCTATTCTTCTCAAGATTAAGTTTTATATTCCTTTTTTGTACTTGATAACATATAAAAAGTCTTACTGGTATTAAATTCTAAGGAATGGGTAAAAATGTTCAATATTCATGGGTGTACGAATAATTTCGTCGTTGACTATGCACACACATATATACATACAAACACACACATACACATACATATACATATAAACACACACACTTGTCTATCATTATACTAAAGCTGAGCGAATCAACATTTGTCTCCTAAAGGCTTTTTTTACTGTTTAGTTTAATGACACAAAAGTTATACTAAGTT
>CM042156.1:75929961-75949961 GCA_023376005.1 Doryteuthis pealeii | reverse complement strand
CTGGGTTTTATTTACCCATACTTTTTCGTTGTGATATATTATAGACTTCTGGTAGTGCATAATGATTTTTATGTATTCCTCTCTTATTTCTATGAATTCCCTTGCTAGCTGCAGGGCATCACCCATCAATTTTTTGCTAATTGTTCGGTAGAAGTCGCAAATGTCAAATTTTATGTAATACATATTCATTTTTTTCTTTTATTTGGTCGAACCACTTTATCGCGTCTTTCTTGGATTTCCATTGAAACTGCAGTTGGAATTTTATAACATTCGCTTAAAAAAAACCTATATTTAGCTCTTTTTATTGAGCACTTTTTAACTCGATTTTATTAACCCAGAAGTAAATTTATTTGTTTCGTGGATTGGCAAAAATCCGTAATATATATATATATATATATATATATATATATATATATATATATATTTGTGTGTGTGTGTGTGTGTGTGTGTGAGAGAGAGAGAGAAAGGAAAATGAATCCGACAATATGAGGAAAAAATGAGTAAAGAAAAGAAATGTAGATGGATAAAAATGAATTTTATCGATATCACTTTTAATCGATATCACTTACACATGTGTTTCGGTCTGTTTATCAAAATGTATACGGATTTACGTTATTATTATTATATGACATCTGATTATTTTAATAATAATAATAACGTAAATCCGTATACATTTTGATAAACAGACCGAAACACATGTGTAAGTGATATCGATTAAAAGTGATATCGATAAAATTCATTTTTATCCATCTACATTTCTTTTCTTTACTCATTTTTTCCTCATATATATATATATATATATATATATATATATATATAAGGGTATGAAAACACACAATGTTGTTAAAATTAATATATTTTCATATCATTTTCATTGCTAATATTGACAATATTTCGATTTATAAAAAATCATCATCAGAGCATAATGATAATTAGGTCCGTTTTTAGATGTAAATGTTTTTAATCTGGACTCATCGAGAGAGAAGCAGAAAATAATTTAAATTCAAACCGGAAACATAGTTTTTCCCAAAAAAGCGTGTAAGCCATGCGATCGCTTCGTCTTGTTCATTCGCTGCGTTTCGCTGTTTCGCTAAAGTTATGTACATTTCACTACATCGTGTTTCTTCAGTGTAACAGTTTTTGAAAGAAAAAGAAATACTTCGAATTCAAAAATAGAAAAATTTTCTTTTCAAAAAAGAAGAGTTTTAACCCGTTCATGGTCGGTTAGTAACGGATTTTTTCAGAAAAGAAATGTTTTTATTTAATTATTTAAAAAAAAAAAACTTTTTATGTAAAATATGAATGGTGTAAGGGTGGATTGGAATAATGCGAAATTTAAATTTGTTAGGAAGTGTATGTCTAAAATGGTTATGTGAAAGGGATTTTATGATTTCTGAGTTCAAGCGTCGCTAAATATGGAGATATATTAAAGAAAACCTTGTATTTGGGGAATGGTTTGATGTTTGAGAATAACGCAAGATTTCATAATTCTACACAGCGTTCTATTGTGTATGTGAGTTAATATTTTGGCACCTTTAAAATCAAAGGTATGGTTAGTGTCTATAATATGTTTAGCTAGGGCGTTGTTTAGAAAACCTCGTTTAATATGATATCTATTTTCAGAGACCCGTTTAGTCAAAGATCTAGAAGTCTCTCCTACATATTTTTTGTTGCAATTTAAGCAATCTATTGTGTAGACCCCTGCTTCGAAGTGTGTGTGTGTGTGTGTGTGTGTGTGTGTGTGTGTGTTGTTTATAATTATTTTTATTCTGCAAAATGTTTTTGATTGTTTTCGTGGAGTGAGTAACTGTCTTAATACCTATCTTTTTTAGGTTTCTATTTATTTTATCTGTGATAGGATTATTGGGAAGTATGATGTACCTATCAGAATCGTTATTGTTGTTATGTTGTGTGTTATTAGGAGATGTAGTGTTATTATTTCTATTGTGTATTTTCAATGCCTTTTTTTTTAGCACGGTGTATTAAGTTTAGAGGGTATTGTAATTTAAGAAAAGACTTTTCAATAATATTAAATTCCTCTTCTAAATATTTTTATTACATATCCTAATTGCTAAGAAAGAAACCTATTATAGTATCGCTCTTTATCCTATTATTGTGGTGAAAGTCTAAAATGTTGTTATTGTTTATTATAAGTGTGTCTAAAAATGGTAAGGTGTTCTTTTGTTCAAGTTCATGAGTGAACTTAATGAAGGGTTCGACATCATTTAATTTGTCAATTATATCAGTTAAATAACAGGTTTTGGGTAAATGAATAACGTGTCATCGATGTAACGGAAAAAAATCAGAATTATTATGTAGAATATTTTTAAGAAACCTGATTCTAAGAATTCAAGGAATAAGCACCGCTAATATACCACTAATATATATATATATATATATATATATATATATATATATATATATATATATATATATATATACTTGAAGCGGCTACCCGGCGAATCCTGAGTAGAGAAAATAATAATAATAAGATAGACGTGGTATAATGGTTAGCAAACTAGTCTTGCAGATCAATTATTACTGAATAGTGAGTTCGATTCTCGCTGGATGTCCCCATAAAAATCCCTACGTAAAAAAGACTTTCTATTAATCCAGCCTGGTGGGGGCCCAGGGAATTTTTTGTTTTCTTCAGGGTAAAAGAAATCACATATAACTATACAGTAAGAAAGTTTAATTCAATAATTGACAATAATGTTTTAAATAAGTTATAAATGAGGCTATTAGTTAAATTGATATTTCAAATAAAAAAAATTAGAAAAATTAAATAAAGTATTTAAATTTAAAATAATTCTTTAATTTTAATTTTTTTTTGTAATATGTAAAATTCAATAAATAATTTTGAAAATAACATTAATTCAAAGCGTAGCCGATCGAATATCAAATTATTGATGGCAGTAAATAACCCACGAAGGTTCATAAGCCATTAAACAAAGAAACCGAAACATAGAAATAACAAAATTCCGATATCTTTGCCCTAAAACAAATTTTTTTTTTAAATCTTAGAGGTGTACTTATTTATTTTGGTTTGTTTGGTTTGTTTTGTTTTACGGCATATCAACCTCAGTGGGTCATTTAATGCCGATAAAGTTTTGAAATAAATCAATTCTTAAGGAATAATACAATTTTTTTATAAATACATTTTTCTATTTAACCCATAGATGGGACCCTAACAGGTACTACCACTCCGGGTCAGAGTGGACCAGGGAGCAATGGTGATGAAGGGGTGCTCCACATTCCCCAAACCTCCAAAACTGGAACCTCACCATCAGATAGAGTTTAACGTCATTCCCAGGACATGTAGACCCTCAGTTACCACCTTCTAGCACCCATATGATAAAAAGGGGTTGGGGCTTGCCATAAGGGCAATAGGGTTGGGAAAATCATATAGGTGTACTTATTTATGGACGATAGTGTATATAGCAGTAGATGTTTATATATTTGTATCTTTTAATATATTATTTCTTTGTTGTAGAAAAGAAAATGGATAATAAAATCCAGGAAAAAATGCAATGAATTTTTGTATTAAAATTGGCGTCGTTTTTTGAAAAATTCGAAAAAGCAAAAGAAACCTTGTTGTAATTGATTTGTATTGATTTTGTTTTTCTCTGCATTGGCGATGTTTTCTATGAATAATGTTTTGGAATAATGCATTCTTTTTAGCAAAATGAATAGATACATCTATTTAATTAAATTGAATATACATTATAATTAGATAAAATAAATTTCTTAATACAGAGAGAGAGAGGGGGGGAATTTCAACGTATATATATATATATGTGATAAGTTGTAAACACGGTTTGTTTTTGGAATGGCTTTTTTGCCGACAATTTTTGGGAGAATAAGTGCTTAATTGGAGTCGTACCTAATTTTGAAAATTAATTAATTAATAATGAATTAGGCGGGAATACCTATTTAAATGTAAGGCTAAACAAATCGAGAAAAATCAATCTCTGTATGTACATTTCGGCCTATTAGGCCTCATCGGCAGAGCTATAGATCGGAAGACCGCCCTGTGCGTGATTTGAAACCGGACTGCCAAGCTGACAGGCCGATATCATAACCCCTACACTAAACGGACTTCTTAGATTTTACGATTTGTTTAGAGTAGGTTAATATTCCTCTTCTAGTGACTTTTATTACACGACGATGTGATAAGTTGTAAACACGGTTTGTTTTTGGAATTCATATATATATATATATATATATATATATATATATATATATATATATTAATAATTTGAAAGCAATTACAATGCACATAAAAAATAAAAACAAAAAGATGTCATTTTTGTCTTGTCGATTTCAAAGTAGAACTTTATCTTCAGAGACGAATTCCAGAAAAAAAAAAAAAAAAAAAAAAAAAAGAAAGGAATTCATCTCTGAAGATAAAGTTCTACTTCGAAATCGATAAGTCAAAAATAACATCTTTTTGTTTTTATTTTTTATGTGCATTGTAATTGCTTTCAAATTATTAATATATTATAACATACTTAACAATGCTTCAAGCAAATTACCAATTACTTTATATATATATATATATATATATATATATATATATATATTATATATATATATATAATATATATATATATATATATATATATATAAGTAAGTAAGTAAGTCGTCGGGGCGGCCTAAAGTCGGTATCAGCCAGTCATCGAGGGAGTCTATCCCCTTTTCAATAGCGCTAGACCAAGGAGATTGTTTTTAGCATCTGAGGTGGAGCGCCACACCTACCATCAGCTCCTTACTTTACCGCACTGCTACTCATACGCTGAGTTGGCGAGGACCGGTATCGAACTAGGAACCTTGTGATTTCTAGCCGAACGCTCTACCGACTGAGCTAATCCGGCCTATATATATATATATATATATATATATATATATATATATATATATATATATATATATATATATATATATATATATATATATATATATATATATATATATATATATATATATATATAATATATATATATATATATATATATATATATATATACTTAAATTAAATTTACTATAGTTATTTTATTGTTTCTTTTTATGACGGCATTACTATTAGTGCCATTTAAAGTCACGTTGAAAGCAATGATTCCGCTAGATCCCCAATTCCTTTGAATCCCTCTTACCTTTGGTCACTATTGACAATCGCTCTTGATGAGTCCTCAGCCAACAGGATTCCATCCTTCTTACGCATCATGAAATGCCACCCACGGCCAACAGGTGGTCCCATTCGTCGAGTCTGCTCAGAACATTCTGGTTATTTTGCGGTGTACTGTCCTGTAGAGATTGAGTGCTGAAAATTGCTAATACATATTTGGAATAAAATTTGCAAAATTAGTTGGCTAATCATCGATTTTTTTTTCTTCGTTGCCAGAAATATTTAGTATGCATAAAAATATGCCTAAAACAAAACGGATGTGATAGCTAATGAATTACCGAAACGTTGATCTCCGGTAAAGTGACGCTTAAAACATTGGTCATCTCTGAATGATCGAAGAACGATTATCTTATTTCTCTGAATGTTTGAGATGAGGCTTGAAGATTAGTATTATCTGCATTATTCGGACTATTGTCCCCATCTTCATTGTTATTTGTACAACGTTTCGGCCGATATGCCCTCCGGCCTTCTTCCGAGAAGGTTCCCGAGTCCGAAAAGCTGTACAAATAACAATGAAGATGGGGACAATAGTCCGAATAACGCAGATAATACTAACGATTATCTTGTCCAGTACTTAGATGGGTAAATATTTAGAAACAGAAGGTATGCAAAACTAAACAAAGCTTTAGTTTGGTTTGTTTTGTTTTACGGCATATCAACCTCAGTGGGTCATTTAATGCCGATAAAGTTTTGAAATAAATCAATTCTTAATGGATAATACATTTTTTTTATAAATACATTTTTCTATTTAACCCATAGATGGGACCCTAACAGGTACTACCACTCCGGGCCAGAGTGGACCAGGGAGCAATGGTGATGAAGGGGTGCACCACATTCCCCAAACATCCAAAACTGGAACCTCACCATCAGATAGAGTTTAACGTCATTCCCAGGACATGAAGACCCGCAGTCACTGCCTTCTAGCACCCATATGATAAAAAGGGGTTGGGGCTTGCCATAAGGGCAATAGGGTGGGAAAATCATAAACAAAGCTTTGTAAATAAAAATAGTAGGATTGGTGTACTTACTACTTGCATAAATCCCCAAATGGGTTGGAAAGGGCTCCTTAGCCTTGGTCGGCAACCCATCTCAGTCAAGGAAAAGTCCGACAAAAAACCTCTGTTGCCTTTCAATGGAAGGCTAGGGGAGTAAACCCAGAAAACAAATCAGGAGTCGGAGTCCCTAAAGGTGGTGTGATGCTGAAATCCAGTGCGACCCATTAACACCTGTTACACTACCGTTGCCAAACCGCACTGGTTCCTTACCTTTCCTTTCGATCACAGCGGCAGTGTGGAGAGGGGGGATTTGCTGCATAGGAAACAGCTCATCTTCCATATGAACCCGCCCAGGCTATGTAGTTAAAAAACACTTTGACACTACACCATCGTCTTTCATAGACGGAAGGCTGCCAACAAACAAATATATAGTATTACAATGTGTACATTATAACACTGACTTATCCGATTAATACTTGTATCAACCAAATATTGGGATTAACTCAATATTTTTTACCGGTAAGTCATTCTCTTTACTATATATATATATATATATATATATATATATATATATCAACCCCTCCACACGAGTAGGAGGTGACACAGTCAATTTCTTAATCGGAGTTTAACAGAATTGAATTCAGAGCTTTCCTTCTCCTAGACTGATTACCTAGCCAAGGTTAAAGAGCCCAGTCTGCCCTACTATTTTCCCATAGCTAGAGGTAGAGTAGGTGGATACATACCTTTCCCAAGGGTAATAGCGCTATGTGAAATTCAAACAGCCTCGTTCAGGATTTGAACTCGGGTCGACGAGTCCATTTCCTATGGCTCTAACCATTACACCACACACCTCTGTCTGTGTGTCTGTGTCTACACGTTTGTGTTTGCGTTTGAACAAAAAATTGATACATATGATTGTCGAAACAGACTTTTTTTGTGTTATCTTTGTGTCTTTTAAAATCTCAGAAAAGTTTTACACATATCTAATATATTATTATTATTATTATTTCTTAAAACAACGTATTTATTATTATTATTATTATTATTATTATTATTATTATTATTATTATTATTATTTCTTAAAACAACGTATTTATTATTATTATTATTATTATTATTATTATTATTATTATTATTATTCTTAAACAACGTATTTATTATTATTATTATTATTATTATTATTATTATTATTAAAACAACGTATTTATTATTATTATTATTATTATTATTATTATTATTATTATTTCTTAAACAACGTATTTATTATTATTATTATTATTATTATTATTATTATTATTATTATTATTATTATTTCTTAAAACAACGTATTTATTATTATTATTATTATTATTATTTATTATTATTATTATTATTATTTCTTAAAACAACGTATTTATTATTATTATTATTATTATTATTATTATTATTATTATTATTATTATTATTCTTAAAACAACGTATTTATTATTATTATTATTATTATTATTATTATTATTATTATTATTCTTAAAACAACGTATTTATTATTATTATTATTATTATTATTATTATTATTATTATTATTATTCTTAAACAACGTATTTATTATTATTATTATTATTATTATTATTATTATTATTACGTATTTCTTAACTTAAGTTTTTCTATCGTCTACAAACAACGTCAATCGGATTCCCGATTCAAACTTAAATTCTTTTTCTTTTTTTTTTCTTTTTTATCCCAACGTATTTTAATATATCAAAAAAAATATCAAAAAATATTCTAATATATAAAAAAAAAAAATAAAAAATAAAAATAAATAAATAAGAAATATTAAAAAAAATAATAAAATATAAAAAATATAAAAATATATAAAATATAAAGATAAATAAAAATAATTTAATAATTAAAATAAATATTAAATAAATATTTAAATAAATATTAAATAAACATTAAATAGATATTTGATAAGTATTGAATAATTAAAATAAAAAAATATAAAATATAAAAAAATATATAAAATATCAAAAATATCAAAAATATCAAAAAAATATTTTAATATATCAAAAAAATATCAAAAATATATATCTGAATTTTAGTTTTTTTCTATCGTCTACAAATAACGACAATCGGATTCCCGATTCAAACTTAAATTCTTTTTCTTTTTTTTTCTTTTTTTATCCCAACATATTTTCCATTTAGTGCTTCTACGATAACGCAGCCCATTTACAACGCCTATAGCCTGGCTAATAAAGTCGATGGAAACATTTGGAAATTTTAGTTAAAGAGAAAGGCACTTAGCAAGAATGGCTAAACACATTGCTGTTTTCCTCCAAGACACGCAGTTTTGCTTATAAGAGTAATCACCAAATATACTCGTGTATAAGTCGATCTCATGTATATAGTTACAATACGAGCTATGGTCTCGACGTGTGAAGGTTGTATTCGTATGTTTTTTGGTTTCAAACACACAACTCACCACTAACATGTTTAGTCATGTTTAGTTGTTTGGTTAGATTTTACGGCATGTCAACCTTTGGGTTATTTAATGCCGAATACATTTTTGTTTTATTTATTCTTGTTGGGTATTCATTTGAACATTAGTCCTTTTTTTTTCTTTAAGAAATTTATTTCATGAATCGATGAAAATTATTATTTTTTGTAGGATTGTGCAAGTTTTACTTTGTTGTTGTAATATTGTTACATAATCTATGCATAGATTATTGTCAACCCCCTGTATTTCTGAAGGGATGGCCCCCTTTCATATCACGGGCGGGACTTTCCATGGAATATTACAGAAAGCCCGCGAAATACGTGAAGTCACGTGGGACCTGGTTGGCTATCAGTTTTCAGCTTGAACGTCAGGCAGAGAAGATGTACTGCCTTAGCTGAAGCTCACTGGACACGCGCGCTGTGATTAGTTAGGGAAATATGTTTAGTTAAATAAATAAAGGTTTAAATATATAATATGGTTTTGTGGTTGATGAATGTCTTGGCAACAAGACTGATCTAGAAGAAGAAATGAATCAAGGACGACCAACCACCAATACTAGGTCCAGACGCTGGAAAAAGAACGTAAGATACCAAAGATGAGCAGAAGAATAATAGTAGTAAGAAAAAGAAGAGTATACAACAATATTTTTTCTTTGTCATATGTTTCATTCTTGCTTATATATTTGTTTTGGTCGACTTCACCTTGATCATTTTCTTATCATAATGGAGATTGTGTGTTTGTCTGTAACCAAAACTATATTACTACTCAAGTCACAATTCCCGTATTTATTTACGTCACATTTTCCATGATTTTATTTTTATTTAACCTCATTATTAATAATTTGTTTTACATTATTAATACTGTTAGCCTTATCTACATACTGACAACATGCAATTGTATTTATATATACAACAAAATAGCGGTTTACAGTGTGAACGGAAGGCTAATTTGCATATTGATATAAAAAAATTGATTTTAATAAATATGTGTGTAATAAGTAATTTTATATTACCTACCCTTTGGGGGAACTCCTTGGTGTTTTTAAGAGTATATAAGCTCTCAGTAAACTGTAACATTATTCTAAGTAGAATAAAGCTTTCTTAAGCCTATCTGTGTTTTCGTTTATCATTACAAGGTGCATAGTAATATTGATTTCTTATTGTTTGGTTTGAGCAAAATCTCGGGGGTAAATCTTAAAAGAAATCCATTAACAAGAAGACATAACTGTAATTTTATTCTTTACCTCCTATTTTAACGAAATAGTTAAATTAGGAAAATTTAGCAATGAAAAACGGGAGTGATGGAAGAGTAAGTCTTAGTTGTTTTATTTTTCGATTATACACCCTCTGTTTCAAATCTTTTTATCTGCATTCTTATTTAGTTTCATTAGCCTTTCTAATTTAATATAATATTCTATTACATTAAATCTTAAATACTTCCACCCGGAGGGTACATATATTTGCTAGTATAAATTATTAATTTAGTGAGTACGAGAATATATTAAAAGTTTTTTGGGGTGCAGGACACAAAAAAGTTTGGAAACCACTGACTTAGAGAATAAAGCAACTCCCAGTTTAATTTACAACTGAATGATATTTGGGGAAGGTGAAGGGTTCTATGATGGTAAGTAAAAGTCTTCGGGGCGGCCTAATGTCGGTATCAGCCATGCAGCGAGGGAGTCTATTCCCTTTTCACTAGCGCTAGACTAAGGAGATTATTTTAGCGTCTGAGGTAGAGTGCCACACCTACCATCAGCTCCTTACTTTACCGCACAGATCCCTGTGCTACTCATACGCTGAGTTGGCGAGGGCGGGTATCGAACTAGGAATCTTGTGGTTTCCAGCCGAACGCTCTACCGACTGAGCTAACCTGACGTAATTTATGCCAATCCAGATTCTCGATATAACGGAGACAACTATGGATAATGCTGATTAAAATCCTTCCCTTCTTCCTAAACAAAAGCATCAATATAATTAGGGATCACTGTTGAAACGGAAACCAAATAGGTTCACGGGTCATCTAGTGTATATCAAAATTAGGTATTACCAAAAATGTCGGTACGACAGCACCTTACCCATTCTTTAAACTTTAATAAAAATTTAAAAGTTTTTTCCTAAACTTACATATAAATTGTGTTTCTATGAATTTCTTAATTATAACAAATCGCGTTAAAAAGAGCACATCTTCAAGAAAAAAAAACGGCCAAAATGCGTCATTTTGTCAGATATAATTTTGATCTATAAAATTCTTCCCTTTTACAGACTAAAAAATAATTTTTACTTAGGTTCTTCCTCTTTATAATAGAGTAAAAATTACGTTATGTTTCATTCATTTTTCCGAGATTTGTTGAATTTTAATTCATGGGGGGAAAGAGTTAAACACACGTGAAATTTTGGCCATACCTAATTAAAATTAAAGGATTTCGACGATATTTTAGACATCCTTGTGGTAGTCTCGTCTGCAGCTGGTCCTATTTCGCCTGCTAAACGACTTCAATCCCACGTTGTGTTTCTTTTTAAGACCAGATCAGATTTGGGTCGAAACTTTATAAACCACGCGCAGGCTTCACAAAAGAAAACAAGAAGAAAACGAATTCTAGAATTCACATGAATTGTCATTTTTAATCACCCTTCTGGTTTATCCTGGTGCCGATGTATAACAGTTTGTTTTTTTGGGCGGCGTAGACCCCCCCCCCCACACACACATACACACTCTGACAATGTGGACGGTAAACAAAGACTTTGGCGCTGGTCAGTTTTCTATCCCACTCTATGTTTAACAGTTCAGTTAGTTTTAAATAGAATTTTCAAAACAGAATGAATCCACAATTGGAAAACTGGCTAAATCTCTTAGTGGTTTCTAGCTGAACGCTCTACCGACTGAGCTAACCCGACGTAATTTATGCCAATCCAAATTCTCGATATAACGTGGCTTGCCCAGTTTCGAATACTAAACGACTTCAATCCCATGTTGTGTTTTTTATTAAGAAAATATTAGTCGGTCACAGGTTCTGGTCAAAACTGTACAAGCTACGGATCAGCTCCTCAAAGAAAGAACAAAAAAAAACATACCTAACTCATTCACCACGGGTAGGATGTGACACAAGGTCGCAAGTATGGGGCATCCAGCAAGGATCGAACTCGCTATTCAGTAGTAATGGATGTGAGACTAGCTTGCTAACCATTACACCATGATGGGGCATCCAGTATTTACCCAACCGATTCGCCACTGGTAGAATGTGATACAAGGATGCAAATATGGGGCATAAAACGTGGATTGAACTCGCTATTCAGTCGTAATGGATCTGCGAGATTACTTTGTTAACCATAACAACACGATGGGGCGCACACGTATGAATATAACAGCACAAAAAATTGTAGAAATAAATGGAAAAATACCCATTTTATTTTCCCATGAGTTGTTAAAAGAAATATTCTTATTCAATACTTTACGAAAAATGAAGTCTTGTAATTATTATTAGAGCTGAGACATAGCGAAGTCTTTTTTGTTTTGTTTTGTTTTGTTTTGTTTTACGGCATATCAACCTCAGTGGGTTATTTAATGCCGATAAAGTTTTGAAATAAATCAATTCTTAATGGATAATACAATTTTTTATAAATACATTTTTCTATTTAACCCATAGATGAGACCCTAACAGGTACTACCACTCCGGGCCAGAGTGGACCAGGGAGCAATGGTGATGAAGGGGTGCTCCACATTCCCCAAACCTCCAAAACTGGAACCTCACCATCAGATAGAGTTTAACGTCATTCCCAGGACATGTAGACCCGCAGCCACCGCCTTCTAGCACCCATATGATAAAGAGGGGTTGGGGCTTGCCATAAGGGCAATAGGGTTGGGAAAATCATATAGGTGCTAGGGCTTGACATGACCAGCCGATTGGTCGGAGGGGGCCTCTCCGACTGCCCGTCTAGCCCAAGATAGGGCCAAAGTGGAGTATTGCAAGTCATGGACTGCTCAGCCACCTGTGTTGTATCCTTAAGCATCACGGGTCGTCACCCACGGCCAACAGATGGCCCCATTGGGGGAGTCTTACCCCTCTGCAGAGGTGCAGTCGGGGCATTCTAATGCCCCAGCCGACAGGGCGGAGTCTATTTTGAACCAGGTTTTCTCTATACGAGAAAGTCTTTGCGGCGTAGTGGCAAATATGATGGGCTGCGACATCGAAGTAAGCGATTTCGAACTCCAGCCGCGCCATTACGTTCACTTTCGGATTAATGCCCCCCTCCCACTAAGTGTAACGTGGCGGTGGCGATATACGTTGTATAGCGGGCCTTGTCAACGTGCCTCCCAATTCACAGTACTAAAATGGTGTTCGCCATGTGGCGGTCATCTTGTTGATAAAAAAAGTACAACGCGAGAAATATATCGTCACAAGCTGCTAGCTTTTATTTCCAGGTTAGGCTCGTCTCGTGCGTCTCGTGGGCTGTATCGGAGAGGAGGAAAGGCAGAGAGAAAGAGAGAGAGAGATAACACTGCTAGATTACTGTGATCCCACAAGTGACCCAAGGTCCGATCCGTACCCTACGACTCTCAAAGCAAAAAGAGGCTGGTATTTTTCTTCGTCGTTCCACGTCACCACGTGACTTCCGGTTCCGGTCAACACCCGAAACTTCCGGTTGACATTCAATTCTCCATTGGGGAGGGGGGTCACGCCCCGGTCAAAATCACGACAACGGTTTTG
The DNA here is from genome assembly GCA_023376005.1 of Doryteuthis pealeii. Lineage (NCBI taxonomy): Eukaryota > Metazoa > Mollusca > Cephalopoda > Myopsida > Loliginidae > Doryteuthis > Doryteuthis pealeii. The sequence goes on along the minus strand of CM042156.1, from coordinate 75,936,603 downwards.
TGCTCATCACTATTTTTTAAACCTTTACTATCTCTTATTTTTTTCTTCCTCTCTTTTCTAATATAGTAGTTCTCGCTCTGGATAATCCCCATCTTGTTACACAAGCCACGAGTTAAATAATTCCACTACTGTTTTTCTACAAGGATGGCTTTGGCATTAAATTGCCCAGGAAGGTTGATATGCCATTAAACAAAAAAACTAAACCAAATCATCTATGTTACAGAAATCCAAAACACTTTTGTACATTCTCCTGTATTTGGAGGTCCTCGTGGTGTAATAGTTAACGTAGTGGATTGCAATATCGTAGTAAGCGAGTTTGAATTCAGTCGTGCTATTAGGTTCACCTTTTGACTAATTCCATTGGGAAAGGTACGAACACCCTTTATACCCCCAGTTATGGGATAAATAGTACCACTACTGATCTTCTACAAGGATAGTTTTGGCATTAAATAACCCACGAACATTGATATGCCATTAGACAAAGAAACTTTCCATAAATTCAAGACTCTTTTCTACTTTAGGTTATTATACACTATTTAGTTTTCTACATCAGCCGAATATTCCATTCCAAAGAAATTGTAAGAGGAATTACGGGGTCGCAGGGAGCACTTAATCTCCCGGTGGTCGACAATTGTTCCGGACGAAAGAAGAAAAACAACACAATTGAAAATTACACACATATTTTAACAAAGGTACAAAATTATTGCAAATTTTGATGGCATTTGCTACGAGACTTATCTGAGAGGTGAAATTACAGTTCGTAGGTGAATTAGTGTTAGAAAGGGAATCTACTCGCTTTGGTTGTAGAGTGCTGTAGAGACGCGTCCGTCTTGGTCGGCTCTCGTTCGATAAGTGCTGGGGTTTGATTCTCCCTCCAACCTCGTGTTGGCGATTCGCCCCCTAGCGGCAGGGGAAGATAATTTGACTATCGGCTTTCCGATAATTGTCAAATTAAGTAATGAGAAAATTCATTGTCCTGGCAACAAGAGATAAACTTGGTGTTACTCAAAGCAAGTAGAGGATCCACATGGCGTAGTGGCTAATGTACTTGATTGCGAGATCAAACTTCACTTTCGGACTATTACCCTTGGGAAAGGCATGAAACCACTCCGCTCTCAGTATCACTACTGTTCATCTACAAGGATGCGTTTGGCATTAAATAAGCCACTAAGGTTGGCATGCCGTTAAACAAAGAAACCAAACGCAACAGGAGGGTATTTTATATCTTTCACGATTCGTGATAAATGTTGAAAGGTTTTATTTTATCAGAGATAATAATTAGAAAGAAAATCCTGCAATCACAGCTGGAATCCTAATTCAACTCAAGATAAGCCGACATTTCCGATTAATTTATTTGTATTAGTAAGACACAAATTAGTTGATGAGTGCGTGATACGTAGAATAAGAGAAAGAAGAAATACAAAAGAGAAATGGCGTCTTTTTTTTTTTAATTTTGTTTTGGTCTTCCTCCTTTTTTCTTCTTGTGCCTTGGAGTGTTTAGACAGGGCCGGATTTATAAGGGACAATTCACCCGGAACCTCCCACCCATACTTCATTTATAAAATTTGTAATCATCATAAAATTAGTTTTATTATTGAGAAATTTACTATAGTACACAGGATGTGACACAAGGTTAATTTTTAAGCGGAGTAAACGTACTTCAGATTTTTCTTTCTCCTAGACTGGTTGCCTAACCAATGTAAAAAAAAAATAGTATACCCTTCTATTCTATAGAATTGTTAGGGGAAAAACGCATCCATGTAGATGAACAGTAGTGATACTGAGAGGGGAGTGGCCTTTCCCAAGGGTAATAGTCTGAAAGTGAAGTTTGATCTAGCAATCAAGTACATTAGCCACTACGCCATGTGGATCCTCTGCTTGCTTTGAGTAACACCAAGTTTATCTCTTGTTGCCATGATCCTGAATTTTTTCATTACTTAATTTGACAATTTCTTTGGAATGGAATATTCGGCTGATGTAGAAAACTAAATAGTATATAATCAGTGTAAAACAGTCTTGGATTTATGCAAAGTTGATGGTTTGGTTTCTTTGTTTAATGGCATATCAACCTTCATGAGCTATTTAATACCAAAGCTATGCCTGTAGAAGAACAGTAGTGGAACAAGAAAATCGTTAGGGGAAGAACGGTTGGAATCGTGCCTTTCTTAAGAGAAGAGCATTACCTCGTCTAGGATTTGAACTCGCGTCGTTGTTCTACTTTATACACCTTGAATTATGTAAAACGTTATCTTGTCTTTCCAGTTGAACTTCACGATCAGTGTCTTGACGTTATCGTGGTTGGTTGGTTAATTGATAGATTTTAACAGCATATCTACCCAGCTAGGGTTATCTTATGCTAGAAGTTAGGAAATAATATACATTGAAAGTCTATATTTACACCTTTATAGTTAATGGTTTTAACGATATGTTAGCATCGCCGGGAATCACGTTGAGGGGTTACTTTTGTATGCTAATTATCAGGTTAATGTTTATATCATTTGGTTTAATTCTATTTATCCTTAAAAAAAGGATATATGGGTTGTGAAATTAATTAGGCTAATCTCTTTCTCCAACTCCAACGTCCGGCGACAAACTCTTTCGTCCGGCAACAATATTCAAGCAGTTTTCCGCATACAACTCGTTCACAGTTTAGAAGCATTTCACCCACTTCTCAGTTGTGTTTTGTTTTATGCACATCGATCCGAGAAAAATTTATATAGGTGCATATTTACTCTCGCCATGTCTCTTGGCTTCGAGATCGCGCTTATTTAAAACTTAGTGCCAAGGCAGGCATATTTTCCCATTCATCCTGCATGACAGACAGCACCCGCTTTGCTCCACGAGACAAGTCTTCCCTCTCGCTACAGTATAGACTTTCATCTATGCTGCGTTTTCTGATGAGAGCGAAAGCTCCACATTCTATGAGGAAGTTTTTAAAACAGCAGAGTGTTTGACACTGTGGTTGTTGTTCTTGTTTGGGTATAAAGGAGTGCGTAAGTCTTGTGTAATCAATGTGTAACCGGAATGTAGTGACTTGTTCCTTTCTAGACTTTTAAAGGCTGGTCACCATTCTCCCTAAGTGGGCTTGATTAAGAAGGGTTTATTGTGGATGTTATTCCAGTATTATTGTAGGAAAGGATCTATTGATATTAGGTTTCAAGTCAGTATATGGAATCTTGGATTTGTCGGGGCCAAATCTAAAGCCAATTTGGCTGCCAAGTCAGCTCTTTCTTGGTATTATCTGATAAGTTAATTCAATTACATGGTGGAATTAACGCTTCATTGCTGGGTTCGTGTACATTGGGAATTTCCTTATGGCATTTACGCAATAGGACGGAAAAGCCAACAAAATCTAGTCATATCGTCAGGAATTGTTTGAACGCGCTGAATTAGTTATAATAATGCTTCATTACCACTAAGACCTTGCTTGATTCCAGAGGCTTTGTTAGCAGCATGACATTTTCCCCCTTCTCATATGTGTATAAAATACACCCAGAACCACGATAATAGCTTTTGTTTTCACTTAAAAAAAAACAAAAAAACGAATCTGAAATAAAAACAAAAGAGTGTTACATAGAATAACGAAAAGCTAACAATGGTATTGCCATGTTGTGTAAAACATCTGTGGAAAATTTCATCAAATCGATTCATAAAAAAACGAGATATTCTCAATTTCACTACCAAGCTATTATCGTGTTTCTGGGTGTATAAGAAAATAAGTAAGTAAAGTCATCAGGGCGGCCTAATGTCGGTATCAGCTAATCAGCGAGGGAGTCTATCCCCTTTTCAATAGCACTAGACCAAGGAGATTATTTTAGCGTCTGAGGTGGGGCGCCACACCTACTATCAGCTTCTCACTTTACCGCACATATCCCTGTGCTACTCATACGCTGAGTTGGCGAGGGCCAGTATCGAACCAGAAACCTTGGGATTCCTATCCGAACGCTCTACCGGCTGAGCTAAACCGGCCCTGTAAAAATATGGAACGCTTCACGAATTTGCGTGTCACTCTTGCGCAGGGTCCATGCTAATCTTCTCTGTATCGTTCCAATTTTAGTATATGTACTGCCAAAGCTAGTACACTGCTAGTTTATATATGGAAAACTGTGTCTGCAATATCGGAGAAATAAAGAATATAGCTTTATGGCTCTTTTATAAGATATTTATCAGCAAAGGCCTTTGTATTCAAATAGAAAACGGCATTGTCGCGGAAAGTGTCCCAAGGATGAGAATAGAATAAAAATTAAAAATAAGACGAGCTCATAAGTGTTGTTTTCCTGTGAACACCTATCGTGGGCACACCGGTCTGGGTTGCCCAGCAAAAAAATTCATTGATCAGCTCTGCGTAGATACTGGATGTTATTGCACTGGGAACTGGCGGTTACTTTTGTTCCTCTCGTCCCTACATCTGCTGGATAATCTGCGACAAACAAGAGTGTCTACATATGGGTTTTGGGGACCTTCCAGGAGCGATGACCGATAGGGAGAGGTTGTGAGGAAGAGTCATGGAGATTTGTGCTGTGGACACGATCAGTTGATGGTTTGGTTATTTAGCTATGGTTAATCAATAGTCGTATCATCGGCAACTAAACCGGTAACCCCACAGATTTTGTCTGGTGAGGAGGGCGGCTAGATACCTTGCAGGACGAAAAACAAGACCTGTAAAAGGGTGGAGGAAGCTCTTTGCTCAACGACCATCAAGCACATCTTATTATAATGGAGATTATGTGTTTTTCTGTCTGTAACCGAAACTATATTACTACTCAAGTCACAATTCCCTTAATTATTTATTCAAATTCTCCATGATTTCATTCTTTTAAACCTTCAGTTATTAATAAAAATTGTTTTACATTATTAATACTGTTGACCATAACTACGTACTAATAACATGCAATTTGTATTTATATATACAACAACAAAATAGCGGTTTACAGTTTTGAACGAGAAGGCTAATTTGCATATTGATATTTAAAATTTTATTTTAATAAATATGTGCTTGGTATTATTGATTTCTAATTGTTTGGTTTTATATTAAGAAATATAAACAAAAATATCGTGGATAAATCTTAAAAGAAATTTATTTACAAGAAGAAATAACTGTAATATTATCCTTTACTTCCTATTTTAACTAAATAGTTAAATTAGGAAAATTTACCAATGAAAGAGGGGAGTAATGGAAAATGATGGAATAGTTAGTTTCAAAGTTGTTCTATTTTTCGATTATACCCCCTCTGTTGCAGATCTTTTTATCTGCATTCTTAGTCAGTTTCATTAGCCTTTCTAATTTAATATGATATTTTATTATATCAAAACTTAAATACTTGCACCCGGAGGGTGCATATATTTGCTAGTTATTTCTAAAGTCCATCCTTCATCATCGCGGCAGGACGGTGTAAATGTGGTAGTGTCAGATCCATGCCGTAGGGCCACTCAAAACAGGTTGGACCATATGATCTTTAGGCACCCCTTTCACGATCTCGACTCACAAGGACACTTTTCTCATTTGCACCGTCAAAATCCGGTTGTTTGTTAGGGTTAGGGTTAAGTTTATAATTTAAAAATAAAAACTCTAAAAATCGTCTGTTAACAATTAACCGGATTTTGACGGTGTAAATGGAAAAAATGTCCCCACGAATTGTTTGACAAAAGGGGTGCCATAAGTAAGTAATGTCGTCGGGTGGCCAAATGTCGGTATTAGCAAGACAGTGAGGGAGTCTATCCCCTTTTCACGAGCGCTAGATCAAGATTCTTTTGCGTCTGGGGTGGAGTGCCACACCTACCATTAGCTTGTTACTTTGCCTCACAGATCTCTGTGATACTCATGCGCTGAGTTGGCGAGGGTAGGTATCGAACCAGGTTCCTAGGCAGATGCCCTATCCACTGAGCTAAACTAAGACAAAATGTTTGCAATTCTAATTTTGGTTGGAATCCAGTTTGAGTAACAATTCATTGGATTTTATGGCATGTCAACCCTTGTTGGGTTATTTTATGTTGAAGATGTTTTTTCTTATTCCTTTTTGACGACTCAATTTTTAAAAAAAATCATTTTTTCTATTCAACCTATAGTTGGGACCCTAACAGGTACTACCACTCCAGGTTAGAGTGGACCAGGGAGTAATTGAAATGAAGGGAGTACACAACACTCCCTAGAGCTTCAAAATTGGAACTTCACCATTAGATGCAGTTTACCATGATTCTTTTAGTTTGTTTGTTTGTTTTGTTTTACGGCATATCAACCTCAGTGGGTCATTTAATGCCGATAAAGTTTTGAAATAAATCAATTCTTCATGGATAATACAATTTTTTTATAAATACATTTCTATTTAACCCATAGATGGGACCCTAACAGGTACTACCACTCCGGGCAGAGTGGACCAGAAGCAATGGTGATGAAGGGGTGCTCCACATTCCCCAAACCTCCAAAACTGGAACCTCACCATCAGATAGAGTTTACGTCATTCCCAGGACATGTAGACCCGCAGCCCACCGCCTTCTAGCACCATATGATAAAAAGGGGTTGGGGCTTTGCCATAAGGGCAATATAGTTGGAAAACATATAGGTGCAGGGCTTGACGTGACAGCCGATTGATCGGAGGGGCCTCTCCGACCGCCCGTCTAGCCAGATTCTTATCTTCTCTCTTT
>CM042156.1:75927886-75929861 GCA_023376005.1 Doryteuthis pealeii | reverse complement strand
CTACCTGTCAGGCTGACAGGCGACACTCTAATATTAACCTAGGCTGGCTTCCCCGAATTTTGCGTCTTATTTTAAACTGATGTGTTAATTCGCCACTTTTGGAGTGACTTATAGCACGACGGTAATGAAAGTGACAAACAATGCTGTTTGAATTTCATTAATTGTATTTTAAATTTTTCTACACTTTGTTTTAGTATTTTACTTAGTTAAATATATAACCCATACAATTTTCAAATCTAATACTAATTACATAATTATATATATATATTATATATATATATATATATATATATATGAGAAGTAGATACACAAGCGATGTATTTATGATATGATTTTTTAGCCGACAATTTTGGAGAGAATTGGTGCTTATTTGAAGTCGTACCTAATTTTTTAAGTTAATTAATTAATAAGTAATTAATTAAATCAATTAGGCGGGCATACCTATAAATGTAAGGCTAAAAAAATCGAGAAAAATCAATCTCTGTATGTACATTTCGGCCTATTAGGCCTCATCAGCAAGCTATAGATAGAAAGACCGCCCGTGCGTGATTCGAAACCCGACTGTCAAGCTGACAGGCGGCATCTTACCTACACAAATGGACCCTCTTAGATTTTTTCGTTTGTTCAAAAGTAGATTCCTATTCACTTATAGTGACTTCTACACGACAATATGAGAAGTAGATACACAAGCGATGTATTTATTGATATGGCTTTTTTTAGCCGACAATTATATTATATATTATATATATATATATATCGTATTGTATTGTAATTATATTATATTGGAGAAAATAGATTAAAACGCTCGATTACATATGTAAAAGCTATATCTATTTATACTATACAACACCCTGACCGCAACACCATGAAGCTAAGAGATTTAGAAGAAAGCAGCGGCAAGAAAGCACCGGAACATCAACATCTTCAGGGACAGCCTTCAAATGCGACATCTGTGGTCGAAAATGTTTTTCAAACATCAGACTTCACGGTCACAGGAGGCGCTGCAACTGGGGCACAAAAACTTTATTATAGTCTTCCGAGACTGAAATGCCAATACTATACAATTAAAAAGCGTTTGTTACCATTGGTTTCAAAGCAGTGTATTATCAGCCTTGAATAATATATATATATATATATATACGTTTTTTTAAGCGAATGTTATAAAATTCCAACTGCAGTTTCTTGCCTGAGCAATTCTGCAGGGAATAATCACTTATTCTAGTCATCTACTCTTATTAATATCCCGGCTGTATCCATTCTCAAGTACGTGGGTGTACCACCCTACGTAATTCCAGAACCTACCTGGCCCAGTCTATGTTTATTCAAATGCCTACATTTGTTTGTTAACTCAGATCGCGAGTTCAATATCTTCCCTGGGTCTCTGCATTCTGCTATTTTTAGTTTTTCATTTAAACACAGCATACAGGGGTTTTCGTTTCCTTTATGTGAAGATGCCCTTTTTATTATTCTCCACTCTACCCCTGGATCTCTACCATGCTTTTCTTTTAGTTCCCAAACATATTTTGCAAGTGTGGTTGTTTCTCTGTACTTTCTATCCCTAAATGATAGCTTATGCTGTGATATCCTATGCTTTACAGGGTGCTGGGTGGCCCCTACATATATCTTGCTTTCCTTTGTGCTTGGTGATTTTACCACTGTCTCATATACTACATCAGTCAGTAAACATTTTCCTTGCACAGGGCAGGTTTGGGACCTGCAATTACAAGTTGGTTATTTCTTGTTTTTGTTTTGCTCTTTTTCTAACAATCTTTTATTGTGATTGTTAATTATTCTACTGATATTGCTCGTGCAACTTGAGATTACTTTTAGGTTGTTTTTATTGAATAGCTTTTTCTCAGCAAGGGAGACCCAGAGAAGTGTTTTTCGACCAATTTAATAAATGTTCCTGCTATTTTATTTCTCACTGCCAAGTTGAAGGGGGGGGGGGGGTTAAACATATTATATTTCTCTTTCT
>CM042156.1:75867886-75922886 GCA_023376005.1 Doryteuthis pealeii | reverse complement strand
CCCCAAACCTCCAAAACTGGAACCTCACCATCAGATAGAGTTTAACGTCATTCCTAGGACATGTAGACCCTCAGTTACCACCTTCTAGCACTCATATGATAAAAAGGGGTTGGGGCTTGCCATAAGGGCAATAGGGTTGGGAAAATCATATAGGTGTACTTATTTATGGACGATAGTGTATATAGCAGTAGATGTTTATATAGTTGTATCTTTTAATATATTATTTCTTTGTTGTAGAAAAGAAAATGGATAATAAAATCCAGGAAAAAATGCAATGAATTTTTGTATTAAAATTGGCGTCGTTTTTTGAAAAATTCGAAAAAGCAAAAGAAACATTGTTGTAATTGATTTGTATTGATTTTGTTTTTCTCTGCATTGGCGATGTTTTCTATGAATAATGTTTTGGAATAATGCATTCTTTTTAGCAAAATGAATAGATACATCTATTTAATTAAATTGAATATACATTATAATTAGATAAAATAAACTTCTTAACACAGAGAGAGAGAGGGGGGGAATGAAGGAATTTCAACATATATATATATATATATATATATATATATATATATATATATATATATATATATGTGTGTGTGTGTGTGTATAAAGTAAAGTCGGCAGGGCGACCTAATGTCGGTATCTGCCAGACATCAAAGGTCTATATCCCCTTTTCCCTCGTGCTACACAAAGGAGATTATTTTATCTGAGGTAGAGCGCCACACCTACCATCAGCTCCTTATTTTACCGCACATATTCCTGTGCTACTCATACGGTGAGTTGGCGTACATATATATATATACACGCCATCCACCATTCTGACACTCCCCATCTAGTGAGAAGAAAATCCACTAAGTAATAATATATATATATGCTCCCAAAATTTGGTTGAGCACTTTAATTAGAAGGGATTTAATTGCAAAATTCACCGTATTCGGCGTACAGCTAAACCTCGCTTTGTTTACATAAACAAAGTTTGAGGCCTCTAGTGAATTTCATTTCCGCTTAGAAATGTAGCGATTAAATAGTCTCCTATATTTGACAGCTGCTTGTGGCCGCACGGGTAAGAGGTTTGGCGAACGAAAGTTCATTCGGGTCTCGAGCCCGGCCAGAGGTAGCTGTTAAACGGTATAACCACACTGATGAGAGGTGATACCTCGAAACACGTGTCTGTGGATTACTTTATTATATATATATATATATATATATATATATATGATAAGTTGTAAACAAGGTATGTTTGGAATGGCTTTTTTGCCGACAATTTTTGGGAGAATATGTGCTTAATTGGAGTCGTACCTAATTTTGAAATTAATTAATTAATAATGAATTAGGCGGGAATGCCTATTTAAATGTATGGCTAAACAAATCGAGAAAAATCAATCTCTGTATGTACATTTCGGCCTATTAGGCCTCATCAGCAGAGCTATAGATAGGAAGGCCGCCCTGTGCGTGATTTGAAACTATAGCTCTGCTGATGAGGCCTAATAGGCCGAAATGTATATACAGAGATTGATTTTTCTCGATTTGTTTAGCCATACATTTAAATAGGCATTCCCGCCTAATTCATTATTAATTAATTAATTTTCAAAATTAGGTACGACTCCAATTAAGCACATATTCTCCATATATATATATATATAAACTTAAATTAAATTTACTATAGTTATTTTATTGTTTCTTTTTATGACGGCATTGCATTTACTATTAGTGCCATTTAAAGTCACGTTGAAAGCAATGATTCCGCTAGATCCCCAATTCCTTTGAATCCCTCTTACCTTTGGTCACTATTGACAATCGCTCTTGATGAGTCCTCAGCCAACAGGATTCCATCCTTCTTACGCATCATGAAATGCCACCCACAGCCAACAGGTGGTCCCATTCGAGGGGTCTGCCAGGGATGATCAGAACATTCTGGTTATTTTGCGGTGTACTGTCCTGTAGAGACTGAGTGCTGAAAATTGCTAATACATATTTGGAATAAAATTTGCAAAATTAGTTGGCTAATCATCGATTTTTTTTTTCTTCGTTGCCAGAAATATTTAGTATGCACAAAAATATGTCTAAAACAAAACGGATGTGATAGCTAATGAATTACCGAAACGTTGATCTCCGGTAAAGTGACGCTTAAAACATTGTTCATCCCTGAATTATCGAAGAACGATTATCTTATTTCTCTGAATGTTTGAGATGAGGCTTGAAGATTAGTATTATCTGCATTATTCGGACTGTTGTCACCATCTTCATTGTTATTAGTACAACGTTTCGGTTGATATGCCCTCCGGCCTTCTTCCGAGAAGGTTCCCGAGTCCGAAACGCTGTACAAATAACAATGAAGATGGAGACAATAGTCCGAATAACGCAGATAATACTAACGATTATCTTGTCCAGTACTTAGATGGGTAAATATTTAGAAACAGAAGGTATGCAAAACTAAACAAAACTTTGGTTTGGTTTGTTTTGTTTTACGGCATATCAACCTCAGTGGGTCATTTAATGCCGATAAAATTTTGAAATAAATCAATTCTTAATGGATAATACAATTTTTTTTTATAAATACATTTTTCTATTTAACCCATAGATGGGACCCTAACAGGTACTACCACTCCGGGTCAGAGTGGACCAGGGAGCAATGGTGATGAAGGGGTGCTCCACATTCCCCAAACCTCCAAAACTGGAACCTCACCATCAGATAGAGTTTAACGTCATTCCCAGGACATGTAGACCCGCAGTCACCGCCTTCTAGCACCCATATGATAAAAAGGGATTGGGGCTTGCCATGAGGGCAATAGGGTTGGGAAAATCATAAACAAAGCTTTGTAAATAACAATAGTAGGATTGGGGTACTTACTACTTGCATAAATCCCCAAAATGGGTTGGAAAGGGCTCCTTAGCCTTGGTCGGCAACCCATCTCAGTCAAGGAAAAGTCCGACACAAAACCTCTGTTGCCTTTCAATGGAAGGCTAGGGGAGTAAACCCAGAAAACAAATCAGGAGTCGGAGCCCCTAAAGGTGGTGTGATGCTGAAATCCAGTGCGAGCCATTAACAACTGCTACACTACCGTTGCCAAACTGCACTGGTTCCTTACCTTTCCTTTGGATCACAGCGGCAGTGTGGAGAGGGGGGATTTGCTGCATAGAAAACAGCTCATCTTTCATATGAACCCGCCCAGGCTATGTACTTAAAAAACACTTTGACACTACACCATCGTCTTTCATAGACGGAAGGCTGCCAACAAACAAATATATATATATATATATATATATATATATATATATATATATAGTATTACAATGTGTACATTATAACACTGACTTATCCGATTAATACTTGTATCAACCAAATATTGGGATTAACTCAATACTTTTTACCGGTAAGTCATTCTCTTTACTATATATATATATATATAAGTAAAGAAATAACAAAAGACTTAGTGTTTTGCATTAGCTCCCTGAAATAGACTCTAAGTCTTTTGTTATTTCTTTACTTATATATTTGCTCTGTGACTCTAACATTAAGAGCACACATTGAGCTCTCAAACTGCGACAGGTTTTTTAAATATTTACTTGTGTCGTAAGGAAGATTTCTTCTCTGGACTTTTGGATTATATATATATATATATATATATATATATATATATATATATATATATATATATATATATATATATATATCAACTCCTCCACACGAGTAGGAGGTGACACAGTCAATTTCTTAATCGGAGTTTAACAGAATTGAATTCAGAGTTTTCCTTCTCCTAGACTGATTACCTAGCCACGGTTAAAGAGCCCAGTCTGCCCTACTATTTACCCATAGCTAGAGGTAGAGTAGGTGGATGTATACCTTTCCCAAGGGTAATAGCGCTATGTGAAATGCAAACAGCCTCGTTCAGGATTTGAAGTCGGGTCGACGTGTCCATTTCCTATGGCTCTAACCATTACACCACACACCTCTGTCTGTGTGTCTGTGTCTACACGTTTGTGTTTGCGTTTGAACATAAATTGATACATATGATTGTAGAAACAGACTTTTTTTGTGTTATCTTTGTGTCTTTAAAAATCTCAGAAAAGTTTGACACATATCTAATATATTATTATTACTAGCAAATATATGCACCCTCCGGGTGCAAGTATTTAAGTTTTAATATAATAAAATATCATGTTAAATTAGAAAGGCTAATGAAACTGAATAAGAATTCAGATAAAAATATTTGGAAAATAGAACAACTTTGAAACTAACTGTTCCACCATTTTCCCTTACTCCCGTCTTTCCCTAATTGAACTATTTAGTTAAAATAGGAAGAAAAGAATAAAATTACAGTTATTTCTTTATGTTAATAGATTTCTGTTAAGATTTATCCCCGAGATTTTTGCTCATATTTATTAAGATAAAACCAAACAATTAGAAATCAATAATACTAAGCATATATTTATTAAAATCAAGCCTTCCCATTCACAATGTAAACCGCTATTTCGTTGAATATATAAATACAATTGCATGTTATTAGTATGTAGATATTGTTAACAGTCTTAATGATGTAAAAAAATTGTTACTAATAATTAAGGTTTAAATAAAAAAAAATAAAATCATGGAGAATGTGTGTAAATAACAAAAGGAATTGTGACTTGTGTAGTTTCGGTTACAGACAGACAAACCCACAATCTCCATTATAATAAGATTATTATTTCTTAAAACAACGTATTTATTATTATTATTATTATTATTATTATTATTATTATTATTATTATTATTATTTCTTAAAACAACGTATTTCTTAACTTAAGTTTTTCTATCGTCTACAAACAACGTCAATCGGATTCCCGATTCAAATTTAAATTCTTTTTCTTTTTTTTTCTTTTTTTATCCCAACGTATTTTAATATATCAAAAAAAAAATACCAAAAAAATATTTTAATATATCAAAAAAAAAAAAAAATAAATAAGAAATATTTTAAAAAAATAATAAAATATAAAAATATAAAATATAAAATATAAAGATAAATAAAATAATTAAATAATTAAAATAAATATTAAATAAACATTTAAATAAATATTAAATAAACATTAGATAGATATTTGATAAGTATTGAATAATTAAAATAAAAAAATATAAAATATCAAAAATATCAAAAATATCAAAAAAATATTTTAATATATCAAAATAATATCAAAAATATATATCTGAATTTTAGTTTTTTCTATCGTCTACAACGACAATCGGATTCCCGATTCAAACTTAAATTCTTTTTCTTTTTTTATCCCAACGTATTTTCCATTTAGTGCTTCTACGATAACGCAGCCCATTTACAACGCCTATAGCCTGGCTAATAAAGTCGAAGGAAACATTTGGAAATTTTAGTTAAAGAGAAAGGCACTTAGCAAGAATGGCTAAACACATTGCTGTTTTCCTCCAAGACACGCAGTTTTGCTTATAAGAGTAATCACCAAATATACCCGTGTATAAGTCGATCTCATGTATATACTTACAATACGAGCTATGGTCTCGACGTATGAAGGTTGTCTTCGTATGTTTGTTGGTTTGAAACACACAACTCACCACTAACATGTTTAGTCATGTTTAGTTGTTTGGTTAGATTTTACGGCATGTCAACCTTTGGGTTATTTAATGCCGAATACATTTTTGTTTTATTTATTCTTGTTGGGTTTTCATTTAAACATTAGTCCTTTTTTTTTCTTTAAGAAATTTATTTCATGAATCGATGAAAATTATTATTTTTTGTAGGATTGTGCAAGTTTTACTTTGTTGTTGTAATATTGTTACATAATCTATGCATAGATTATTGTCAACCCCCTGTATTTCTGAAGAGATGGCCCCTTTTCATATCATGGGCAGGACTTTCCATGGAATATTACAGAAAGCCCGCGAAATACGTGAAGTCACGTGGGACCTGGTTGGCTATCAGTTTTCAGCTTGAACGTCAGGCAGAGAAGATGTACTGCCTTAGCTGAAGCTCACTGCACACGCGCGCTGTGATTAGTTAGGGAAATATGTTTAGTTAAATAAATAAAGGTTTAAATAAATAATATGGTTTTGTGGTTGATGAATGTCTTGGCAACAAGACTGATCTAGAAGAAGAAATGAATCAAGGACGACCAACCACCAATACTAGGTCCAGACGCTAGAAGAAGAATGTAAGATACCAAAGATGAGCAGAAGAATAATAGAAGTAAGAAAAAGAAGAGTATAAAAATAATATTTTTTCTTTGTCATATGTTTCATTCTTGCTTATATATTTGTTTTGGTCGTCTTCACCTTGATCATTTTCTTATCATAATGGAGATTGTGTGTTTGTCTGTAACCAAAACTATATTACTACTCAAGTCACAATTCCCGTATTTATTTACGTCACATTTTCCATGATTTTATTTTTATTTAAACCTCAATTATTAATAATTTGTTTTTACATTATTAATATTGTTAGCCTTATCTACATACTGACAACATGCAATTGTATTTATATATACAACAAAATAGCGGTTTACAGTGTGAACGGGAAGGCTAATTTGCATATTGATATAAAAAAAAATTGATTTTAATAAATATGTGTGTAATAAGTAAATTTATATTACCTATCCTTTGGGGGAACTCCTTGGTGTTTTTAAGAGTATATAAGCTCTCAGTAAACTGTAACATTATTCTAAGTAGAATAAAGCTTTCTTAAGTCTATCTGTGTTTTCGTTTATCATTACAATGTGCATAGTAATATTGATTTCTTATTGTTTGGTTTGAGCAAAAATCTCGGGGGTAAATCTTGAAAGAAATCCATTAACAAGAAGACATAACTGTAATTTTATTCTTTACTTCCTATTTTAACGAAATAGTTAAATTAGGAAAATTTAGCAATGAAAAACGGGAGTGGTGGAAGAGTAAGTCTTAGTTGTTTTATTTTTCGATTATACACCCTCTGTTTCAAATCTTTTTATCTGCATTCTTATTTAGTTTCATTAGCCTTTCTAATTTAATATAATATTCTATTACATTAAATCTTAAATACTTCCATCCGGAGGGTACATATATTTGCTAGTATAAATTATTAATTTAGTGAGTGCGAGAATATATTAAAAGTTTTTAGGGGTGCAGGACACAAAAAAGTTTGGAAACCACTGACTTAGAGAATAAAGCAACTCCCAGTTCAATTTACAACTGAATGATATTTGGGGGAAGGTGAAGGGTTCTATGATGGTAAGTAAAAGTCGTCGGGGCGGCCTAATGTCGGTATCAGCCATGCAGCGAGGGAGTCTATCCCCTTTTCAATATTGCTAGACTAAGGAGATTATTTTAGCGTCTGAGGTGGAGTACCACACCTACCATCAGCTCCTTACTTTACCGCACAGATCCCTGTGCTACTCATACGCTGAGTTGGCGAGGGTGGGTATCGAACTAGGAATCTTGTGGTTTCTAGCCGAACGCTCTACCGACTGAGCTAACCCGACGTAATTTATGCCAATTCAAATTCTTGATATAACGGAGACAACTATGGATAATGCTGATTAAAATCTTTCCCTTCTTCCTAAACAAAAGCATCAATATAATTAGGGATCACTGTTGAAACGGAAACCAAATAGGTTCACGGGTCATCTAGTGTATATTAAAATTAGGTATTACCAAAAATGTCGGTACGACAGCACCTTCCCCATTCTTTAAACTTTAATGAAAATAAAAATTTAAATTGTAAATTGTAGCTTGAGTTTTTTCCTAAACTTACATATAAATTGTGTTTCTATGAATTTCTTAATTATAACAAATCGCGTTAAAAAGAGCACATCTTCAAGAAATTAAAAAAAACGGCCAAAATGCGTCATTTTGTCAGATATAACTTTAATCTATAAAATTCTTCCCTGTAAAAAATAATTTTTACTTAGGATTTAAAAAAAAGTTCTTCCTTTTTATAATAGAGTAAAAATTACGTTATGTTTCATTCATTTTATCCGAGATTTGTTGAATTTTAATTCATGGGGGAAAAGAGTTAGGTTCACATTTGGACTAATTCCATTGGGAAAGGTACGAACACCCTTTATACCCCCAGTTATTGGTTAAATAGTACCACTACTGATCTTCTACAAGGATAGTTTGGGCATTAAATAACCCACGAACATTGATATACCATTAGACAAAGAAACTTTGCATAAATTCAAAACTCTTTTCTACTTTAGGTTGTTATATACTATTTAGTTTTCTACATCAGCCGAATATTCCATTCCAAAAAAATTGTAAGAGGAATTACGGGGTCGTAGGGAGCTCTTAATCTCCCGGTGGTCGACAATTGTTCCGGACGAAAGAAGAAAAACAACACAATTGAAAATTACACACATATTTTAACAAAGGTACAAAATTGTTGCAAATTTTGATGGCATTTGCTACGAGACTTATCCTGAGAGGTAAAATTACAGTTCGTAAGTGAATTAGTGTTAGAAAGGGAATCTACTCGCTTTGGTTGTAGAGTGCTGTAGAGACGCGTCCGTCTTGGTCGGCTCTCGTTCGATAAGTGCTGGGGTTGGCGATTCACCCCTAGCGGCAGGGGAAGATAATTTGACTATCGGTTTTCCGATAATTGTCAAATTAAGTAATGAGAAAATTCATTGTCATGGCAATAAGAGACAAACTTGGTGTCACTTAAAGTAAGCAGGGGGAGTCCTCGTGGTGTAGTGGTTAACATGGTGGACTGTGACATTTGCATGAAATGGCCCAAATCATTCAAAATTGGAGGCGTCCCCCGCCCTGTGGCGTGTTGGTTAATATACTGGACTGTGAGATAAGTAGTAAGTAAGTTCAGACTCCAGTCACACTATTACATTTACTTTTGGACTAATATCCTTCAGGAAGGTATGAACCCCCCTCATCTCCCCTTGCTATGGGTTAATTAGTTCCACTACTGTTCTTCTACAAGGATAGCTTTGGTATTAAATAGCTCATGAAGGTTGATATGCCATTAAACAAAGAAACCAAACTTTGCATAAACCCAAGACTCTTTTGCACTGATTATATACTATTTAGTTTTCTACATCAGCCGAATATTCCATTCCAAAAAAATTGTCAAATTAAGTAATGAAAAAATTCATTGTCATAGCAACAAGAGACAAACTTGGTGTTACTCAAAGCAAGCAGGGGATCCACATGGCGTAGTGGCTAATGTACTTGATTGCGAGATCAAACTTCACTTTCGGACTATTTCCCTTGGGAAAGGCATGAAACCACTCCCCTCTCAGTATCACTACTGTTCATCTACAAGGATGCGTTTGGCATTAAATAAGCCGCTAAGGTTGGCATGCCGTTAAACAAAGAAACCAAACGCAACAGGAGGGTATTTTATATCTTTCACGATTCGTGATAAATGTTGAAAGGTTTTATTTTATCAGAGATAATAATTAGAAAGAAAATCCTGCAATCACAGCTGGAATCCTAATTCAACTCAAGATAAGCCGACATTTCCGATTAATTTATTTGTATTAGTAAGACACAAATTAGTTGATGAGTGCGTGATACGTAGAATAAGAGAAAGAAGAAATACAAAAGAGAAATGGCGTCTTTTTTTTTTTTTAATTTTGTTTTGGTCTTCCTCCTTTTTCTTCTTGTGCCTTGGAGTGTTTAGGCAGGGCCGGATTTATAAGGGACAATTCACCCGGAACTTCTCACCCATACTTCATTTATAAAACTTGTAATCATCATAAAATTAGTTTTATTATTGAGAAATTTACTATAGCACACAGGATGTGACACAAGGTTAATTTTTAAGCGGAGTAAACGTACTTCAGATTTTTCTTTCTCCTAGACTGGTTGCCTAACCAATGTAAAAAAAAAAACAGTATACCCTTCTATTCTATAGAATTGTTAGGGGAAAAACGCATCCATGTAGATGAACAGTAGTGATACTGAGAGGGGAGTGGCCTTTCCCAAGGGTAATAGTCCGAAAGTGAAGTTTGATCTCGCAATCAAGTACATTAGCCACTACGCCATGTGGATCCTCTGCTTGCTTTGAGTAACACCAAGTTTATCTCTTGTTGCCATGATCCTGAATTTTTTCATTACTTAATTTGACAATTTCTTTGGAATGGAATATTCGGCTGATGTAGAAAACTAAATAGTATATAATCAGTGTAAAACAGTCTTGGATTTATGCAAAGTTGATGGTTTGGTTTCTTTGTTTAATGGCATATCAACCTTCATGAGCTATTTAATACCAAAGCTATGCCTGTAGAAGAACAGTAGTGGAACAAGAAAATCGTTAGGGGAAGAACGGTTGGAATCGTGCCTTTTCTTAAGAGAAGAGCATTACCTCGTCTAGGATTTGAACTCGCGTCGTTGTTCTACTTTATACACCTTGAATTATGTAAAACGTTATCTTGTCTTTCCAGTTGAACTTCACGATCAGTGTATTGACGTTATCTTGGTTGGTTGGTTAATTGATAGATTTTAATAGCATATCAACCCAGCTAGGGTTATCTTATGCTAGAAGTTAGGAAATAATATACATTGAAAGTCTATATTTACACCTTTATAGTTAATGGTTTTAACGATATGTTAGCATCGCCGGGAATCACGTTGAGGGGTTACTTTTGTATGCTATTTATCAGGTTAATGTTTATATCATTTGGTTTAATTCTATTTATCCTAAAAAAGTATATATGGGTTGTGAAATTAATTAGGCTAATCTCTTTCTCCATCTCCAAGGTCCGGCGACAAACTCTTTCACCCGCAACACTATTCCAGCAGTTTTCCGCATACAATTTCTTCACAGTTTGAAAGCATTTCACCCACTTCTCAGTTGTGTTTTGTTTTATGCACAGCGATCCGAGAAAAATTTACATAGGTGCAGATTTACTCTTGCCATGTCTCTTGACTTCGAGATCGCGCTTATTTAAAACTTAGTGCCAAGGCAGGCATATTTTCCCACTCATCCTGCATGACAGACAGGTTCGCACCCGCTTTGCTCCACAAGGCAAATCTTCCCTCTCGCTACAGTATAGACTTTAATCTATGCTGCGTTTTCTGATGAGAGCGAAAGCTCCACATTCTATGGTGAAGTTTTTAAAACAGCAGGGTGTTTGACTCTGTGGTTGTTGTTCTTGTTTGGGTATAAAGGAGTGCGTAAGTCTTGTGTAATCAATGTGTAACCGGGATATAGTGACTTGTTCCTTTCTAGACTTTTAAAGGCTGGTCACCAGTCTCCCTAAGTGGGCTTGATAAAGAAGAGTTTATTGTGGATGTTATTCCAGCATTGTTGTATGAAAGGATCTATTGATATTAGGTTTCAAGTCAGTATATGGAATCTTGGATTTGTCGGGGCCAAATCTAAAGCCAATTTGGCTGCCAAGTCATCTCTTTCTTGGTGTTATCTGATAAGTTAATTCAATTTCATGGTGGAATTAACGTTTCATTGCTGGGTTCGTGTACATTGGGAATTTCCTTATGGCATTTACGCAATAGGACGGAAAAGCCAACAAAATCTAGTCATATCGTCAGGAATTGTTTGAACGCGCTGAATTAGTTATAATAATGCTTCATTACCACTAAGACCTTGCTTGATTCCAGAGGCTTTGTTAGCAGCATGACATTTTCCCCCTTCTCATATGTGTATAAAATACACCCAGAACCACGATAATAGCTTAGTAGTGAAATTAAGAATATCTTTTGTTTTCACTTAAAAAAAACAAAAAAACGAATCTGAAATAAAAACAAAAGTGTTACATAGAATAACGAAAAGCTAACAATGGTATCGCCATGTTGTGTAAAACATCTGTGGAAAATTTCATCAAAATCGATTCATAAAAAAACGAGATATTCTCAATTTCACTACCAAACTATTATCGTGTTTCTGGGTGTATAAGAAAATAAGTAAAGTCGTCGGGGCGGCCTAATGTCGGTATCAGCCAATCAGCGAGGGAGTCTATCCCCTTTTCAATATGGCTAGACCAAGGAGATTATTTTAGCGTCTGAGTGAGGGGCCACACCTACCATCAGTTTCTCACTTTACCGCACAGATCCCTGTGCTACTCATACGCTGAGTTGGCGAGGGCCAGTATCGAACCAGAAACCTTGGGATTCCTATCCGAACGCTCTACCGGCTGAGCTAAACCGGCCCTGTAAAAATATGGAACGCTTCACGAATTTGCGTGTCATCCTTGCGCAAGGTCCATGCTAATCTTCTCTGTATCGTTCCAATTTTAGTATATGTACCGCCAAAGCTAGTACACTGCTATTTTATATATGGAAACAACATCGGAGAAATAAAGAATATAGCTTTATGGCTCTTTTATAAGATATTTATCAGCAAAGGCCTTTGTATTCAAATAGAAAACGGCATTGTCGCGGAAAGTGTCCCAAGGATAAGAACAAAATAAAAATTAAAAATAAGACGAGCTCATAAGTGATGTTTTCCTGTGAACACCTATTCGTGGGCACATCGGTCTGGGTTGCCCAGTAAAAAAATTCATTGATCAGCTCTGCGTAGATACTGGATGTTATTGCACCGGAAACTGGCGGTTACTTTTGTTCCTCTCGTCCCTACCTCTGCTGGATAATTTGCGACAAACAAGAGTGTCTACATATGGGTTTTGGGGACCTTCCAGGAGCGATGACCGATAGGGAGAGGTTGTGAGGAAGAGTCATGGAGATTTGTGCTGTGGACACGATCAGTTGATGGTTTGGTTATTTAGCTATGGTTAATCAATAGTCGTATCATCGGCAACTAAACCGGTAACCCCACAGATTTCGTCTGGTGAAGAGAAGGCCGAGACACGATGCAGGACGAAAAACAAGACCTGTAAAAGGGTGGAGGAAGCTCTTTGCTCAACGACCATCAATCACATCTCTTATTATAATGGAGATTATGTGGTTGTCTGTCTGTAACCGAAACTATATTACTACTCAAGTCACAATTCCCTTAATTATTTATTCAAATTCTCCATGATTTCATTCTTTTAAACCTTCAGTTATTAATAAAAATTGTTTTACATTATTAATACTGTTGACCATAACTACGTACTAATAACATGCAATTGTATTTATATATACAAAAAATAGCGGTTTACAGTTTGAACGAGAAGGCTAATTTGCATATTGATATTTAAAATTTTATTTTAATAAATATGTGCTTGGTATTATTGATTTCTAATTGTTTGGTTTTATCTTAAGAAATATAAACAAAAATCTCGTGGATAAATCTTAAAAGAAATTTATTTACAAGAAGAAATAACTGTAATATTATCCTTTACTTCCTATTTTAACTAAATATTTAAATTAGGAAAATTTACCAATGAAAGAGGGTAGTAATGGAAAATGATGGAATAGTTAGTTTCAAAGTTGTTCTATTTTTCGATTATACCCCCTCTGTTGCTGATCTTTTTATCTGCATTCTTAGTCAGTTTCATTAGCCTTTCTAATTTAATATGATATTTTATTATATCAAAACTTAAATACTTGCACCCGGAGGGTGCATATATTTGCTAGTTATTTCTAAAGTCCATCCTTCATCATCGCGGCAGGACGGTGTAAATGTGGTAGTGTCAGATCCATGCCGTAGGGCCACTCAAAACAGGTTGGACCATATGACCTTTAGGCACCCCTTCCGCGATCTCGACTAGCAAGGACACTTTTCTCATTTACACCATAAAAATCCGGTTGTTTGTTAGGGGTTAGTTTATAATTTAAAAATAAAAACTCTAAAAATGTCTGTTAACAATTAACCGGGTTTTGACGGTGTAAATGGAAATAATGTCCCCACGAATCGAGATGGCAAAAGGGGTGCCATAAGTAAGTAATGTCGTCGGGTGGCCAAATGTCTGTATTAGCAAGACAGTGAGGGAATCTATCCCCTTTTCACGAGCGCTAGATCAAGATTCTTTTGCGTCTGAGGTGGAGTGCCACACCTACCATCAGCTTGTTACTTTGCCTCACAGATCTCTGTGATACTCATGCGCTGAGTTGGCGAGGGCAGGTATCGAACCAGGTTCCTAGGCAGATGCCCTATCCACTGAGCTAAACTAAGACAAAATTTTGGCAATTCTAATTTAGGTTGGAATCCAGTTTGAGTAACAGTGGATTGGATTTTATGGCATGTCAACCCTTGTTGGGTTATTCAATGTTGAAGATGTTTTATTTTATTCATTTTTGATGACTCAATTTTTTTTTAACTCATTTTTTCTATTTAACCTATAGTTGGGACCCTAACAGGTACTACCACTCCAGGTTAGAGTGGACCAGGGAGTAATTGAAATGAAGGGAGTACACACAACACTCCTAGAGCTCCAAAATTGGAACTTTGCCATTAGATACAGCTTACCGTGATTCTTTTAGTGAATCATCAATTAAAATCAACAAGAATGAGAAGGTTACTGTATTTGATGGCCTATAAGATGTACTTGATTTAACAGGGAATATTAAGACAAAATTTGTTGAAGAATTCAGTGAATGTGACTGCAACTTCATTTATGTTACTTATGTGACCCAGTGTAGTTCCCGTGCCGTAATGGCTAACACGCTAGATTGTGACATTGTAAGTGTTTGAATTCCAGTCACACTATTAGATTCACCTTAGGACAAATACCAGTGAGAAAGATATGATACCCTTTTCTCCTCGGCTATGGGTTAAATAGTACCATTACTATTCTTCTACAAGGATGACTTTAGCATTAAATATCCCATAAAAGTTTATATCTATTAATAATGGAGATTCACTTCCGGTTTTTGTCTGTAACAAAAATTACGTCACATTACCCAAATCGTCATAACATAGAATAAATACTCAAAATTTGAACATGCATCATTAGACAGTCCTCATTGTTTTTTAAAAAACAGTTTTAATAAATACATGACTGGTATTATATATCTATATATAGTTTGTTTTATTTTAATACATATTTAAAGCTTACATTTCAAATTGTTTTATTTTTTAATTCTTTAAAGAATTTGATGATTTTACTTCCTTAGGGTACAAACTCTCTGACATTGAATTTTTTACTCCCACCCCTCAGGCAATATATTTCAAAAATCTATTTTTACATCGCCCAGAGGGCGTTTTTTTTATTTTGTACTAGTATGTATAAGAAATCAAATTTGTACTAGTGTCATTAAACAAAGAAACTTAAACCTTATTTGGCTCAGTTCAAAACGAGGTTTATTTTTTTTTATTTGTCTGAAATTTTAAGATGAGGTTTGATAATTTGTATTATTTACATTTTTTAGACTATCATCTACATCTTTATTGCTATTTAGACAACATTTTAACCAATGTGCTCACCAACCTTCCTCACTTAACATAGCTTAATACTTGTACCCAGTCATTGTTAATGGAATGAGATACAATATCAACCTTTTCGGGTCATTTAATGCCAAATCCTTGTGATATTGGTTTTACTTACAGTACCTGCTGTTGCTTAAATGGTCACCCAATTAAGTATTGAACAGGCTCATCACTGCTTAACTTTAGGGATCTAACAGGAACCAGTGCTTTCAATGTGACTTGACCATAGGCCCTGATATGAAGGCTGAATGTTGTATCATCATTGGCAATTCAGTCTCGAAAGACTATGATAAAAGTTTTTGGGTGCCCCTTCAACAAGTAACACCTGAAGAATCTAAATAATACAAAATTGTTGGGGGGGTGGGCTTATATGCCATCAAATACAGTAATCTTGAGTAGTGGGTTAATGATATTTCAAATAAAACATGTAGCAAAAAAAAAAAAAAAAAAAAAAAAAAAAAAAAATTGAAAAGAAACAAGACAACAGTTTTGGAACTAAGATAATTTTTTAAAATTTTATTTTCTCCTAGTTTAATGAAAAACAGCAGTCACACAAACACACACACACTTCCATCTGATTCTCCGACCATCATCCATCCGCCCCTTCCTTCCATTCATCAGGCACAAGTTTAAGAAGTTCTTGTGTCTCTTCTAGCAAAAAAAAAAATTTTTTTCAAGTCGAAACAGAAACAAAAACAAAAAAAAAAAAAAAACAAACAAAAAAACTGGGCTTCCAGTGACAGAATTGATACTGTCTTATGGAAATCCAAAAGTTAAAACAAAATTAAAATGTAAACAAGAAAAGTTCTTTTATCTTTTTTTTTTCTTTCTTTTTTAAAAAAAAATTTTTCAAGGATAATTATCAAATAATACAAGGATTATTTTTGTTTTACAAATGTCCATGAATAAGCATCAATAAGATGCCATTTTTTTTTTCCTTTTTTTAAAAGTTTTTTTTCCATCTTTAACATGTTTGTAATCTCTTATTTTCTTTTGCTAAGATATTTTCAAACATTGCGTTGGAGATGAAAGTTATAAAAAAAAAATTTTTTTTTTTTAAAATCAAATGATAGTGACGTAGCCAGTCATGTGACCAACAAAAATAATGACCATTGGTTATTTATTATATGCAAGAAAAACAGCGGCCGGGCCAAACAGCGATGAGAGAAAGAAAGTTAGGAAAAGAAAAAAAAAAAAATCTACAGTTGTTTAAAAACTATCTTCACTTATTCAGGTGCTTGTGAAAAGGAAATAATGTTGATTATTCTTGTGAAATAAAATGAAGAAATACCTTTATAATAGAAACAATACATCTGTCCCATAATAGCTGTTACATTTAGTGTATGAAACATATATTCAAATGTAACAATTATTATGGGACAGAGGTAGTTTATTGTACAATTTTACATATTTCATATAATAAAATAAATAATTTTACAATAAAATTATCTTGAATTGAAATCTAAATAATAATTCTATCTATTGAAAATTAATATATCATTTTTTTAAACATTCAAACTTAGTTCATCGGAAAAATAATAAAAATAACATCATCATTATTATTATCATTTAGCTCTATCTTAAATACTGAGTCCTCTAAATACGCAAAAAAGGAACTAAAGTATATATATATATATATATATATATATATATATAATATATAGGTTAAATTATTATTATTGTTGGAGAATTGATTATAGAGGGCTCAATTACTTATGTAAGAGCTTTATTTATTTATAATTAATAATACAATTTAAAAGTCGGTCCTACCATTGGTTTCTGAATAGAAAGTGTTATTCAGAAACCAATGGTAGGACCGACTTTTAAATTGTATTATTAATTATAAATAAATAAATAAATATATATATAAGCAGATAAATAAAAAAAACTTTAGGTATTCAATAAATGATAAATTCATTTTGGCCTGTTGACCTCAAGACCAATGGGCCGAAATAAATCTATCATTTGATGAATAACTTAAGTTTTGTTAATATATTTGATCATATATATATATATATATATATATATATATTCCTTCATACATGCACATTGAGTTCTCCTGCCTAGCACACAGAAGTATCTAAATATTGAAAACTTTCAATATTAATTACTTATACATCATATATGGTGCAATATATATACCTATATTATTTTGTAACATTTTTTTCAAAAAGCACACAGATACAACACACTTATCTTGGACAGAAGTGTGGATCAATGCGTAAATAATACCTCATAGTTCCCTGCACATATATTAATATAATAAAATTCAATTTAGATAATATAATAAACAATTTAAAAAAAAAAAAAAACCCAACTTTACAGCAATACTTTTTTCGATTTATTCAAGAAGAAAAACAGGCCGAATATTCTTCTTTTTACTATAAAAAAAAAAAAAAAAGAGACGGGGCACTTTTATACTTTTACGCCATCGAGACAACCTCGAAGCGTTTGCACGTAGTCTGGGGGCAGACCCCCCACCTTCAAGACGTGAAGGGATTTAGGTCTGGTTAGATGTAAAAAGGTAAGAAGATTAGTGTTTATATTGAACTCGTAAAATTTGACCACACTGGGGAAAAAGATTGTGGCTGTGTTAAGAGAAACGAGACCATTCCCATCTGGCATTAGAAGCGATTATTAACTGGGGTCTCTTTTACTTTATCCCAGTAAATAAGTAAGTAAAAGAAGATGAAAAAAAAAGGAAAAAAAAGAGACAGTAAGCAATTGAATAGCTACAGCTGCTATGCATCATCATCATCATCATCACATGGTAGACAATAACCAGGGAAAACAATGGGTTCTTATTTGGCAGACATTCAGAATGAGTCCGGTGTGGGGAGGGGTTGTTAGAGAGGGAGAAAGAGGGGGAGTGGCAAGAAGTAATCGATTGTATGATAGGTTCGTTCGGACTAATTTTCTTGTTTTTCGGCCGTCTTATTACGGTCTAAATGTTATAATAAAATAAAACAATAAGGTAAAGAAATTAGCCTGAATTCACCGATAGAAAACAATTACAAAGCCTGCTGACCCCTCCCCTCCCCTGTGGGTAAAGCAAAGGTTCTAATGGGCAGAGACGATCGCATTTTGTAGAAAATGATAAAGGCAACCAGATGTCGATTATAAAAACTTTCAAGCTTAGATTATTGGATTTTTTTTTAATACTTTTCTTTTTACTTTTAAATTTGGCTTTTCAACTGTAACAGCAAAAGAAAAAAATCGTTGGAAGGTGAGAGAGAGAGAGAGAGAGAGAGAGAGAGAGAGAGAGAGAGAAAGAAAAAAAAGAAACAGAACTAAGAAATGGTGTCTAAATGTCGCCCCCCCCAAAAAAAAAAACAAACCTAAAAAAAACTGTTTGTATTATACAATATGAAGATATAGAAAAAATACAGGAGAAAACTTATACTTTTTCTCTTAAATTTGGCTTTAAAATTGTGACAAAAAAATGTTTGAAGGTGAGAGTGATTTTGAAACAGTAAGAAAATTGACAAAAGTTAGAAAGACAAAAAAAACCTAAGAAATGGCTCCTAAATAAAAAAATTAAAAAAAAGGATTTAAAAAAACAAACAAAATCAAATCGTAAGTTTGTATCATACAATATGAAGAGATAGAAAAAAAATACGAGAAAACTTATACTCTTCCTTTTAAATTTAGCTTTTAAACTATAACAGCAAAAAAAAAAATCATTTGGTGAGAAAGATTTTAAAACAGAGAAAGAAAATTGATAAAAGTGAGAGAGAGAAAACTAAAGAAATGGTGTCTAAATAAATAAATTAAAAAAACAAACCAAAAAACAATAAGTTACAATATGAAAAGATAGAAAAAATAGACGAGAAAACACTTTGAATGGCCTTTATGCTTAGCACCTGAAGAAAAAAGGGCAGCACAATTCGTCAATGCACTGGCATCAGTACAATATCTTAGATATAAAACATTTAAGATGGCAGAAACCAACAACAATTCTTTTTTCTTTTTTAATTCCCCAAAAAAATAATGTCCGCCCTTAAGTTGATAAGTAAATTGAATATAGCGACATACGTTCAAGTCACATTGAAAGCACCGATTCTTGCTAGATCACCGAAGTTAAGCAGCAATGAGCCTGTTCAGTACTTAGACTGGTAACCACTGTTAGAAACAACAGGTACCATAAGTAATCTGAGGCTTGTATACCGGACTAAACAATAAATAGTAACTTCTAAGGGAGAGAGTGGGTGCCTCATATGGTGCAATGATTAGTAAGCTTGACTATAAGTAAGTTTAATTCTCACTGGGTGCCCCTCATATCAATAGCCATACCTTTATTTAGGTTGTTTTGACTTACATCCTTTTCGAAGACACATCGCTTTTCAAAAATATTAAAACCTTAAAAGCTACATAAAATATCATTCATGTCATCTGTAGAAATATCTGTATCAATCATACTGTTAATTTTGGTTGTATCGATTGTTTACGCTTATAATTTACAGAAATATACTGATGATATAGGCTAACATTAAAAAAAGAATTACATTGACTAACATAAAAAAAACTAGGCTAGGCCTAGGTCCGATAATTGGATCTAAATAATGGCTGGTTGTAACAATTATTTACACTTATAATTTACCGAAATATACTAATTATGTAGGCTAGCAAAAAAAAAAAAATATGCTAGACTACCAGTAGGCTTCATAATTTACCAACATTTACCAATTACATTGACTAATATAAAAAAAAAACTAGGCTAGGCCTAGGTCCGATAATTGGATCTAAATAATGGCTCGTTGTAATGATTATTTACACTTATAATTTACCGAAATATACTAATTATGTAGGTGGGCAAAAAAAAAAAAAAAAACTATGCTAGACTACCAGTAGGCTTCATAATTTACTGACATTTACCAATTACATTGGCTAACATCGAAAAAAAAAAAAAAAAAAAAAAAACTAGGCTAGGCCTAGGCCAGATAATTGCATCTAAATAATTGCTATTTCAACTTAAGTTGTTTTTCGATTGAAACAATTAACAATGTAGGGTGAGGTATTACTGAATTGAAATCTTAATGTAGCAAGCTAAAAATTAGAACTGATTAAAACTATAGCATTAAAAAAAAAAATAATTTAAATAGTGTTAAGATATAAAAGGAAAGATGTGGGTGTTTTATGGATCTTGCTTGGACTGGCACAAAGCCAAAAGTATGGGTCATCCAGTGAGGACTGATATCTCTATACAATAGTACTGTTTTTTTTTAGACTGGCTTGCCTACTAATCACTACCTGGCATCAAAGCATATTTAAAAGCATTTACTAATGTTAATCCGACACAAGAATACAAGTGTGGAACACCAAGCGAAGATGGAAGATTCAATGAGGATTAAACTCCCTACTTTGCAAAACCTGATGGTGAGGCGCTCAATGTGATGGTGTAATATAAATAAGAAAGAACAAGATTGATTATATATGGTGTTAAGGCTTTTCATTTGCTTTTTAAATGAAAGCACTTTTAGTTTTGACCCCAGACCCAATTTTTTTTTTCCTTCTCCCAAGTGGACAATTCAAGATCTGTTTTATCAATGTAACAACACCAGGATGAAAACTTTTTAAAAGTTTTTAGCCTTCAAATTTCATTTTAAAAAAAAAAAGTAAAAAACTTCTCTTCTGCAATTTGAATTTCAAATGAATCGGCTATGACAGCTCAACAATGAGATTTGGATAGTAAATACAAAGATGTTTAAATGGGATGAAACAAAAAGGGTAATAAAAAAATTTTTTTTAAATGGAGTGAATTTTCATGGAAACCTGGATAAAAGATTTATCTCCCCCTTAAAAATTATGCCCAAAAAGGCAATGATTCATTAAAGAAAAAAAAAAAAAAAAAATAGAAAAAAATCAAACAACAATAACAACAACAGCCACAAACAGTGTCTCCCTCTTGTGAGAAAATTTACAATTAAAACACAGAACTTTTGAATATAAGTTCAAATTATTAATCATAACATACGAAACACTTCAGGCAGCAAACAGATTTTTCTTCAAATAATTATTGCAAGGTTCTGAGGAGAGGAGCATTGGTAACTGCTTAGCTATATCATCTTCTAGATTTTATTTTTTTGTTGGTGACAAATCAAAAACTATCAACCTCAATATTAACATGTCAAGTGGTGATTTATTATAAAGAATCTGTTTCTTTAATCACCCATTGAAAAATGTCTAAAGTGGCTTAAAAGAAGCAGAGCTGTTTTTCAAGTGGCTAATAAAAAACTTGTCTTGAAAGTGGTTAATAAAAAAAAAAATAATTTTCATTAAAGTGGCTTATAAGAAACCAACTCATCATTAAAGTGGCTAATAAAACACAGCTATTAATTTGCTCTGTCAGCTAGAACACAACTTCTCATGAAAGTGGCTAATTAGAAACCAAGTTGCCTTGAAAGTAGCTAATAAAACACAGCTTTTATCTTGCTGTGTCAGCTAGAACACAACTTCTCATTAAAGTGGCTAATAAGAAACCAACTCATCATTAAAGTGGCTAATAAAACACAGCTATTAACTTGCTCTGTCAGCTAGAACACAACTTTTCATTAAAGTGGCTAATTAGAAACCAAGTTGCCTTGATAGCTAATAAAACACAGCTTTTATCTTACTCTGTCAGCTAGAACACAACTTGTCATTATTAAAGTGGCTAATAAAACTGCTCTGTCAGCAGGTGGAACAGTATTAGATACTGTTGCACCTTTAGAATTTCTTGGGTTAATTTGCAGTCATGCTCCTGAACAGTGTGCTTCAACGTGAGAAGTATATCAAGTCGTTCATCCTGAGTGAGATGTTTCATGATGATACTGTTATTTTCTAATATCCCTTAGTTATTTAGCTCGGACAATGAATTGTTGTCATAAGTGGACGTGATCAGCTTTGATGCAGATGTCTTAAGAAAGTTTTGAATATTCTTCTTCCTGTTTTCTGTGTCAGCTTCCAATCGGTACCTTCCAGATGACTCACTAAGTCTGATTTACAATTATAGAGTTGACTATCCAAAAGTTTGTTCTGCCTCTGCTGTGTTTTTTCCAAGTAAGTTCAAATAAGAATCTCTTAACCATGACCCTTATTTTCTCGCCTTGTGTCTTGAAACTAATATCGTTTTTTTGCATAAACTTCAATGTTTTATAAATTAATGCAGACTCACTAGATGACATTTATGTGAACGAGTCATCTGGCGAGGAGGTTGCAATTTTACCACTACATAAACGAACACAGTGCAAAGACTATCCTATACTCTTCTGCATAAAACTACATGTTGGAATTACTCCACTTTGGATATTGCTGGACTGAAAATCACCCATTCTAACATCCAGTTTCAATTTTTGGTGTTTAATCCGGTTGGACTCAAATTCGTTCACAGACGATAGATAGATAGATAGACACCTTCTATTTAAGATATTGACACTCATGGTACACAGTTTTGTAGAGAAACACCTTAAAATGAATTACTGTAACTTATAGTTTACTAGAAGCGGCTATTCGGCGAAGCGTGGGTAGGAGATAAAAAACATGTTTTAATAATAATTTGCAAATATATTACTACTGAACAGCGAGTTCGATCCTCACAGGATGACCCATAAAATCACCACGTAAAAAGATTTTATTTTAATCTGGCCTGGTGGGAAGTCAGGGAGTGTTCCGTCTCTTGGTTAAGTAGCATGTATATGTATTTACCAACCCCTCCGCACAAGCAGGATGTGACACAAGGTCAATTTCTTAAGCGGAGTTTAACAGGTTTGAATTCAGAGTTTTCCTTCTCCTAGACCGGTTACCTAACCAAGGTTAAAGAGTCCAGTCTGCCCTACTATTTATCCATAGCTGGAGGGAGAGTAGGATTCATACCTTTCCCAAAGGTATTAGCGCTAAGTGAAATGCAATTACCACATCCAGGATTTGAACTCGGGGCGACGAGTCCATTTCCCATGATTTTAACCATTACACCACGCGCTTCCCAAAATAAGTAGCATGTATAAGGCTGCTTTGCGTTCAGCACCGGTCAAATTACCATAAAATAACATGTCAAAGTATACACTATCTAGCAAGGAAACAGGTACAACCCAAGATAAAAAATCTTTTATTATTACTAGCAAATATATGCACCCTCCGGGTGCAAGTATTTAAGTTTTAATGTAATAAAATATTGTATTAAATTAGAAATGCTAATGAAACTAAATAAGAATGCAGATAAAAAGATTTGTAACAGGAGAGGGTATAATCGAAAAATAGAACTGAAACTTACTCTTCCATCACTCCTGTCTTTCATTGTTATTTTTTCTAATTTAACTATTTAGTTAAAAGAGGAAGTAAAGAATAAAATGACAGTTATTTTTTTTTGTTAATGGATTTCATTTAAGATTCATTGAAGAGATTTTTGCTTATATTCATTAAAATAAAACCAAACAGTTAGAAATCAATAATACTAAGCACATATTTATTAAAATCACATTTTTAATATCAATATGCAAATTAGCCTTCCCGTTCACACTGTAAACTGCTATTTGTTGTATATATAAATATAATTGCATGTTGTCAGTATGTAGATAAGGTCAACAGTATTAATAATGCAAAACAATTTTATTAATAATTGAGGTTTAAATAAAAATAAAATCATGGAGAATGTGATGTCAATAACTAAGGGAATTGTGACTTGAGTAGGAATATAGTTTCGGTTACAGACAGAAAAACATACAATCTCCATTATAATAAGATTATTATTATAAGTGGATCCCAGCACACAATGGAACTAACCAAACTTTGAATCGATCAGTTTTTGTTACATTGATCATTCTCAAGGATCCAATTTTACTGGAATAAGAAAAATGACAACTCCATGCCCAAATCATTAATTCTACTATGAACAATACTTCCCCCCCAACTAGTCTATTCAAACATGGATTTGCTTCAGCAACTTTGGGTGCCAAGCTGATCTAAAACACCTTGAAAGGGCAATAAATCTATTCATCTTTCAATTTCTCAATTCTATCAGTAAATCCTAACTTTCTTCCTTTCTGTAGGAAAAGGAAGAGATCAAATGTTCCAGAAAAAGATTAAGACAAATTAAGATTAACCTCTTGACAACGCATGACTCGTACATATATCATGTTTGTCCATCCTTCATCCTTACTCATCTATTGAAGGGATTTACTGAACCAAGATTAATCAACTATTAGACTAGTACAAATATAGGGCACTTGGTGAGGATTGCAGTTTGTAATTGATAGTAATGACATGCAAAACCAACTTGCAAATGATTATACCACAATGAGGAGCATTAATTCTACAACTATTATTATACAATCCACTTTATACACACATCTATACATAGTATGTGTATAAATATATATATATATATATATATATATATATATATGTATAAATATATATATAATAGTATGTATATATATATTATATATATATATAGTATGTGTATATATATATATATATATATATATATATATATATATATATATATATATATATATATATATATATACATAGTACACACACACACACATTTTATTGAATTTTTAGTGAGTAATTGTATTTTCAAGATTTTTTTTTTTCCCCTAAATCTTATTTTTGATATGTAACATCCTGAAGAATCTACTCTATCCAGAATATTTTCAAGTTCCTTTTCCGGAGTTTCAATAAAAGAATTAAGTCTAAATGTTGCCGAGTTTATAAGAACAACTAAGATGGATGCAGAGTGTGATGATGCGTCAAATAAATCTGATGAAGGAGAAATCCACAAGATGTTCTTAAAACGACTAGTAGAGAAAATAGCAGAAGTAGAAGAACAGAGAACATTACAATCATAATAAGATGCCATATTCAATACTAGCGGCCCTATTATTCAGGATGCCTTGTCTGCCCAGGAAAGTGGCCTCATCAATTGATCATCTTGTTATTCTTCCTTTTTCCCCAAATACGTGACACTCCACCATGTATGTTTACATACACAAATGGTCATATGCCATCAGCACAGCATCCACAACCACCCCTATCGGTCTGTGTGGCATCCAGAATCCGCACAGGCTGGTCATCCCACACTGGAGTGTCTATGTGTAGGTCTCCATAAGAGAACATCACTTATGAGTTTGTTCTGGCTTCTCCAACAGCGTAATTTATTAGACGTCAGTTACGGCTAAAAAGAATCATGCTGAAGGTTTATTATCTATTTCTGATGTGTTGCTTAGAAATAAGCATAGAATCAGAAATAAGATGAAAAGAAATACTACAAAATTTGGAAGTGAATATTAGATATTCACTTACAAATTGACTTGGGAAAGAAAATGTTGATTTTGTAGAGGAACTTTAAAGATTGTATTCAGGAATGTTAAATGGTACAAGTTTTTTTTTTGTTTTTTTTTTGCATGTTTTGCAAAAGAGCAGATGTTTAGTTAGATAGGGGCTAAGGAATTGTCTCCTCTCCTCAGTTAAAGAATCAAATTGTGAAAAAGTTTCCGTTTGTGACTTGGGCACTTTTTAAACATTTTCTTTTTTTTGCTTAACCCTTTTAGGATCATCATCAAATCTAGTTGAATAAATTCAAGTTAGACTTTTCTTTCTTTTTCTTTTACAAACCAAAGGCAAAATTCACAAGAGAAAAGAAAATTTTAAGTGACTGTATTTGCTAAAAATGTTATTACGAGATACACAAAACTTTTGCAGGATCTTCCTTAAGAAGGAAGAAGAAGAAGAAAAAGTGGTGAAAGACTATTTTCGTTGCAGGAAGCAGTTTGACAACAACAACAAAAAAATCTCTGGCTTGATTATCAGAATTTCAAAAGCTTCCAGAAAAAAATAAACAAAAAAAAAAAAAAAAATTCCATCAAATTAATATCATTAAAAAAGTTCAAGGCCTAAGTTTCTTTCTTTTCTTAAAAAAAAAAAAAAAATGATACGGTTTATATATGTAATATAAGTCTTTGCGTATGCTTCTAAATTAGTTAGTTAAGAATTTATGAAAAAAATTTTCTGAAAAAAAATTATCTTAAGGGAAAAAAAAAAAAATGTTTTAAGAGAAATATTTTTCAGAACAAAAAGGTAAAATATCCGTTATCTGTTATTTTTTGATGTTTTGATTTTTAAGTTTTCAATTTCTCAATATTTTTACATATATCTATTTCATCCTTCGAAAAAGTCCAGTAAAAATAATTTTGTTCCAAAAAAGATTTGTCTTAAAATTCTTTTTTCATAAAGAACCAAACTGATATTTAAAAAAAAAAAACTTCTTTTCAGAATTAATTTAAATATACAAATATTCTCTGGAAATTGCAAAATAATTATTGCATAGGTAAATCTTTATAAATCTTTTTATTTCGGTAATAACATGAAAGGAAATAGTTTCTATTCTTATCACAACTGTCCAACCAGTGCAGTCTCCAGTCTTCTTCAGGTGTCTATTGTATTTATAACATAAGTAAAAGTAAGTAAAGTCGTCGGGCCGGCCTAAAGTCGGTATCAGCCAGTCAGCGAAGGAGTCTATCCCCTTCTCAATAGCGCTAGACCAAGGAGATTGTTTCGGCGTCTGAGGTGGAGCGCCACACCTACCATCAGCTCCTTACTTTACCGCACAGATCCCTGTGCTGCTCATATGCTCAGTTGGCGAGGACCGGTATCAAACTAGGAACCTCGTGGTTTCTAGCCGAACGTTCTACTGACTGAGCTAACCCGGCCCCCAAACATTTTGTCCCTGGGTGGGCTCGGACCACCAACCTTTTGGTTAGCAGCCGAATTATTTATAACATAGAAAGGTCAATTGTAACTCTCAATTTTATCCACAGGGTATGTGTCATTTCCAGGGGAAGTTTGAGAATAACAAATCCCAGTGGATTGGATAAAGGGTTGGATTTGACAATCCTGCAAAGTTATGAATGGTGACACCTGGGGAAGGCCAGAGAGTAGAGTAACTGAAATGCCAGGAGAAAGACTAGTTTGAAAGAATATTTTAGGTAAAAAATGAATAAAGAAAAGAAAAAGGTTTTTCCATTGAATAGGGAAAAAAACAATGATAGATGTTTAAAAAAAAGAAAGGAGGTGAACAGAAAACGTTAATGGAAAAAAAAAAAATGGAAGAATTTTAAAAAAAGGAAAATGAAACAATTTTTTTTCATAATCTAAAAATGAAAATCTTTAACAATTATTTCCAAAAAAAAAAAAAAAATGAGAAAAAAAAAGAAGAAAGAAACAAAAACATTCACAAATTATTATCAATCATGGAAGAAAAAATTATTTTCTTCATAAAATACATTTTTTCCTTTTCTTTCTTTTACATAGAATTAAAAAGAAAACAGTTTCAAGAGAGACATGTGCATGTGTGTATGTGTCAACAAGGTATAAATCTGTAGATAAACAAATAGAAAAATCAGTATATCATTTTATAACATTGGCAAACATTCGAAAAACCAGAAAAAAAAAAAAAAAAAAAAAAGAATAAACACACACATACATACATACGTGTATGCATGTGTGTGGTGTGTGTGTATTGTCTGGTTATTTGCAGTGGGAGACATTTTGTCTTTTGGTTTTCTAAAATAATGGTTATTTTATGCATTTATCAATATGTGAGTGTGTGTATATACAAATATACCATAAATATATAATAATTACTATTATTTAAAAGATGTTAGTGTGTGTATATGCACATACATAAACACCATAAATCTGTAATAATTACTATCATTTAAAAATATGACATACATCATAAGATTTTATATATATAAAAAAAATCATTAATATTATTCAAAATTGTTTTAACCATATATATACATATATACACACATATGTGTATATATATATATACACATACATATGTGTATATATATATACACATACATATGTGTATATATATATATATACACATACATATATATATATATATACACATACATATGTGTATATATATATATACACATACATATGTGTGTATATATACACACACATACATATGTGTATATATATATATATACACACATACATATGTGTGTATATATATATACACACATACATATGTGTGTATATATATATACACACATACATATGTGTGTATATATATATACACACATACATATGTGTGTATATATATATATATATATATATATATATATATACATAAAGATGTCTCCACACAAAATATACATTAACATATCTAATTCATACAATTTCTTTTATACACACCCATACACACATATGTATGTACAAAGATGAATCCACACACGTTCATGCACATTATATCTAACTCATACAATTTCTCATCAATCATCCGACACATACTTTATTATTTAATTATGTACATTGTATTCTATGCACTCACAATCATTTATAAAGATATCCAAGATGGTGATCATTATTATCTATATCTTCTCTCCTGTGTTATAACTTTTCTTGGTTATATCTAACTTATTAGTGAAAGGGATCTTTCAAAAGTCATTACATATTAGTTTTTATTCAAACCTAAAATTAAAATAATTAACTCTTATTGTAATTCTATGTTCATCACATCTTAAAAAAAAAAAAAAAAAAAGATTGAAGAACTTTCATAGAAACAGATTTTTTTGTCCTTTTAGATTAATACTTGGTGCTACTAAATTCATAAGAAATAAAATTTATTGCTTTGTTTTTAAATTTCAGTTAAACATGTAAAATTATTTGTTTGTTTATAAAAGTTATAAAACTGAATTGTTATTTTTCTGTTTTGTTTTTACAAAAATGCCAGTGAATAAAAATGACAGTAGATAAATTATGTCACTACTTATTAATAATTTTGACTTATCATTCATTTTGTAATGTAAGAATTTTGAAAATTTATATGATGAAACTGTTAATACTTACTAACAATTTAAACTTTTATTATTATTCATTTTGTAATGTAAGAATTTTGAAAACTTATAAGATGAAACTCTGTCAATATCTACTAATAATTTTGACTTGTATTTTCATTCCTTTTCCTAGTTCAAGTTGCTTTTTATTGATGTTTCTCAATGTTGCTGAAGTAACAACCCAAATGAGTTGTAAGAAAAAGCAACTAGAATTAAAAAGATGAAGGATAATACAAGTCAAAAAATTAAAAAATTAGAAAAAAGATTTCTCACTTTTTTTTTCTCTATCTCTCTCTTTTCACTGTAGCTTTTAGGAGCCAGAATTTTAAAAGAAATCCTTGTACATTCTTACTAAGGCTTTGTTTTTAAAAAATTATAACATTTATTAGAAAAAAAATTTAAATACAACAGATTTACAATAAAAGTTTAATTTCTACGGTAGGTTTCATTTCTATTTAGCCAGTTCAAAAAAAAAAATCTTTTCCAAATCTCTCAAATGCTGTTTTGAATAAAATAAAAAAAATAAAAAAAATATGCAAAAACTCAGCTAAGTTTGAATCTTTTAGACAAAAACATTTTGTGTAATTTGATTTTTATTGCTTTGCTGCTGTTGTAGAATTATAGATAGCTTAACAAGAGGTTGGTTTCTTTATTTAATGGCATATCAACCTTCACAGGGTTATTTAATGCTAAAGCCATCCTTTATAAGAACATTAGAGGTACTATTTAACCCATAGCTGGGGGGTGGGATGAAGGGGGTTTATACTTTTCCCAAGAGTATTAGTCTAAAAGTGAATGTAATAGTGAGACTGGAATTCAAACTCGCTTACGAGAATGTTGCAGTCCAGCATGTTAGCCACTATGCACAGGATCCCCCAACAAGATAAAGGGAAATAATAAAAATTAAAAAAAGAAACAAAAGTAGGAAAATGAACCAACCCTTTATTATCAATGAAAGGATCTATTTTCTGATTATTTCAGAAAATTGATTGCATTATTTTTGTTTTAATGAATTTCGTTTAATAAACATCTGGTTTTAAGAAGTTAATTCTATAATAAAAAATTAAAAATTAAAAAAAGGATATTTAAAAAATAAAAAAAGGATATTTAAAAAATAATCCTCATTTTTTTTTTTTTTTTTTTTTAATATGTCAATTTCATTATTCTTTATGCTTAATAAAAACGAAAAAAAAAAAGTAAAAAAAATAATCATTTTCCAAATAAGAGAACCATTTTATGAGGAAGTCACCATTCAACATGTTTAAGGTTATTTTATACAGGACCAGAAATCATTTTTAATTAAAAAAAACCCAAACAAATTGTGTTTCCTTTTATCTATAAAGAGGTTGCTTTTTTTTCACCCTTAAACTGTTTTTTTTTTTTCAAGAAGTAACATTTCCTCATCACAGATATTTAAAAAAAAACAACAAACTATGATTTATGTATAATTTCTAAGAGAACCATAAATAATATAGGATTTATAAAGAGCACCATTTTATATAG
Source organism: Doryteuthis pealeii (assembly GCA_023376005.1). NCBI lineage: Eukaryota > Metazoa > Mollusca > Cephalopoda > Myopsida > Loliginidae > Doryteuthis > Doryteuthis pealeii. The sequence continues at coordinate 75,892,297 of CM042156.1, read as the reverse complement.
CAAAGTATTTAACATTACAATATTTTATGTTATATCTTAAGATTTTGCAGAAGTTTGATGTTAGGTAATAACATTATTGTATCATTTATTGTATTAAACTGATTAAACATATAACTGTATGATATCATAATAGAGATTTCTGTATACAACACCATATATATATATATATATATATATATATATATATATATATATATATATATATATATATATATATATATGAAATAAATATTTTAGAATAAAACAAACACATGTTAAAAATCGTTAAAATTTGTTTTTTCTAAAATATTTATTTCATACTGTCAGATTCACTTCTATTCACTTTTTTCATACATACATATATATACATATATATATATATATATATATATATATATATATATATATATATATATATATATATATATATATTGTATTAGAGAAAGGAAAATAATGTGCTCAATTACATGTGTAAGAGCTATATTTATTTCTTATGGTACATTATACAATTAAAAGGTGTTTGTTACCATTGGTTTCAAAGCAGCATATTAGCTGCCTATCCTCAAGATAAAGCGCCCTGGAAATATATATATATGAGTATATGAAAAAAATCCCATAAGAATGTATTATCACAAAACTTCGATTGTATTGCTTCTCCTGCAGAAAATGGTAAATAACGAAACTTTAAAATAGTCAGGATTCTTTATATGCATTTTCAACATTAATCTAAGCTTTAAAAATAACGTTAGATGAGTCAATTTAATTTGAACAACTCACTATTGATAAAAATTGTCAAAATTAAAACCAAAACTGAAGAAAGAATCTGAATGATGGACATAGACATTTCTTTCTGTTTATCAGAAAACCTGTTTTGGTGCGGATGAAACATAGATTGACACAAGGCCATGAAGATTGAACTCTCTACAGTAATAATGGTTTAAAAACAATAAATTCAATAATCACTATTCCACAGCAAGGAAGGTGTCCAGTCGTGTAATGGTTAGCACAGTAATCTTGTAGATTCATTATTACTGAATAATGAGTTCAATCCTCACTGGATTCCCTATAAAAAAATTAAAAAAACATAAAAAAGACCTTGTGTTAATCCAGTCTAATATTATATAATTTTTTTTTCTATTTCACAGTAAGGTGTATACACACACAGAACCATCTTCTAAGATGGAATGTAAGTCATCCGAAAATTAAATAGCAAGTGTGTGTGTTGTGTGTGGAGGGGGTTAGAATTCCTAGAGTGACCACATAAGCAAAACTGAAGTTTGTAAATGCTTTGGAAGATTATCAAGTAAGGGAGGGGGTTAAAATAAGAGGAGGTAAAAAGTCTGCCTATATAAAGAAATGTTTATCTATCGGCTAACAAATGCTTTGAAACCTGTGCAAATTACTAGTCAATTTTTACTTTTGTCATATAATACCTAAATAAATCATTTTCCTGACTTCCCACCAGGCCAGATGAACATATGATCTTTTTTTACACAGGGATTTTTATGGGGCATCCAGGGAGGATCAAACTTTCTATTCAGTAATAAGGGATCTGTGAGACTAGCTTGCTAACCATTACACCATGATGGGATGCCTAAAGCACCTAAATAATGAGAATGGAATCATCTGTTTTTTCCTATAAATAATGTCTGACGAAACCTTAGAAGAGAGAAACGAGATCCCACAGAACTTAATTTAACCTAGTAATTGCTAATTACTATTAACTTTGTATATTTGCTTAGTAAACCTTTTTCCCTATCCTTAATACTCATTGTTTCTTCATATTATTTCTCATCTAACATTGATACTCAAGTTACAACAATTTCACACAAACTTTGCCAAAAATAAAACTGTATTTCTTATTGCCATAAAAAGTGTCCATTATTATGTGGGACTGTCTGTAAAAAACAGACGTATGATATGCTGTGTTCATTTACAATCACCGATGTTGTTATAATAATAAAAAAGAACATTGAAATTAAACAAAAAAATACAGTTATATTTTCATGTATGTATATTCATAGAGAGCTCTTTACTGGCCATTATGACAGATGGAGACCAAAGAAGTGATACAAGGACTGCTGGGGAAAAAAATCCTCAGTGCCTGTCACATCAACCATGACCTTTGGTCCAACCTAGCTGAGAACCATGAAAATCAGCCATGAACAGACCTGTAGTCAATTTGGACCACCCCCTTAATTTTCGTTCATGAAGCCAAGCCATGATGATATTTATGTATCTTTCATTTTTTTATCTCCTTTAAAGCGAGAGGTAGACATGATCAACATGTTGAATCACATTAGATTGAAAATAACAACACTAAAAAGTTTTTTCATGACAACATAGTGCAGCCATCATGCAGGATGGTCCAAAAGTCTTGTCACCCCCTTATATATTGTTTAAACTTTCATTTTTTTGTTTTAATATCATATATGTAATTATTTTACAAATTAAAAATTAATATGTAAATTTTACGAATTAAAAATTAGATCATTTCAGTTTGTATTATGTAATTATTTTACCTCTAAAAAAAAAAAATCTTTAAAAATTAAATCATTTTATTGAATTTTCGGTTGTATATTATATCATTATTTTACATCTTATGAGAACCATGAGGATCAGCCATGAACAAACCTGTAGTCAATTTGGACCACCCCTTTAACCTTCATTCATGAAGCCAAGCCATGATGATATTTATGTATCTTTCATTTTTTTATCTCCTTTAAACCGAGAGGTAGACATGATCAACATGTTGAATCACATTAGATTGAAAATAACAACAGTAAAAAGTTTTTTCATGACAACATAGTTGTATTATGTAATTATTTTACCTCTAAAAAAATTTTTTTAAAAATTAAATCATTTTATTGAATTTTCGGTTGTATATCATATCATTATTTTACATCTTGTCAGGGTGATATGACTTTTGGACCACCCAGAAGTATATTCATGTTTATTTTTACCTTTTCATTTGTTCTCTTGTTTAAATTAAGAGAGTGACATGATAGATAATTAGAGTCAAATTAATTGAAAATAAAATCTGTAAAAAGATGAAAATTATCTATCTAGCATGTTTTTTTCTTTTTCAAGACATCAGCCCTCATAGAGGGTAGTCCAAAAGTATTATCGCCCTTACATATTGTTTTAACTTTCATTATAATATACAGGGGTGGCAAAAATGTCACCCCATCCTGAACTTTCAAGTCTTATGACATGAGACAAAGAATAAGTATCTTTAAACCTTATCATTAAACATCATAAAAAACCTTAGAATTCAAGTTACTTTGATAGACTATTCAAGATATTTTACAGCAATTTTAAAAATGCATCATTAATGAAATAAATCTGTGGGGCTTTTTGATGATTAAACAGCCTTTGGAGATTAAAAAAAAAAATTTATCCAACAGGTAGTATTTGACACGAGGTCATGAGTACGGGGCATCCACCAAGGATTGAACAAGCTTTTCACTAGTAACGGATTTGCAAGACAAGCTTGCTAACCATTAAAACATGAAGGGACACCTTTGGAGATAAAAGTCCCCTGAGTTTCTATTCTGTGTACAACAAGAGAAAAGTTATCACATTGAATATGAAATAAACATTAACTATGAACATAGCTTCAACTTTGACATTTTTATAACATTGTGTTAAACAGGCAAGAGGTGTACAACACTCATATATATATATGATATATTGTATAACACATGATACACACGATCTCTCTCTTTCTCTCTTTCTCTCTCTCTTCTCTGAGCTGACACTAAATTCTCAAGTGCCAATAATACTTACAAATTCTCCATGAAAAATTTTTCTAGTTTAAAAAAAAACTAGAAAATTTTTTTTATAAAACCCACACAGGCAGAAAAAAAAAATTTTTTTAACTTTACATTTTTTTTAAATCCTTGAAACAAAAAAAAAAAAAAATTTTTTTTAAACTTTTCATTTTTTAAAAATCCTTGAAACAAAAACAAAAAAAAAAAAAAAAAAATTTTTTTTTTCATTTAAAATTTCTTTTTTAAAAATCCTAGGAACAAGTCATTAAAAAAAAAAAAAATCCCAGGAATCAGTTGTTTTGTTTTTTTCTTTTGTCTTTTTGTTGTTTTTTTCTTTCTTTTTTTTTTTGCACCACAGTACTTTAATGTCTGAGACACTTAACACAGGTTTCATAAAAGATACTTTTTCAAATAAGTACACAAATATGACGGCTACATTCAGATATGTTTTGTGACACATTGAGAAAAAAAAAAAAAGAAGCTCAATTTTGTTTTAAATCAAACCAAAAAAAAGTTCATCTTTAATTTGAACCCCTGTGATTAAGTTAAAAAAAAACATTTTACGACAAGGATCTATAATTTATAAACATTCACGAAACATGTAATTCATTTTTTCATTTTAAAAATAAACTTGCATACTATCTCCAAGTAAGAAAAAGAAGATAAACTACAAATTTACGTGAAAATATTTCACATTTTAAATAATATGAAATAACTATAACTTTGATATATATATATATAAAAGTATTGTATGTCATATAGTATACAGCATTACTTTATATATTACTGTATTATATGTAATACGAAAAAAAATATATATCATTATTGAAAATGACATTGTATACTAGTGCATATACATACACACATGCACAAACACCTTGAATAACTTGCCAACAAAAAATAAGTAAATATTACCTGAGCTTCTAAAATTTACCATAAGACAAAAAAAAAATCTTCACAGTGAAGTTTTTATTTATTTTTTTTTTTGCCAGCTTTTTTCCTTTCCTTTTTTTTTTTTTTTTTTTTCCTGATTACAAATTTAACGACAGTATCATTCTTTTATTTATTTTATTTGTCTCAAAAAAGACACCGAAAAATGATTTTGATTTAAAAAAAAAAAAATAATAAGAATTAAAAAAAAAGTAAAAACACACACAAAAAAAAAATACTAATAGCAGCCATCACCTAAAACAGTGAAAGAATCAACACTGAGGATCATCTTCATGACTTGATCCCTTGTCAATCGAGGCTCGAATCACTTTGATTTCAATATTACGCATGGATCGCTCGGTGGGTACATTGTCACTGGATTCGCCGGGCTGGTTATTCAATCCGGCCCGGTTGATGACAATAATGTCGTCATCGTCAACATCATCTGCGTCCACGACTACTTGTTTATCTTTACTCACGTCCATGTCAGAGACGACCATTTTGGCAATGTCACTGATGCTGTCAGAATCATCCAATGAGATTTGTCGCAGCCTATTACGGATCACCCTTTCCATGCGTCTATGCTCAATCTCCTCAGCTTGCTTTAAGGCCTTCTCTTCAGAGTTCAAACAGTACTTCTCATCGGGATCAAAGTACATCGCTGTCGCTGATGGACTGGGGCTCTCCATCAGGCAAGATGTGTCGATTTCATCTGTGATGGTCGTGTATTCTGGATTCAGCGAGGTGAAAAGTGAGGCCATCTGGCTGGCAGGACTCCCAGAGTGAGACTTGTCAGCTACATAGAAAGATGACCCAAAAGGAAGGTTGTGGCTAGGAGAACTAGGTGTGTCTAGTGGGGAAACCGGGGTGTGGCCTACCACCCCGGATGTACCCTCGGACGCAAGGCTGAACTGAGAATCTTTAGGTTTCAGTAGGTCCAATGTCATGGTCTTTCCTGGAACCAATGTTGCTGTGCGTGTATCAGCTTCAATGCATGCTGTACTATAAGCCCCCTTCTCTGGCAAGGGTTCAATGCTAAACTTGACAGGAGGGCGACTCGATGATATGGTTGAAGAATTAGAGGTGTCCGATGAAGATTCGGCTGAGTTATAAAACATCCTGGTTGTCTTCCGGTTTTGCAATGTCCACATGCAGATTGGAGTTGCCGTTGCGCCGTTGCTGCAGTTTGCGCATGTTGGAAACACTCTGGTCTCCTTTTTTTATGAGTTCTTCCTCCACTTCAACAGGATCTGGGGCGATGGGAGGTGGAGGTTCGGTTCCTGGGCGGGGTGAGCTGCGTTGCAGTGCTTCATAAAACTGAAACAACGAATGCCGCTTAATCTGCAGTGGACTAGTGCAAGAAAACTTGGGACTGCGGCTGCGAAGGCTCCATGATCGTTTCAGGCCAAACGATGGACTCCTGCGATTCGATAACGAGGGGCGGGAGTACTCCGTACACCTGCGCATACGATCCTGGATACCTGGTCTCTTTGTAGGATTCAACAGGGAACTCTGGCTAATCAAGACGTGTTCTCTATGTTGACTGCCGCTGATTGATTTAGCCTGGCTACTTCCATCAGTGTGGTGAAGGGATTCTTCACTGGTGTAATCCATTGGGAGTTCTGGATCAGAGAAAACGGCGTTCGGATTATTAGCCAGAACATTTTCAATAAGGGACAGTGAGTCTCCCATCTGTGTAGCAACTTCTTCCAATTTGGATAAACGAAAGTCTATGGCCTGGTGAGACATTCTGATTGCATTTTCTTTTACATACATGTCATCCATACGCATAGTCATATTCTCCACTCTGAAAAGAGAATCAAAATGTGTTTATTAAATCATACAGTTTCTAGAAAAATATTTCATTCTTATAGAAAATTAAATCAATTATCAATTAGTAATTTTAATGAGTAGGCATGAACTCTTAAATTTCCACCCTAACTAATTCTTAGGAAAAATCATAATTTCTAGAAAAATATTTCATTCTTATAGAAAATTAAATCAATTATCAATTAGTAATGTTAATGAGTAGGCATGAACTCTAAAATTTCCAGCATAACTAATTCTTAGGAAAAAATCATAGTTTCTAGAAAAATATTTCATTCTTATAGAAAAGTAAATCAATTATCAATTAGTAATGTTAATGAGTAGGCATGAACTCTAAAATTTCCAGCATAACTAATTCTTAGGAAAAAATCATAATTCTAGAAAAATATTTCATTCTTATAGAAAAGTAAATCAATTATCAATTAGTAATGTTAATGAGTAGGCATGAACTCTAAAATTTCCAGCATAACTAATTCTTAGGAAAAAATCATAGTTTCTAGAAAAATATTTCATTCTTATAGAAAAGTAAAACAACAGTTGTCAATAAGTAGTGCTATTGAGAAGTAAAAGTTTTCAGAGGAGGCATGAACTCTAATATTTCCCCCAATGACTAATTTATAGGGAAGAAAGTGTAAGTATAACTGGGTGGAAAAGACAAAAATATGCTAAGAATTACAATTTATCAATTCCAAATATACATTATTATTACCATATATATATATTTAATATATATATATATATATGTCGGATTAATTTCCTCATCGTATTTATATATATATATATATATATATATATAATATAAATAAAGGTTTGTTTTTATAGTATATTCGAAGCATTATTTGTAATTGAATAAGTTGTTTTTTTTTAAGTCAGCGAAAAAATGCGTTGAATGTTGGAAAAACATATTTATTTATATCTTTTGTTTTGTTTTTTTTTTTTGTTTTTTTTTTTTTTAAACATACGAAATTCATGAACTTAGCTGAACTTTCAAATTTCAATTTCAGCATTCATCAACGTATTAATATCAAATGTTGATTTTTACCAAACATGAATGGGATGAAAACTTCTTACTACTCTGATGATGGACTTTGTCTGAAAATATTAACTATGTTTAAAAAAAACAAACAAAAAAACAAAAAAAAGCACAAAAGATATAAATAAATATGTTTTTCCAACAATACAACGCATTTTTTCGCTGCCTTCAAAAAAACAACTTATTCATATATATATATATATATATATATATATATATATATATATATATATATATCATAGATTTACAAGTGTGAGTGTGTTTTAACTACATGGCCTCTGTTGTAGTAGTATGCAACACTTGGTCTTTTTAATGAGGGGTCTGATTTACATACCCATGGGCAAGGTAAAAAGAAAACCTTGGTCACTAAGACCACTAACCTATAGATGGGACACTAACAGGTACTACCACTCTAAGTCTAAGTGGACCTGGGAGTAATAGCAATAAACTGGAACCTCACCATCAGATGCAGTTTAGAGTCAATACTTGGGACAATCACATACAATCACATCCAAAAGGCCAGAGAAAGTGTGTGTGTGGGTGCGTGCATGCGTGTGTGCACACTATTTGAGGATACTTGGATTGAATTTAATTATACTCTATCGCTTAGCAACTAACTGTCCACAAACATCACACTTATTGCATTAGTAATTTGGTATAACATAAAAATTGACGAATAATAGATAAAACACAAATAACTTCATTCAATTGATACTTCATCTTGATGTGTTATCAAGGCTTCATCAGAAGTTTATTTGAGACAAAAACTGCTGTGTGTATATATTGAAAAGGTGGACGGAGAGGACGGATTTGTCAGAAGGTGTGAGGAAAAAGAGCGAGCAATATATACACACACACAGCAGTTCTGGGCTCAAATAAACTTCTGGAAAAGCCTCATTAGCACACTGAGGCAAAATATTAATCGAATGAAGTTATTTTGTGTTTTATCTGTTATTCCTCAATTTTCAATCCAATCTGTTATTTCCTCGTAAAAAGCAAATCTACTTCAACTGATTATTTTCTAATAAACTGTCAAATGTCTTTTTGTAAATTGTTTATCGCTGACAAACCCTTCATATATCAAGATGGGGGAAAAAAAAAAAAAAATTCAGCAGTGCCTTTGCGAAGAGCAATTTTGATTACCTGGATGTGAAGGCACCAGAAATTGAATTTTTTCTTCAAACAACAAAATAAAAAGGGAAAAATTAAAAAGATGATTTAAAAAATAAAAAACAGAAAAGAAAACGGGTGACAGCGATAAATCGGAAGGAAAATTATAAGGCTGTTGCAAAAATAATTACTGTTTTTATCATTTTAAACTTAGATGCGCATTTTGAAATAAATATTTAACTATACTTAAGTAAGTAAAGTTAGAGTGGTCTATTGGCGGTATCAGCTGTACAGCAAGGGAGACTATCTTGTTGGATTTTCTTGGTATATATATATATTTACCTACCCCTCCGCACAAACAGGATGTGACACAAGGTCAATTTCTTAAGCGGAGTTTAACAGGTTTGAATTCAGAGTTTTTCCTTCTCTTAGACTGGTTACCTAGCCATGGTTAAAGGGTCCAGTCTGTCCTGCTATTTACCCATAGCTGGAAGGAGAATTGGATTCATACCTTTCCCAAGGGTATTAGTGCTATGTGAAAATGCCAACAGCTTTGCCAGGAATTGAACTCATGTTATGAGTCCATTTCCTACAACTCTAACCATTAGACCACGTGCCTCCATTTTCTTGGTATATAAGGTGTGTGCGTCTTCCCAGCCTATATTTATAGACTGAACAAGATCATGTGGTCTATTCCTTAGCCAATCACTGGCCATACTGCATGGCTGATACATTACTTAAACGCTGATTTCTTTCTTGAGTCTACTCACAACCATCGACGAAGGAACTTAGGATTGTCTACCTGAGAGGATTACCAAAGGATTCAAATCGGAGGACTCTCTACCGAGAACCAAACTGGCCAACGATAGCCCTTAAAAAACTTAACATATTCGCTTTTTGCTAGCGCTAAACCAGAGAGATTGTTTTTGCTAATGTGGAGCACCACCCCTACCATCAGTGCCCCACTTTACCACACAGATCAAATTACCCAATCTGTGCTACTCATGTGCTGAGTTGGCGGGGACTGTTATTGAACCAGGAACCTTGCGATTCCTAGGCGGGTGCTCTACCAACTGAGCTAAACAACATCTTATTATAATGGAGATTGCGTGTTTGTCTGTCTGTAACCGAAACTAAATCACTTCTAAAGTCACAATTCCCTTAGTTATTGACGTCACATTCACCATGAATTTGTTTTTATTTAAACCTCAATTATTGATAAAATTGCTATACCTTATTAATACTGTTGGATTAATCTACATACTAATAACATGCAAGTATATTTATATATTCAATAAAATAGTGGTTTACAGTGTGAACGAGAAGGCTAATTTGCATATTGATATTAAGAATTTGATTTTAATAAATATATGCTTAGTATTATTGATTTCTAATGGTTTGGTTTTCTCTAGACAAATCTGAGCAAAAATCTTGGGGATACATCTTAAAAGAAATCCATAAACAAGACGAAAGAACTGTAATTTTATTAAATACTTCATAATCTAACTAAATAGATAAATTAGAAAAAATGAAAGACGGGAGTGATGGAAAATGATGGAAGAGTTAGATTTAAAGCGGTTCTATTTTTCGATTATACCCCCTCAGTTTATCATTTTCTAAATAGTTTCTAATTTGATACAATATTTTATTACATCAAAACCTAAATACTTGCATCCGAAGGGTGCATATATTTGCTAGTAATATTTAATTATATCTAAGCAGCATTACAACAACTTAATATTTAACTATATTTATGTACCAATAAAATAAACTAATATTTAACTATATCTATGTACAGTTATTAGAACATCTGGCTAAGAATTGCAAGGTTCAAGGTTCAATACTAGTCCCTGCCAACTCAGCGCATCAGTAGCACAGCTTGGTAATCTGATCTGTTTGGTAAAGCACCTAGGAGAGCTGACAATAAGTGTAGTTCTCCAATTCCACGAAAAAAAAAAAAAACAATCTCTCTGGTCTAGGGGATATACTATCTTACTGTACGGAAGATACAGACAATAGGCCGGGACGGGTTAGCTCAGTCGGTAGAGCGTTCAGCTAGAAACCACAAGGTTCCTAGCTCGATACCGGTCCTCGCCAACTCAGTGTATGAGTAGCACAGGGATCTGTGCAGTAAAGTAAGGAGCTGATGGTAGGTGTGGCGCTTTACCTCAGACGCCAAAAACAATCTCCTTGGTCTAGCGCTATTGAAAAAGGGGATAGACTCCCTCGCTGACTGGGTTGATACCGACTTTACTTACTTTTACAAATAACCTAATATCTAATTATGTCTAAAGTACAGATTTTACTCAACTAATTTCCGCTAAAGGTTTTGTCTTCATTGTTTATTCTTGCTTAAATTCATAATGGCAAATTAACGACTGAAAAAAAAATACATTTTGGAGTAATTTTATTGTACGAGTTCAGAAAAAGACATAAAGTAGTACAAAACTACTCATACGATCAACCAAACATTTTGGCCAGGTTCTGTCAATTGACGTACAGTTAAAAACAGCTTTTAAAAAAACGTTTTAATAGAAAGAAGAACCTTGAAGATGAGAATGGTTGTGGATGTCCTTTTTAGCAATCTTTGACAACAAATTGAAGTCCATTATGGAATTGGACCCACTCAAGAGGTCGCGGAAGAAATAAATGTTAGCTATTTGACATTTGTTCCAAATCGGAAACAAAAAGCCAAACAAAACGAGGAGGGCGTGGTTGAACAAAAAAAAATCAATAGAATTCACCATTATGAAGTCTGTTCTGTGTTTCTTTTGTCAATAAAAACAATCCATTTCTTGATCGCATTTCGACGAGAAATGGATTATACATGACAACTGATAGCATTCAATACCAAAACACTCCCCCCCCTCCTCGTGTACCAGAGAAGTATTGACAGGAGATAGACAAAATCCATCAAGAGTAGAAAAATTGGTAATTCATGAGGAAGTGCGTCCCGGTCTCCTGCCTCAAGAATGCTGCCCGGTGACTATGAAAATAACAACCCAGCTCAGTCTATTCAAAATTATCCATCTATCTATCTATCTCAATTTGTTCATATTTATCTATATTACTTTAAACACTAAGATTTTTTTTTATTCATGTTTGTTTAATGTCTTGTTTTTAGTTTAAATAAACAAGAATTACGACAAAAAAAGAAGCGACCCACCCCCAAATACATTTACTTGTTGAAAATATCTATCTATCTATTTCCATTTGTTCATATCTATCTATATTATTTTATTTGTTTATCTATCTATCTATCTCAGTCTATTCAAAACTATATATCCATTTTCATATCTAAACAAGAATTACGACAAATTATGATATATAAACAAGAATTATGACGAGCTGGGGTTGTTATTTTGATAGTCACCGGGTAGCGGTTTTTGAGGCAGGAGACCGGGACGCACTTCCTCATAAATTACTGAAAAATTTACATCCGATAATGATGATGATGATTTACTGTCTGCCACTGTAGTAGTTAGGATCCTCCTACAGCAGCATGCAATCCTTTCTCATTTGAAGCGATTCTGTCCCATGAGGGTCCCTAGCTCCCCAAGTCGCCAGCTAGATCCGAGGGCTCCTAATGCTACATTTTGGAGATCTGCCTGTAGCCAACCAAGCAAGCCCTCACAGCGCCCCCCCCCCAACCTGTTTGACCTCATCAAAAACAAACGCCAGTACTGGTCAATCAAAAAAGGACCAATTACTACGAAATAACAGCACCAAAAACAAAGTGCCTTGCAAAGGAGCTTGCAAAAATTGAACAAAAACTCGCTAAAAAAATTCTACGTCACCCCAGCTTACTCACCAGACATCTCTTCAAACCAACAACTACTTTCCCAAGCACCTTGTCAATATCCCGTAAGAGAGACAATTTTACAAGAACCAAGCAGCAGCTTAAAAATATCTTCAGAGAATTCATTGTTTCCAGAATTCCAAACTACAAAATTAAATAATCATCAGGCTATGCCAACAGCACGGATACACATGATTCTCACTTGTCAACCATCCTTATCAGTCACAGCCCCTGGCAGGTCTTTCATAGAGGATCAAGAATCTGCACAGAGCTGATTGGTGTACATTTTTGCTGCTCTGCCTACACTGGTATATCCATGAGCAGATGTCCACAGGAGAACATCACTTATGTAATCATTCTTGCTTGTCCAGCAGTGTCAAGTATGTTCCAGTCTTGTTCTTTTTACTGGCATGATTTGTGTGATAGGTGGTAAGTGGCCATACAGCTGTTTTTTTTTTTGGGGGGGGGTGCTGCTTCCAAGATTTGTTCAAAACAGCATAAATAGACTTTTTTTTTTATATTGTTGAGGGGTCAGTTTAGCTCAGTCAGGGAGAGCATCCACCTCAAAACCAAAAGGTTCCGGGTTTGATACTGACCCTTCACTGACTCAATACATGAGTAGCACAACTTAAATCTGCATGGTAAAGTGGGGAGCCGATGGTAGGTAGGGGACTCCACCTTAGACACAAAATATTCTCCCCGGTCTTAACACTAGTGAAAAGGGGATAGAATCCCTTACTGTCGGGCTGACACCAACAATGGGCCACTCCACCTAGTTTACATATTGTTGGCAATAATGTAGACATTCTAATTGTTTAAAAAAAATTTTTTTTTACAATTAATAAACTTTATTGTAAGCTGAGATGTACAGCTTTTGAGTTGATAGTTAAAAATTGCAATTATGTTTGCATGATTGTGTTGCTAAATTGGTTTTGGGAAAAGCAGGTAAAAAAAAGACAATGAAAGGAAGAAGAAAATAAAATCCAGAGGAAAGACACTTACCTGTCACATATCAGGCGTATTCGTTCATCTGTACTTGATTGGAACTTTTGTTCTTTTTCTCTGAAATAATCCTCAACATTCTCTTCCTCAAAGTCATGGAGCTTTTCTGTATCTTCACTTGATAAAAATAATTCTGAATGGAAAGAAAAAAAAAGAAATAGTGAAAGGAAAAAAAAAAGGAAAAGTGATAATTAGATTGTTAATCTTCCTGTTTTAGTGCTAGTGAAAAGGGGATAGACTCTCTTACTGGATGGTAGTGACAATAAGCCACTCCACTTAGTTTACTTATTATGTAGAGATTCTAATGGTTCAATTTTCTTTTTTTTTTTTTTTTTTTCAATTAATGAACTTTATTCTAAGTTAAGATGTAAAGCTTTTGAGTTGTCAACACAAAACAAGAAAATTGGCACAAAATATTTCTACCAAAGGGAAAACAGAGGAATCCCTGGCCACGGCTATCCCGTCCAGTATGAGAGGAACCGCGGATCCGAGCAATGGTTCGCGTGCTCGCTCGAACGAGCGGCGGTGCCAAGCTGCCTCCGCGCGATAACGGCTGAAAGCCTCTAAGCCAGAAACGCGACCGGTGTCGTCACGGTATTACGAAAGGCGTCTCTTTTCGTTCCGCTGGAGCCTGCCATAGCAGGCTCCATACTGGTTTTAACAAAACCGGGTTTAATAAATAATTACTTGGTATTATTGATCTCTAATATTGTTGTTTTATTTTCCAACATATCAAAATCAATCCTATGAATGATTTTATATAGAAACCAATTAAAATATAATTAAAATAAGTGTAATCTTTTTATATGCATTCTTATTTGATTTCGTTAGTCTTTCTAATCTAATATATTTCATTACATTAAAACTTAATATGCCATCATAAGAAGTGAGGTCAAACTCCAATCACCCTATTATGTTCCCTTTTGAACTAATAACCTTATGAAGATATGAACCTCTTTATCTTCCCAGCTATGGGTTAAATAGTACCACTTTGGCATTAAATAACCCATGAAGGTTAACATGTCATTAAACAAAGAAATCAAACCAATCATTTAAAACTGACAATTGACAAATATATACATGTTTTAAAAAAGCAAATACACAATATTATTGCTGATGATATTATTAACCCAAACTCATTCAAAATTCTGGGAATCTCTATGGCGCAGTGGCTAACGTGCTGAATTTGTAACATTGAAGTAAACGAGTAAGAACAGTTGTGCTATTATGTTCTCCTTTGGACTAATACCTTTGGGGAAAGGTACGAACTTCTTTATCCCCCCAGCTGTGGGTTAAATAGTACCACTACTGTTCTTCTACAAGGATGGCTTTAGCATTGAATTACTCATGAAGTATCCTAATTCTTTTACATTCATTGCTATGCCTTCTATCTACTAACGTCTTCTTATGTCTCAGACGGTCTTCTCTTCAGGGTAGTGACCTTTGTGGGTTATTTTATGCCAGGAAAGAGAAAGAAAAATTTAGAAAAATATCAATCATCTACTTGAATGCAAGACAAAAGGATTTAATATTCTTTTTTTATTATTATTATAGAAATAGTTGAAAAAAAAAACAAAGATACAAAAGAAAGAAATAGAAATTCAAAGGAGACAGAGAGACAGAAAATGTGATGGTGAAGAGCAGGAAAAAGTTGAGACTTACTGAGTCCATTATCAAAATAATCCCTCTTTCCCTGGCACCTTCGTTTAACGAACTTTAAGGTGAGGAAAATGTGGCTGAGGATGATAAGTGGGGGTGGCAACAAGGACGTAATTCATAAAACAATTATCAGCTGGTAGCGCTGTGAAATTTCCAAATTTCACGGGAGTTGGCGTTGTTTCGAATGAATGTTGCACTAAAAAATAAAATAAAATAAATAAATGATTAAAAGAAAATATGCAAGGCATTCATTGTAAATCATAAACAGAAAAAAAAAAAAAAAAAAAGGGAGAAAGAAAAGATTATTGCTTAAATAGACTATATATGAGAAAAAGGGGATTGGAATGAATCCGACAGAAGGAGGTAAAATAAGGAATGAAAGAACAAAACTCAGACAAAAATATGTAGTATATTTCGCTGAATATTAAATTCCGCTTCTTCAACCTTTATTGAATCATTAGGATCATACAAGTGTTTTAAAAAACTTACCTACCTACCTACTTCCCCTTTCTATAAAAACACTTGTATGATCCTAAAGATTCAATAAAGGCTGAAGAAGCGGAATTTAATATTCCAGCAAAATATACTACACATTCTTGTCCGATTTTGTTCTTTCATTCCCTATTTTACCTCATATATATATATATATATATATATATATAATATATATATTATCATTATTACTTATATTTTTGTTTGAAGGCAATTACAATGCGTACATTGCACAAAATTCGATAATTATAGAAAATAATCTTGACAAGTGAATCCCAGCAAAGGATTGTTCGGTGTATAGAACATCGTACAGACTGTTTCGACTTTATTAAGTCTCATCAGTGATGTATACTAATGATTTCCCTCCAACAGATATCGAAACTGGGACCTCAACAGGCATAGTCAGAAACCATACTGCCTCGGCCACGATACACACTGAACAATCTCTGTGAAATTAACCTGTCAATGGTACTTATACGCCTCTACCATAATAGGTACAGGGATGTTGAGTGAACAATAACAAACCAGGCCTTATGCTCTTCAGCGAAGTGAATAAGATTTTTGGATGTTTGTTTTTTTAGAAGCATTGTTGAATAAAGTATATATTATTATTTATATGTTTGCTTGAAGGCAATTACAATGCGTACATCACACAAAATTCGATAATTATAGAAAATAATCTAGACAAGTGAATCCCAGCACACAGTATACATCGCTTACAATACTCAGGATTACCAGACGATTACCAATATTCAGGACTCTTTACCAAGGATCCAATTCCACTGGACAAGCGCTCTGGCTTAAGGCCAACAGGATAGCCCAACATATTGTAACAGGTCCATTGAAGTTGCAGTGCTTGGATCCCATTGGTCAAAAAATTATCAGCAGCAAATTTGACATCTTCATAGGAGCTTTTCAGCCCCCCCCCAGACAGACAAACAGACAGACAGACATAGTAACTAACCAAAGAAAAAAAAAGAAATGATAATAGAGTACTGATAATGTTATGCTTAATCCATTTCGGGCAATGGTGCCTTCTTGCTTAATCCATTTCAACAATGGTGCCTTCTTGCTTAATCCATTTCAGCAATGTGCCTTCTTGCTTAATCCATTTCAACAATGGTGCCTTCTTGCTTAATCCATTCAGCAATGGTGCCTTCTTGCTTAATTCCATTTCAAAACAATGGTGCCTTTTGCTTAATCCATTTCAACAATGGTGCCTTCTTGCTTAATCCATTTCAACAATGGTGCCTTCTTGCTAATCCATTCAGCAATGGTGCCTTCTTGCTTAATCCATTTCAGCAATGGTGCCTTCTTGCTTAATCCATTTCAAGCAATGGTGCCTTCTTGCTTAATCCATTTTCAGCAATGGTGCCTTCTTGCTTAATCCATTTCAGCAATGGTGCCTTCTTGCTTAATCCATTTCAGCAATGGTGCCTTCTTGCTTAATCCATTTCACAATGGTGCCTTCTTGCTTAATCCATTTCAACAATGGTGCCTTCTTGCTTAATCCATTTCACAATGGTGCCTTCTTGCTTAATCCATTCAGCAATGGTGCCTTCTTGCTTAATCCATTTCAGCAATGGTGCCTTCTTGCTTAATCCATTTCAGCAATTGGTAATCCATTTCAACAATGTTGCTTCTTGCTTAATCCATTTCAGCAATGGTGCCTTCTTGCTTAATCCATTCAGCAATGGTGCCTTCTTGCTTAATCCATTTCAGCAATGGTGCCTTCTTGCTTAATCCATTTCACAATGGGCCTTGCTTAATCCATTTCAGCAAATGGTGCCTTCTTGCTTAATCCATTTCAAACAATGGTGCTCCTTCTTGCTTAAATCCATTTCAGCAATGGTGCCTTCTTGCTTAATCCATTTCAACAATGGTGCCTTCTTGCTTAATCCATTTCAGCAATGGTGCCTTCTGCTTAATCCATTTCAACAATGGTGCCTTCTTGCTTAATCCATTGCAGCAATGGTGCCTTCTTGCTTAAATCCATTTCAACAATGGTGCCTTCTTGCTTAATGCAATTGCCTTGCTGGTGCCTTCTTGCTTAATCCAATTTCAAATCCATTTCAACAATGGTGCCTTCTGCTTAATCCATTTCAACAATGGTGCCTTCTGCTTAATCCATTTCAGCAATGGTGCCTTCTTGCTTAATCCATTTTCAGCAATGGGTGCCTTCTTTGCTTAATCCATTTCAGCAATGGTGCCTCTTGCTTAATCCATTTCAATGGTGCTTAATCCATTTCAGCAATGGTGCCTTCTTGCTTAATCCATTTCAATCCATTTGGTGCCTTCTTGCTTAATTTCAGCAATGGTGCCTTCTTGCTTAATCCATTTCAGCAATGGTGCCTTCTTGCTTAATCCATTTCAGCAATGGTGCCTTTCTTGCTAGCAATGGTGCCTTCTTGCTTAATCCATTTCAGCAATGGTGCCTTCTTGCTTAATCCATTTCAGCAATGGTGCCTTCTTGCTTAATCCATTTCAGCAATGGTGCCTTCTTGCTTAATCCATTCAGCAATGGTGCCTTCTTGGCTTAATCCATTTCAGCAATGGTGCCTTCTTGCTTAATCCATTTCAAACAATGGTGCCTTCTTGCTTAATCCATTTCAACAATGGTGCCTTCTTGCTTAATCTCAACAAGAGCTGATTTTACAAAGCATTTAAACACAAAGCACAACAGGGTTTTTTTTTTATTTATCACTTTCAAGAAAAAAAGACAAAAAATATTTATTGCATGATATAGACACAAGTGTGGATCATACAAGGAGAAATATGTTTACATTGATCTACACAATTAGCAAACAGTCCACTCCTTTTGTAACCACCTATGAACTTTAGGAGAAAATATCAGAGATACATAAACTGTCAGCCTCCAAAAGGTTAAGGGGGGTAATTGAAAAAAAGTACAAGAAAATGATGGAAATTCAACACTGTAACAAAACAGTGAATTTTCCTGTGAAGGAGGAAGAAAAGTCCCGATAAGAAATTAAACGAGGTCAAATATTTGAATTATGAGGTCAGTATAATAGAATCAATGGTTATTTCCTAGTTGAGAAACATGATATTACAGGGTGACCCAGAAAAAAACAGAACCCAAATTATTTATTTTCCCATTAAACTAACCTTAACCCCCCACACACACACCTAGTTAAGTAACATAATATTACAGTGTGACTCATTAAAAACAGAACCCAAATTATTCATTTTCCCATTAAACTAACCATAACCCCCTCCACCTAGTTAAGTGACCCAGAAAAAATAGAACCCACAAATTTTGTAATAAAACTGTTAATTTCATTTTTTTTTCAAGTTTATGTCCAACAAGGGTTAGGGTTGGGGTTTAGGGTTAGTTTAATGGGAAAATAAATAAATAATTTGGGTTCTGTTTTTTCTGGGTCATATCATTTTAGGAAATAACCGAATCAATGTTTGCTTTAAATATATTTATAAAATAAGAGGGAGAGTCAAAGATTATCTGTACTTTTGCCATAACATATTTTTGTAATTCACACGCCGTTCCATGCCGGTGTGCTTATAATAGTTGGCACTGTTGTAGTCACATGATTGTAATCTGAACCTGATTGCACCATTTCTTTGCTGTTTTACAGTGTAAACATGGCCACTCTCTAGCAGAATGCCCCAAAGAAGTGACCCAATTTCTCTGGTTGGAAGGTATGACGGGCTGAAATTCTTCGGAGGCTTTTTAGTACAAATGGAGACAGTGCACTACCATGTAGAACCCCAACACTCTTTCCAACCAAAGAAACCATGTCACTTTCTTTCTCTTCCTTGGTGCATACTGCTAGTGGTGCATAAATTTTTACACTGGAATGACAGCAAGCAAAATTGGCGTGATCAGGCTCAAACTTTAATCATGTGACCTCAACAGTGCCAAACCATGCATAAAACTTAGTATGACAATAATAAAGTGATGCTATGGCTTAAATGCAGATCATTTTTGACTTTCACTTGTTTATATATTTGAAAATTAGCAAAAAATAAACAGAAGATGACCTATTATAAGTAAAAGTAAAAAATCGTCGGGTCGCGCCTAATGTCGGGTATAAGCCATACAGCGAGGGAGTATATACCCTTTTCACTAGCGCTAGACCAGGAGATTATTTTAGCATCTGAGGTGGAGCGCCACACCTACCATCAGCTCCTTACTTTACCGCACAGATCCCTGTGCTACTCATACGCTGAGTTGGCGAGGGTCGGTATCGAACTAGGAACCTTGTGGTTTCTAGCCGAAAACGCTCTACCGACTGAGCTAACCCAGTTGTGTGTAAATATTTTTACCCAACCCATTCAACGTGGGTGGGATATGATACAGCTCGCAAGTATTACGGCATCCAGCAAGGATCAAACTCGCGAATAAATAAAAAAGCTCTGTTAATAATGGATTTGTGAGATTAGCTTGTTAAACTATTATACGATGATGGATGTCCTACTACAACTAAGTCTTTAACTACATAGACAACAGCGTGCTAACCCGTCTAAAGTTAGAGAATCGCACACATTTTACTTTCATACATGCCAATTTTATCTGATGTTTATTTTTACACACAGTTAAATGGATCAATTGTGTGTGTATATATATAATATATATATATATGAGTTAAAGAAAGGAAATGAATCTGACGGTATGATTATAGATATATGAAAACACCACCAAATGTTTTCACTTTAACAGCATGTCGTGGTGTTTTCATATACTTATATATACTTATATATATATATATATAAAGAGAGGCAGAGACGGGGAGTAGAGAAAGTCATGAATACACACACACGCGTATATATATATATATATATATATTATATATATATATATAGAGAGAGAGAGAGAGAGAGAGGGAGCGAGATGGAAAGAGAGAAGGAAAGAAAACAAAGGGTAGATAGACGCATGCGGTTGAGAATCCTAGATAGAAAGTTCTGGTTTGAAATTAATAAAATGTGATCACAAAGAAATATATGCCTTGCGTTGTATCTAAGAACTAATGGCAACATTGGCACAACCAGACGAGCATCTTGAAGAACCAAACAAATAGCAGAATCAGACCAGTCAACCAAAAGAGCAGTCAAATAGAATGAATAGAAAGAGGACATGAAGATAGCTACAGACTACAAGAAACAGGAGAGAATAAGAAATAACAGCCAGCTAATCCAGAAAGTAAGTAAAGATTTAAATTGTGAGGGGAATAACCACGGATGCCTCTCATAAGAAGAACAGAAACGAACTCACTCCAAATACATACCCATCAGAAGAAGTGGGTATATAACAGTATTTCAATGTTAGTTAATTGGTTGTTTGGTTTTACAGCATATCAACACTTCTTTGGTTATTTTAATGAGATATATAATTAGGTATGAACAGACAGACAGGTATAGGCAGTAGATGGATTTATATAAAATTAGTTTCATTTAAGGAGGAGAGGGCGAAAAAAGTCTTTAAATGAGGAAAAGAAGAGTGCGTTGCAGCAATCTCCAAAGGGAAAGGATGGGCTGCTTGCTTTAAAAGTGAGCATTCAAAATTCTATATTTTACCTGGGTTTAAACGCCACTCTCTGGAACATTGAGAAATGACTAATCTATGCTATGAAGCAGGTCTTATAAAAGAATTGCTAACAGCATTTGGTATTCTCTAATGGCCATCAATCTAAATACTAAACAGGTTTCAGATTTCTTCACTCAGGTACATTAAATGAAATGACTGCTCTGTGTGTGTGCTTGTGTGTGTGTGTGTGTGTGTGTTGCTATATATATATATATATATATGAAACTAGAGTTACCAGAGAAGAGAGATACAAAATTGTAATTTGGAATTTAGACTTATATTGCTCTGTTAATAGGGAACTGAAAACTTTCATTTCTTTTTTAAATTTCAAGTCATATTTGATTTATATATATATATATATAATTATTATATATATATATATATTAGTACCCATATATAGTATGATATTATCATGTTTATATATATATATATATATATATATATATATTATTATTTATTATTATATGTATATATATATATATATATATATATTATTATTATTATATTATGTGTATATATATAATATATATATATATATATATGTATTATTATTATTATGCTGTATATATATATATATATATATATATATTATATTATATCTATTATTTGTTATATATATAATATATATATATATATATAATTGCATTTAATTTGAATCATATTACCACAACCAGACAAACTCGGCAAACCACCAGTTGCGACATCCGGAGCACTGCGACAGCATGTTTCGGACCTCCTTTAGTCTCATCAGCCAGTTGCATACCACAATCTCCGCACACTAGAGATTGAAACAGCGGACCACAGCGCGTGAAGAGCGGGGACTCAATATATCATAAATATATACTAATGTTTTAAAACGAATGGATTAAAATCCTCCGACTATAGTTTCACGCAGTAGCAAATCTTCAGGAGTTCTGTTATATATATATATATAATTTTAATATATATATCTATATAATATATATATATATTCATATATATTAGTACCTAATATATAGTATAATAATATTATGTGTGTGTATATATATATATATAATATATATATATATATATATATATATATATAATCCAAAAGTCCAGAGAAGAAAATCTTCCTTACGACACAAGAGTTTTTATTTTTAAAAAAAACCTGTCGTAGTTTGAGAGCTCAATGTGTGCCTTAATGTTAGAGTCACAGAGCAAATATATAAGTAAATAAAGAACCAAAAAGGACGTTAGAGATTTAGCTTTATAGTCTATATTCAGGGAGCTTAGACAAGAGTGTCTAAGCTCCACCGCACTCATCAGATGCGAATGATTGAAATTCTTTTTTTTCAAATGCCTTTAAAGTAATAAAGAATTCATCATTCACATTGCATGAGTCGTAAGAGTTAGTTCTTTACTTATATAGATATATATATATATATACTATATATATATATATATACTATATATTTATATATATATATAGTGTGTGTATTAAAATAAGTTGGAAGAGAAAATATCTTATATATTATATAATATATATAATATATATATATATATATATATATATTTATACTATATATATGTTTTTTTATGGACCTGTTGCCTACAAAGCATTATATATATATATATATATATATATATGTTTTTAAGGCACCTGTTGCCTAACAAAGCCATATATTATATATATATACCTAATATATTAATTATATATATATATATAGGGTTGGTTGTTTTTGGCATGATCAACCGTTTTTGGTCATTTACTCAGTCGTAGACGCGTTTCGACTAAAACCACAATGCTTGCCTAGTTCGGATATCGGTCCTCGCCAACTCAGCGCTATGAGTAGGCACCAGCCGGATCTGCGCGGTGGTAACGGCTTAATAGTAAGGCACTGATGGTAGGTGTGGCGCTCCCACCTCAGACACTAAAATAATCTCCTTTGGTCTACGCTTATTGAAAAGGGGATAGACTCCCTCGCTGTCGGCTGATACGACATTAGGCCGCCCCGACGTCGACTTTTAATGCCTACACACACCCCAAATAAAGACGCGGGGAATAGGTTAAAAAGATAGTTCTATTGATGCCAATTGTTTTCATGACAAAGATGAAAAATTCCTTATCTTGAAAAGAAACATTGTAAAATAATAAACATTAAAAAACTGTCTCAAATAACATTCAATAATACCAATGAGAAAAAACAACTATTCATCCATAAAAGCAGGCCACAATCCAAATCTAATCACATTTTCCATTCACTTTTGTATTATAAATCTATCTCTGTCATTATTAACGACTCAAAAAAACCATAACATTAACCAATAACCAATCACATTCTCCTAACACTAATGCTTTTAGCACCTTTAAAATAATGAATTGAAAAGTTTCTGGTTATGTTTGGTTTGTTTTGTTTTACGGCATATCAACCTCAGGTGGGTCATTTTAATGCCGATAAGTTTGAAATAAATTCAATTCTTAATGGCATAATACAATTTTTTTATAAAATATATTTTTCTATTTAAATCCATAGATTGGCGGACCCTAACAGGTACTACCACTCCGGGTAGGAGCAATGGTGATGAATGGGGTGCTCCACCATCCCCAAAAACCTCCAAAACTAGGAACCTCACCATCAGATAGAGTTTACGTCATTCCCCAGGACATGTAGACCCGCAGCCACCGGACCTTCTAGCACCATATGATAAAAAGGCGGTTGGGGCGCTTGCCATAAGCCGGCAATAGCGGTTGGGAAATCATATAGGTGCTAGGGCTTGACGTTGACCAGCCGATTGATTAGGGAGGACGGCTAAAATTGAAAGAGTTGTCAAAATTAATTTTGAAAAAAAAAAAAAAAAAAGGTGTAGTTTTTGAAGACTTAACTTGAATCTTGCAATTAAAAGCATTTACAAAGAGAATGTTAGCAATCAGCAGGTAAAGATGCCACATTAAGCTGCAGGAGGCAAACCCAGGCACCATAGGAACATGCCGCGTTCAGGGCGTTCATGCAGGCATGTCAAAGAGAGAGACAAAGCAAATAATATTCATAAAGGGAATTTTTAAAAAATCTCAAGGCACCATTCAAAAACGGTTTTTGGTTTGCGTTTGTTTTGTTTTTACCGGCATACTTTCAACCTGTGGGGTTTTCATTTTTTTAATTTTTTGGGTGAATTTTAAAAAGTTTTTGAAAATAAAATCAATTCTTTAAATTAAATTTTTTCCCTTCTCCTTGACCACGACAAACACACCCCAAGAACCTCACCAATTCTACACACCCAACATCGA
>CM042156.1:75825556-75867786 GCA_023376005.1 Doryteuthis pealeii | reverse complement strand
CACGTCTTGATTAGCCAGAGTTCCCTGTTGAATCCTACAAAGAGACCAGGTATCCAGGTCGTATGCGCAGGTGTACGGAGTACTCCCGCCCCTCGTTATCGAATCGCAGGAGTCCATCGTTTGGCCTGAAACGATCATGGAGCCTTTTCGCAGCCGCAGTCCAAGTTTTCATTTGCCCCAACAAGTCCCCCCACTGCAGGATTTTAAGCGGCATTCGTTGTTTCAGTTTATGAAGCACTGCAACGCAGCTCACCCCGCCCAGGAACCGAACCTCCACCTCCCATCGCCCAGATCCTGTTGAAGTGAGGAAGAACTCATAAAAAAAGGAGACCAGAGTGTTTCCAACATGCGCAAACTGCAGCAACGGCGCAACGGCAACTCAATCTGCATGTGGACATTGCAAAACCGGAAGACAACCAGGATGTTTATAACTCAGCAATCTTCATCGGACACCTCTAATTCTTCAACCATATCATCGAGTCGCCCTCCTGTCAAGTTTAGCATTGAACCCTTGCCAGAGAAGGGGGCTTATAGTACAGCATGCATTGAAGCTGATACACGCACAGCAACATTGGTTCCAGGAAAGACCCATGACATGGACCTACTGAACCTAAAGATTCTCAGTTCAGCCTTGCGTCCGAGGGTACATCCGGGGTGTAGCCACACCCCGGTTTCCCCACTAGACAACCTAGTTCTCCTAGCCACAACCTCCTTGGGTCATCTTTCTATGTAGCTGACAAGTCTCACTCTGGGAGCCTGCCAGCCAGATGGCCTCACTTTTTCACCTCGCTGAATCCAGAATACACGACCATCACAGATGAAATCGACACATCTTGCCTGATGGAGAGCCCCAGTCCTCAGCGACAGCGATGTACTTTGATCCCGATGAGAAGTACTTTTGAACTCTGAAAGAAGGCCTTAAAGCAAGCTGAGGAGATTGAGCATAGACGCATGGAAAGGGTGATCCGTAATAGCTGCGACAAATCTCATTGGATGATTCTGACAGCATCAGTACATTGCCAAAATGGTCGTCTCTGACATGGACGTGAGTAAAGATAAACAAGTAGTCGTGGACGCAGATGATGTTGACGATGACGACATTATTGTCATCAACCGGGCCGGATTGAATACCAGCCGGCGAATCCAGTGACAATGTACCCCACGGAGCCGATCCATGCGTAATATTGAAATCAAAGTGATTCGAGCCTCGATTGACAAGGGATTCAATCATGAAGATGATCCTCAGTGTTGATTCTTTCACTGTTTTAGGTGGGGGATGGGCTGCTATTTTAGTATTTTTTTTTGTGTGTGTTTTACTTTTTTTTAATTTTATTATTTTTTTTTAAATCAAAATCATTTTTCGGGTGTCTTTTTTGAGACAAATAAAATAAATAAAAGAATGATACTGTCGTTAAATTTTGTAATCAGAAAAAAAAAAAAAAAAAAAGGAAAGGAAAAAAAGCTGGCAAAAAAAAATAAAATAAAACTTCACTGTGAAGATTTTTTTTTGTCTTATGGTAAATTTTAGAAGCTCAGGTAATATTTACTTATTTTTTTGGCAAGTATTCAAGGTGTTGCATGTGTATATATTGCACTAGTATACAATGTCATTTTCAATAATGATATATATTTTTTCGTATTAACATATAATACAGTAATATATAAAGTAATGCTGTATACTATATGACATACAATACTTTTATATATATAATATCAAAGTTATAGTTATTTCATATTATTTAAAATGTGAAATATTTTCACGTAAATTTGTAGTTATCTTCTTTTTCTTACTGGAGATAGTATGCAAGTTTATTTAAAATGAAAAATGAATTACATGTTTCGTGAATGTTTATAAATTATAGATCCTTGTCGTAAAATGTTTTTTTTTAACTTAATCACAGGGTTCAAATAAAGATGAACTTTTTTTTTGTTTGATTTAAAACAAAATTGAGCTTCTTTTTTTTTTTCTCAATGTGTCACAAAACATATCTGAATGTAGCCGTCATATTGTGTACTTTATTTGAAAAAGTATCTTTATGAACCTGTGTTAAGTGTCTCAGACATTAAAGTACTGTGGTGCAAAAAAAAAGAAAAGAAAAAAAACAACAAAAAGACAAAAGAAAAAAACAAAACAACTGATTCCTGGGTTTTTTTTTTTAATGACTTGTTCCTAGGATTTTTAAAAAAAGAAATTTTAAATGAAAAAAAAATTTTTTTTTTTTTTTATTGTTTTGTTTCAAGGATTTTAAAAAAATGAAAAGTTAAAAAAAATTTTTTTTTTTTTTTTTTGTTTCAAGGATTTAAAAAAAAATGTAAAGTAAAAAATTTTTTTTTCTGCCTGTGGGTTTTATAAAAAAATTTCATAGTTTTAAACAGAAAAAATCAATGAGGAATTTTTGTTTTATATTATTGGCACTTTGGAATTTAGTGTTTCAAGCTCAGAAGGGAAGAGAAAGGGAGAAGGGAAAGGAGAAAGAGAGAGATCGTGTGTATCATGTGTTAACAATATATCATATATATATATGAGTGTTGTACACCTCTTGCCTGTTTAACACAATGTTATAAAAATGTCAAAGTTGAAGCTATGTTCATAG
The DNA here is from genome assembly GCA_023376005.1 of Doryteuthis pealeii. Taxonomy (NCBI): domain Eukaryota; kingdom Metazoa; phylum Mollusca; class Cephalopoda; order Myopsida; family Loliginidae; genus Doryteuthis; species Doryteuthis pealeii. The sequence continues at coordinate 75,865,192 of CM042156.1, read as the reverse complement.
TTAATGTTATTTCATATTCAATGTGATAACTTTTCTCTGTTGTACACAGAATAGAAACTCAGGGACTTTTATCTCCAAAGGTGTCCCTTCATGTTTAATGGTTAGCAAGATTGTCTTGCAAATCCGTTACTAGTGAAAAGCTTGTCCCTGGTGGAATGCCCCGTACTCATGACCTCGTGTCAAATACACTGTTGGATAAATTTTTTTAATCTCCAAAGGTGTTAATCATCAAAAAGCCCCACAGATTTATTCATTAATGATGCATTTTTTAAAATTGCTGTAAAATATCTTGAATAGTCTATCAAGTAACTTGAATTTCTAAGGTTTTTTATTGATGTTTAATGATAAGTTTAAGATACTTATTCTTTGTCTCATGTCATAAGACTTGAAAGTTCAGGATGGGTGACATTTTTGCCACCCCTGTATATTAATAATGAAAGTTAAAACAATAATGTAAGGGCGATAATACTTTTGGACTACCCTCTATGAGGGCTGATGTCTTGAAAAAGAAAAAAACATGCTAGATAGATAATTTTCATCTTTTTACAGATTTTATTTTCAATTAATTGACCAATTATCTATCATGCACTCTCTTAATTTAAACAAGAGAACAAATGAAAAGGTAAAAATAAACATGAATATACATTCTGGGTGCGTCCAAAAGTTGCATATCACCCTGACAAGATGTAAAATAATGGATATGATATACACCGAAAATTCATAAAATGATTTAATTTTAAAAAAATTTTTTTAAGGTAAAATAATTACATAATACAACTATGTTGTCATGAAAAACTTTTTACTGTTGTTATTTCAATTAATGTGATTCAACATGTTGATCATGTCTACCTCTCGGTTTAAAGGAGATAAAAAAAGGAAAGATACGATAAATATCATTCATGGCTTGCTCATGAATGAAGGTTAAAGGGGTGGTCCAAATGACTACAGTTTGTTCATGGCTGATCCTCATGTTCTCATAAGATGTAAAATAATGATATAAATACAACCGAAAATTCAATAAAATGATTAATTTTAAAGATTTTTTTTTTTAGAGGTAAAATAATTACATAATACAAACTGAAATGATCTAATTTTTAATTCGTAAAAATAATTACATATCTAATTTTTAATTTGTAAAATAATTACATATATGATATTAAAACAAAAATGAAATTAAACAATATTATAAGGAGTGACAAGACTTTTGACCATCCTGCATGATGGCTGCACTATGTTGTCATGAAAATAACTTTTTAGTGTTTATTTCAATCTAATGTGATTCAACATGTGATCATGTCTACCTCTCGCTTTTAAAGGAGATAAAAAAATGAAAGATACATAAATATCATCATGGCTTGGCTTCATGAACGAAAATTAAGGGGGGTGGTCCAAATTGACTACAGGTCTGTTCATGCTGATTTTCATGGTTCTCAGCTAGGTTGCGACCAAAAGGTCATGGTTGATGTGACAGGCACTGAGGATTTTTTCCCCAGCAGTCCTTGTATCACTCTTTGGTCTCATCTTGTCATAATGGCCAGTAAGAGCTCTTATGAATATACATACATGAAAATATAACGTTTTTTTTGTTTATTTTCCAATGTTCTTTATTTATTATTATAAACAACATCGGTGATTGTAAATGAACACAGCATATCATACGTCTGTTTTTACAGACAGTCCACAAATTAATGACACTTTTATGGCAATAAGAAATACAGTTATTTTTGCAAAAGTTGTGTGAAATGTTGTAACTTGAGTATCAATGTTAGTGAGAAAAATATGAAGAAACAATGAGTATTAAGGATTAGGGAAAAAGGTTTTACTAAGCAAATTATACAAAGTTAATAGTAATTGCAATTACTAGGTTAAATTAGTTCTGTGGGATCTCGTTCTCTCTTCTAAGGTGTCGTCAGACATTATTTATAGAAAAAACAGATGATTCCATTCTCATTATTTAGTGCTTTAGCATCCCATCATGGTGTAATGGTGAGGCAAGCTAGTCTCACAGATCCTTATTACTGAATTAGAAAGTTTGATCCTCCTGGATGCCCATAAAAATCCTGTGTAAAAAAATCATATGTTCATCTGGCCTGGTGGGAAGTCAGGAAAATTGATTATTTTAGGTATTATATGACAAAAGTTAAATTGACTAGTAATTTGACAGGTTTCAAAGCATTTGTTAGCCGATAGATAAACATTTCTTTTATATAGGCAGACTTTTTACCTCCTCTCTTATTTTAACCCCTCCCTTACTGAATCTTCCAAGCATTTACAAACTTGTTTTGCTTATGTGGTCACTCTAGGAATTCTAACCCCCCTCCACACACACACACACACACTTGCCTATTTAATTTCGGATGACTTACATTTCCATCTTAGAAGATGGTTCTGTGTGTGTATACACCTTACTGTGAAATAGAAAAAAAAATTATTATATATTAGACTGGATAAACACAAAGGTCTTTTTTATGTTTTTTTAATTTTATAGGGAACCAGTGAGGATTGACTCATTATTCAGTAATAATGAATCTACAGATTACTGTGCTAACCATTACACCTGGACACCTTCCTTGCTGTGGAATAGTGATTATGAATTTATTGTTTTTAAACCATTATTACTGTAGAGAGTCAATCTTCATGGCCTTGTGTCAATCTATGTTATCCGCACCAAAACAGGTTTTCTGATAAACAGAAAAATGTCTATGTCCATCATTCAGATTCTTTCTTCAGTTTTGGTTTTAATTTTGACAATTTTATCAATAGTGAGTTGTTCAAATTAAATGAGGATCATCTAACGTTATTTTTAAAGCTTAGATTAATGTTGAAAATGCATATAAAGAATCCTGACTATTTTAAAGTTTCGTTATTTACCATTTTCTGCAGGAGAAGCAATACAATCGAAGTTTTGTGATAATACATTCTTATGGGATTTTTTTCATATACTCATATAATATATTTCCAGGGCGCTTTATCTGAGGATAGGCAGCTAATATTGCTGCTTTGAAACCAATGGTAACAAACACCTTTTATTGTATAATGTACCATAAGAAATAAATATAGCTCTTACACATGTAATTGAGCACATTATTTCCTCTCTAATACAATATATATATATATATATATAATATATATACTATATATTATATTATATATAATATATATGTATTATATATGTATGTATGAAAAAAAGTGAATAGAAGTGAATCTGACAGTATGAAATAAATATTTTAGAAAAAACAAATTTAACGATTTTTAACATGTGTTTTGTTTTATTCTAAAATATATTCATATATATAATAATATATAATATATATATATATATATATTAATAATATATATATATATAATATATATATATATATATATGGTGTTGTATACGAAATCTCTATTATGATATCATACAGTTATATGTTTAATCAGTTTAATACAATAAATGATACAATAATGTTATTACCTAACATCAAACTTCTGCAAAATCTTAAGAATATAACATAAATATTGTAATGTTAAATAACTTTGCTATATAAAAGGTGCTCTTTATAAAATCCTATATTATTTATGGTTCTCTAGAAATTATACATAAATCATAGTTTGTTGTTTTTTTTTAATATCGTGATGAGGAAATGTTCACTTTCTTGAAAAAAAAAAAAACAGTTTAAGGGGTGAAAAAAGCAACCTCTTTATAGATAAAGAACACAATTTGTTTGGGTTTTTTAATTAAAAATGATTTCTTGTCCTGTAAATTTAACCTTAAACATGTTGAATGGTGACTTCCTCATAAAATGGTTCTCTATTTGGAAAAATGATATTTTTTTTACTTTTTTTTTTTCGTTTTATTAAGCATAAGAATAAGAAATTGACATATTAAAAAAAAAAAAAAAAAAAAATGAGGATTATTTTTTATAATATCCTTTTTTATTTTTTAAATTCCTTTTTTAATTTTTTAATTTTATTATAGAATTAACTTTCTAAAACCAGATGTATTAAACGAAATTCATAAAACAAAAATAATGCAATCAATTTTCTGAAATAATCAGAAAATAGATCCTTTCATTGATAATAAAGGCGTTGGTTCATTTTCCTACTTTTTGTTTCTTTTTTTATTTTTTTATTTGCCCCTTTATCTGTTTGGGAATCCTGTGATAGTGGCTAACAAGCTGGACTGCCAACATTCTCGTAAGCGGATTTGATTCCAGTCTCACTATTACATTCACTTTAGACTAATACTCTTGGAAAAGTATAAACCCCTTCAATCCCACCCCCAGCTATGGGTTAAATAGTACCTCTAGTGTTCTATTACAAGGATGCATTTAGCATTAAATAACCCTGTGAAGGTTGATATGCCATTAAATAAAAAACCAAACCTTTGCTTAAAGCTATCTATAATTCTACAACAGCAGCAAAGCCAATAAAAATCAAATACACAAAATGTTTTTGTCTAAAAGATTCAAACTTAGCTGAGTTTGCATATTTTTTTTTATTTTTTTATTTTTCAAAAACGCATTTGAGAGATTTGCGAAAAGATTTTTTTTTTAACTGGCTAAATAGAATGAAAACCTACCGTAGGAAATTAAACTTTTATTGTAAAATCTGTTTATTTAAATTTTTTTCTAATAAATGTTAATAATTTTAAAAAACAAAGACCTTAGTAAGAATGTACAAGGATTTCTTTTAAAATTCTGGCTCCAAAAGCTACAGTGAAAAGAGAAGAGATAGAGAAAAAAAAAAGTGAGAAAATCTTTTTTCTAATTTTTAATTTCTTTTTTGACTTTGTTATTTATCCTCATCTTTTAATTTCTAGTTGCTTTTTCTTACAACTTCATTGGGTTGTACTCAGCAACATTGAGAACATCAATAAAGCAACTGAACTAGTTTGGAAAAAGGAATGAAAATACAAGTCAAAATTATTAAGTAGATATTGAAGAGTTTCATCTTATAAGTTTTCAAAATTCTTACATTACAAAAATGAATAATAAATAAAAGTCTTAAATTGTTCGTAAGTATAACAGTTTCATCATATAAATTTTTCAAATTCTACATTACAAAATGAATTGATAAGTCAAAATTATTAATTAAAGTAGTGAACATAATTTATCTACTGTCATTTTTATTCACTAGCATTTTTGAAAAACCAAAACATAAAAATAACAATTAGTTATTAACTTTTATAAACAAACAAATAATTTTTACATGTTTAAACTGAAATTTAAAAACAAAGCAATAAAATTTTATTTCTTATGAATTTAGTAGCACCAAGTATTTAATCTAAAAGGACAAAAAAATCTGTTCTATGAAAGTTCTTCAATTTTTTTTTTTTTTTTTTAAGATGTTGATGAACATAGGAATTACAATTAAGAGTTAATTATTTTAATTTAGGTTGAATAAAAACAATATGTAATGACTTTTGAAAAGATCCCTTTCACTAATAAGTAGATATAACCAAGAAAAAGTTATAACACAGGAGAGAAATATAGATAATAATGATCACCATCTTGGATATCTTTATTAAATTGATGTGAGGCATAGATACAATGTACATAATAAATAATAAAGTATGTGTCGATGATTGATGAGGAAATTGTTGAGTTAGAATATAATGTGTCAGAACGTGTGTGGATTCATCTTTTGTACAATACATATGTGTGTAATGGGGTGGTATAAAAGGAATTGTATGGAATTAAGATTATGTTAATTTATTTTGTGTGGAGACTCTTTATGTATAATATATATATATATTAATATATAATTACACACATATTGTAGTGTGTATATATATATACACACATATGTATGTGTGTTATATAATAGTATACACACATAGATGTTGTTTATTATTAATACACCACATATGTATGTGTGTATATATATATATACACATATGTATGTGTGTGTATATATATATACACACATATTGTATGTGTATATATATATATTATATACAAATATGTATGTGATTATATATATATACAACATGTGGTGTATATATATATATATACACATATGTATGTGTATATTATATACACATATGTTGTGTATATAATATATACACATATGTGTGTTATATGAATATATGGTTAAAACAATTTTGAATAATAATTAATGATTTTTATATATATAAAATCTTATGATGTATGTCATATTTTTAAATGATAGTAATTATTACAGATTTATTGGTGTTATGTATGTGCATATACACACACTAACATACTTTTAAATAATAGTAATTATTATATATTTATTGGTATATTTGTATATAACACACACTCACATATTGATAAATGCAATAAAATACCATTATTTAGAAAAACAAAGACAAAATGTTCTCCCACTGCCCAAATAACCAGACAATACACACACACACACACACATTGCATTAACACGTAGTATGATGTGATGTGTTTATTTCTTTTTTTTTTTTTTTTTCTGGTTTTTCGATGTTGCCAATGTTTATAAAATGATCATACTGATTTTTCTATTGTTTATCTACAGATTTTATACCTTGTTGACACATACACACAGCACATGTCTCTCTTGAAACTGTTTTCTTTTTAATTCTATGTAAAAAGAAAATTAAAGGAAAAAATGTATTTTATTGAAAAAATAATTTTTCTTCCATGATTGATAATATTTGTGAATGTTTTTGTTTCTTTCTCTTTTTTTTCTCATTTTTTTTTTTTTTGGAAAAAATTGTTAAAGATTTCATTTTTTAGATTATGAAAAAATTGTTTCATTTCCTTTTTTAAATTCTTCCATTTTTTTTCCATTAACGTTTTCTGTTCACCTCCTTTCTTTTTTTAACATCTATGCATTGTTTTTTTCCTATTCAATGGAAAAACCTTTCTTCTTATTCACTTTTTACCTAAAATATTCTTCAAACTAGTCTTTCTCCTGGCATTTCAGTTACTCTACTCTCTGGCCCTTCCCAGGTGGTCACCATTCATAACTTTGCAGGATTGTTCAAATCCACCCTTATCCCAATCCCTGGATTTGTTATTCTCAAACTTCCCCTGGAAATGACACATTTACCCTGTGGGATAAAATTGAGATTACAATTGACCTTTCTATGTATAAATAATTCGGCGCTAACCAAAAGGTTGGTGGTCCGAGCCCACCCCAGGGACAAAAATGTTTGGGGGCCGGGTTAGCTCAGTCAGTAAGAACGTTCGGCTAGCAACCACGAGGTTCCTTAGTGATTACCGGCCTGTCGCCAACTGAGCAATGAGCAGCACAGGGATCTGTGCGGTAAAGTAAGGATCTGATGGTAGGTGTGGCGCTCCACCTCAGCGCCGAAACCCACTCCTTGTCTACGCTATGAGAAGGGGATAGACTCCTTCGCTGAACTGGCTGATACCGACTTTAGGCCGGCCCGACGACTTTACTTACTTACTTATGTTATAAAATACAAAGACACTGAAGAAGGGACTGGAGACTGCCACTGGTTGGACAGTTGTGATAAGAATTAGAAACTATTTCCTTTCATGTTATTACCGAAATAAAAAGATTTATAAAGATGTACCCTATGCCAATAATTATTTTGCAATTTCCACGAGGATATTGATATTTAAATTAATTCTGAAAGAAGTTTTTTTTTTTAAATATCAGTTTGTGTTCTTTATGAAAAAAGATTTTAAGACAAATCTGTTTTTGGAACAAAATTATTTTTTACTGGGACTTTTTCGAAGGATGAAATTAGATATATGCTAAAAATATGAGAAATTTGAAAACTTAAAAATCAAAACCATTCAAAAATAACAGATAACGGATATTTTACCTTTTTTGTTCTGAAAAATATTTCTTCTAAAAACATTTTTTTTTCCTTAAGATAATTTTTTTCAGAAAATTTTTTTCAAAATTCTTAACTAGAATTTAGAAGCATACGCCAAAGACTTATATACATATATAAACCGTATCATTTTTTTTTTTTTTTTAGAAAAGAAAGAAACTTAGGCCTTGACTTTTCTAATTGATATTAATTTGATGAATTTTTTTTTTTTTTTTGTTATTTTTTTTCTGAGAAGCTTTGAAATTGATAATCAAGCCGAGATTTTTTTGTTTGTTAGTTGTCAAACTGCTTCCTGCAACGAAAAATAGTCTTTCACCACTTTTTCTTCTTCTTCTCCTTTCTTAAGAAGATCCTGCAAAAGTTGTTGGTATCTCGTAATAACATTTTTAGCAAATAAAAAGTCACTTAAAATTTTCTTTTCTCTTGTGAATTTTCTGGTTTGTAAAGAAAAAGAAAAGAAAAGTCTAACCGTTGAATTTATTCAACTAGATATTGATTGATGATCTAAAAGGTTAAAGCAAAAAAAAGAAAATGTTTAAAAAAGTTTGCCCAAGTCACAACGGAAACTTTTCAATTTTGATTCTTTAACTGAGGAGAGAGGACAATTTCCTTAGCCCCTATCTAAACTAAACATCTGCTCTTTTGCAAAACATGCAAAAAAAAAACAAAAAAAAACTTGTACCATTTTAACATTCTGAATACAATCTTTAAATTCCTCTACAAAATCAACATTTTCTTCCCAAGTTCAATTTGTAAGTGAATATCTAATATTCACTTTCCAAATTTTGTAGTATTTCTTTATCTTTATTTCTGATTCTATGCTTATTTTTCTAAGCAACACATCAGAAATAGATAATAAACCTTCAGCATGATCTTTTAGCGTAACTGACGTTCTAATAAAATTACGCTGTGGAGAAAGCCAGAACCAAACTCATAAGTGAGTTCTCTTATGGAGACCTACACATAGACACCCATGTTGGATGACCAGCGCTTGCGGATTTCTGGATGCACACAGACCGATAGGGTGGTTGTGGGATGCTGTGCTTGATGCCAGACCATTGTGTATGTAAAACATACATGGTGGAGTGTCACGTTATTTGGGGAAAAAAGAAGAATAACAAGAGATCAAATTGATGAGGCCACTTTCCTCGGCAGACAAGGCATCCTGAATAATAGGCGCTAGTATTTTGAATATGGCATCTTATATGATTGTATGTTCTCTGTTCTTCTACTTCTGTATTTTCTCTACTAGTCGTTTAAGGAACTCTTGTGGATTTCTCCTTCATCAGATTTATTTGACGCATCATCCACACTCTGCACCATCTTAGTTGTTCTTATTAAAACTCGGCACATTAGACTTATTCTTTATTGAAACTCCGAAAAGGAACTTGAATATTCTGGAATAGAGTAGGATCTCTTCAGGATGTACATATCAAAATAAATTTAGGGGTGAAAAAAAAAACTTGAAAAACACAATTCTCACTACTAAAATTCAATAAAATGTGTGTGTGTGTACTATGTCATATATATATATATATATATATATATATATATATATATTAATATATCCACATTACACATACTAAAATATATAATATATATATATACACAACACATACTAGTATATATATACACATAACATACTATGTATATATATTTATACAATATATTATATATTTATATTATACACATATATATATATATTTTATACACATTACTATGTAGAGATGTGGTGTATAAGTGGATTGTATAATAATAGTTGTGAATAATGCCCTCATGTGGTATAATTCATTTGCAAGTTGGTTTGCATGTCATTACTATCAATTACAAACTGCAATCCTCACAAGTGCCCTATATTTTGTACTAGTCTAATAGTGATTATCTTGGTTCAGTAAATCCCTTTCAATAGATGAGTAAGGATGAAGGATGGACAAACATGATATATGTCGAGTCATGCGTTGTCAAGGTTAATCTTTAATTGTCTTAATCTTTTTCTGGAACATTGATCTCTTCCTTTTTCCTACGAAAGGAAAGAAAGTTAGGATTACTGATAGAATTGAGGAAATTGAAGATGAATAGATTTAATTGCCTTCAAGGTGTTTTATCAGCTGGCACACCCAAATTCGCTGAGCAAATCCAGTTTGAATAGACTAGTGAGGGGGGGTATTGTTCATAGTAGAATTAAGATTTGGGCAAATGGAGTTGTCATTTTCTTATTCCAGTAAAATTGGGATCCTTGAGAATGATCAATGAACAAAAACTGGATCGATTCAAAGATTGGTTAGTCTCACATTGTGTGCTGGATCCACTTATAATGAATAAATCTTATTATAATGAGATTGTATGTTTTTCTGTCTGCTAACCGAAACTATATTCCTACTCAAGTCACCAATTCCCTTAGTTATTGACATCACATTTCTCCAATGATTTTATTTTTATTAACCTCCAATTATAATAAAATTGTTTGCATATTAATACTGTTGACCTTAATCTACATACTGACAACATGCAATTATAATTTATATATACAACAAATAGCAGTTTACAGGTGTGAACGGGAAGGCTAATTTGCATATTGATATTAAAAAATGTGATTTTAATAAATTATGTGCTTAGTATTATTGATTTCTAACTGTTTGGTTTTATTTTAATGAATATAAGCAAAATCTCTCATGAATCTAAATTGAAATCCATTAACAAAAAAAAAATAACTGGTCATTTTATTCTTTACTTCCTCTTTTAACTAAATTAGTTAAATTAGAAAAAATAACAATGAAAGACAGGAGTATGGAAGAGAAGTTTCAGTTCTAATTTTATCGTTATACCCTCTCCTGTTACAAAATCTTTTTATCTGCATTCTTATTTAGTTTCATTAGCATTCTAATTAATACAATATTTTATTACATTAAAACTTAAATTACTTGCACCCGGAGGGTGCATATATTTTGTAGTAATAATAAAAAGGATTTTTTATTCTTGGGTTGTAACCTGTTCATTTGCAGATAGGTATACTTTGACATGTTATTTTATGGTAATTGACCGGTGCCGAACGCCAAAGCAAACCTTATACATGCTACTATTTTGGAAGCGCGGGGATGTAATGGTAAAAATTATGGGAAAATGGACTCGTCGCCCCGAGTTCAAATCCTGGATGTGGTTATGCATTCACTTACGCTAATACCTTTTGGGAAAGGTATGAATCCTTACTCTCCCTCAGCTATGGATAATAGTAGGGCAGACGACTCTTTAACCTTGGTAGGTAACCGGTCTAGGAGAAGGAAAACTCTGAATTCAAACCTGTTAAACTCCGCTTAAAGAAATTGACCTTGTGTCACATCCTGCTTGTGCGGAGGGGTGGTAAATACATATACATGCTACATAACCAAGAGACGGAACAACTCCCTGACTTCCCACAGGCCAGAGTTAAAATAAAATCTTTTACGGTTTATTTTATGGGTCATCCTGTGAGGATCGAACTCGCTTGTTCAGTAGTAATATATTGCAAATTATTATTAAAAACATGTTTTTTATCCTACCCCGCTTTCGCCCGAATAGCCGCTTCTAGTAAACTATAAGTTACAGTAATCCCTTTTTTTAAGGGTGTTTTCTCTACAAAACTGTGTTCCATGAGTGTCAATATCTTAAATGAAGGTGTCTATCTATCTATCATCTATCGTCTGTGAACGAATTTGGCTCCAACGGATTAACACAAATTGAAACTGGATGTTAGAATGGGTGATTTTCAGTCCAGCAATATCCAAAGTGGAGAATTCCAAACATTAGTTTTTATGCAGAAGAGTATAGGATAGTCTTTTGCACTGTGTTCGTGTTATGTAGTGGTAAAAATTGCAACCTCCCGCGAGAGGACTCGTTCATTCACATAAATTGTCATCTAGTGAGTCTGCATAATTATAAAACATTGAAGTTTATCTGCAAAAAAACGATATTAGTTTCAAGACACAAGGCGAGAAAAATAAGGGTCATGGTTAAGAGATTCTTATTTGAAACTTACTTGGAAAAAAAACAGCAGAGGCAGAACAAACTTTGTGGATATTCTTCTTTTTTTGTTTTTTTTGTATTCCTGTTTTCTGTGTCAGCTTCCAATCGGTACCTTCCAGATGACCTCACTGAAGTCTGATTTACAATTTAGAGTTGACTATCCACAAAGTTTGTTTGCCGTTGCGTGTTTTTTCCCAAGTAAGTTTCAAAATAAGAATCTCTAACCAGACCCTTATTTTTCTCGGCCTTGTGTCTTGAAACTAATATCGTTTTTTTTGCATAAACTTCAATGTTTATAATTAATTGCAGACTCACTAGATGACATTTATGTAACGAGTCATCTGGCGAGGAGGTTGCAATATTTACCCACGACATAAACGAACACAGTTGCCAAAGACTATCCTATACTCTTCTTGCATAAAACTACTTTGATTACTCCACTTTGGAATTCTGACTGGAAAATCACCATTCTAACATCCAGTTTTCAATTTTTGAGTTTTTAATCCGGTTGGACTCAATTCGTTCAACAGACGATAGATAGATAGATAGATAACACCTTCTATTTAAGAATTGACACTCATGGTACACAGTTTTGTAGAAGAAACCCTTAAAATGAATTACTGTACTTATAGTTTTACTAGAAGCGGCTATTCGGCGAGCGTGGGTAGGAGATAAAAAACATGTTTTAATAATAATTTGCAATATATTACTACTGAACAGCGAGTTCGATCCTCACAGGATGACCATAAAATAAACACGAAAAAGATTTTATTTTAATCTGGCCTGGTGGGAAGTCAGGGAGTGTTCCGTCTCTGGTTAAGTAGCATGTATATGTATTTACCAACCCTCCGCACAAGCAGGATGTGACACCAAGGTCAATTTCTAAGCGGAGTTTAACAGGTTTGAATTCAGAAGTTTCCTTCTCCTAGACCGGGTTACCTAACAAGGTTAAAGAGTCAGTCTGCCCTACTATTTATCCATAGCTGGAGGGAGAGTAGGATTCATACCTTCCCAAAATTAGCGCTAAGTGAAATGCAATTTACCACATCCAGGATGAACTCGGGGCGACGAGTCCATTCCCATGATTAACCATTACACCACGCGCTCCCAAATAATAGCATGTATAAGGCTGCTTTGCGTTCGGCACCGGTCAAATTACCATAAAAATAACATGTCAAAGTATACACTATCTTAGCAATGAAACAGGTCAACCAAGATAAAAAAATCTTTTATTATTACTAGCAATATATGCACCCTCCGGGTGGCAAGTATTTAAGTTTTAATGTAATAAAATATTGTATTAATTAGAAATGCTAATGAAACTAAATAAGAATGCAGATAAAAAGATTGTAACAGGGAGAGGTATAATCGAAAAATAGAACTGAAACTTACTCTTCCATCACTCCTGTCTTTCATTGTTATTTTTTTCTAATTTAACTATTTAGTTAAAGAGGAAGTAAAGAATAAAATGACAGTTATTTTTTTTGTTAATGGATTTCATTTAAGATTCATTGAAGAGATTTTTTGCTTATATTCATTAAAAATAAAACAAACAGTTAGAAATCAATAATACTAAGCACATATTTATTTAAAAATCACATTTTTATATCAATATGGCAAATTAGCCTTCCCGTATCACACTGTAAACTGCTATTTGTTGTATATATAAATATAATTGCATGTTGTCAGTATGTAGATAAGGTCAACAGTATTAATAATGCAAACAATTTTATTAATAATTGAGTTAAATAAAAATAAAATCATGGAGAATGTGATGTCAATAACTAAGGAATTGTGACTTAGTAGGAAATAGTTTCGGTTACAGACAGAAAAACATACAATCTCCATTATAATAAGATTATTATTATAAGTGGATCCCAGCACACAATGGAACTAAACCAATCTTTGAATCGATCAGTTTGTTACATTGTCATTTCTCAAGGATCCAATTTTACTGGATAAGAAAAATGACAACTCCATGCCCAAATCATTAATTTCTACTATGAACAACCTCCCCCCCAACTAGTCTATTCAAACATGGATTTGCTTCAGCAACTTTGGGTGTGCCAAGCTGATCTAAAACACTTGAAAGGGCAATAAATCTATTCATCTTTCATTTCTCAATTCTATCAGTAAATCCTAACTTTCTTTCCTTTTGTAGGAAAGAAGAGATCAAATGTTCCAGAAAAAGATTAAGACAAATTAAGATTAACTCTTGACAACGCATGACTCGCTACATATATCATGTTTGTCCATCCTTCATCCTTACTCATCTATTGAAGGGATTTACTGAACCAAGATTAATCAACTATAGACTAGTACAACTATAGGGCACTTGGGAGGATTGCAGTTTGTAATTGATAGTAAACATGCAAAACCAACTTGCAAATGATTATACCACAATGAGGAGCATTAATTCTACAACTATTATTATACAATCCACTTTATACACACATCTATACATAGTATGTGTATAAATATATATATATATATGTGTATAAATATAAATTATATATATGTATAAATATATACATAGTATGTGTATGTGTATATATATATACATAGTATGTGTATGTGTATATATATATTATATATAGTATGTGTATGTGTATATATTATATATATATATATATATATATATATATATATATATACATAGTACACACACACACATTTTATTGAATTTTAGTAGTGAGTAATTGTGTTTCAAGATTTTTTTTTTTCACCCAAATCTTATTTTTGATATGTAACATCCTGAAGAGAATCTACTCTATCCAGAATATTTTCAAGTTCCTTTTCCGGAGTTTCAATAAAAGAATTAAGTCTAAATGTTGCCGAGTTTATAAGAACAACTAAGATGGATGCAGAGTGTGATGATGCGTCAAATAAATCTGATGAAGGAGAAATCCACAAGATGTTCTTAAAACGACTAGTAGAGAAAATAGCAGAAGTAGAAGAACAGAGAACATTACAATCATAATAAGATGCCATATCAATACTAGCGGCCCTATTATTCAGGATGCCTTGTCTGCCCAGGAAAGTGGCCTCATCAATTGATCATCTTGTTATTCTTCCTTTTTCCCCAAATACGTGACACTCCACCATGTATGTTTACATACACAAATGGTCATATGCCATCAGCACAGCATCCCACAACCACCCCTATCGGTCTGTGTGGCATCCAGAATCGCACAGGCTGGTCATCCCACACTGGAGTGTCTATGTGTAGGTCTCCATAAGAGAACATCACTTTATGAGTTTGTTCTGGCTTCTCCAACAGCGTAATTTATTAGACGTCAGTTACGGCTAAAAAGAATCATGCTGAAGGTTTATTATCTATTTCTGATGTGTTGCTTAGAAATAAGCATAGAATCAGAAATAAGATGAAAAGAAATACTACAAAATGGAAGTGAATATTAGATATTCACTTACAAATTGACTTGGGAAAAAAATGTTGATTTTGTAGAGGAACTTTAAAGATTGTATTCAGGAATGTTAAATGGTACAAGTTTTTTTTTGTTTTTTTTTTGCATGTTTTGCAAAAGAGCAGATGTTTAGTTAGATAGGGGCTAAGGAATTGTCTCCTCTCCTCAGTTAAAGAATCAAATTGTGAAAAAGTTTCCGTTTGTGACTTGGGCACTTTTAAACATTTTCTTTTTTTTGCTTAACCCTTTTAGGATCATCATCAAATCTAGTTGAATAAATTCAAGTTAGACTTTTCTTTCTTTTCTTTTACAAACCAAAGGCAA
Source organism: Doryteuthis pealeii (assembly GCA_023376005.1). Lineage (NCBI taxonomy): Eukaryota > Metazoa > Mollusca > Cephalopoda > Myopsida > Loliginidae > Doryteuthis > Doryteuthis pealeii. The sequence continues at coordinate 75,849,661 of CM042156.1, read as the reverse complement.
AATTCACAGAGAAAAGAAAATTTTAAGTGACTGTATTTGCTAAAATGTTATTACGAGATACACAAAACTTTTGCAGGATCTTCCTTAAGAAGGAAGAAGAAGAAGAAAAAGTGGTGAAGACTATTTCGTTGCAGGAAGCAGTTGACAACAACAACAAAAAAATCTCTGGCTTGATTATCAGATTTCAAAAGCTTCCAGAAAAAAATAAACAAAAAAAAAAAAAAAAATCCCATCAAATTAATCATAAAAAAGTTCAAGGCCTAAGTTTCTTTCTTTTCTTAAAAAAAAAAAAAATGATACGGTTTATATATGTAATATAAGTCTTTGCGTATGCTTCTAAATTAGTTAGTAAGAATTTATGAAAAAAATTTTCTGAAAAAAAATATCTTAAGGGAAAAAAAAAAAAAAATGTTTTAAGAGAAATATTTTCAGAACAAAAGGTTTAAAATATCCGTTATCTGTTATTTTTTGATGGTTTTGATTTTTAAGTTTTCAATTTCTCAATATTTTACATATATCTATTTCATCCTTCGAAAAAGTCCAGTAAAAATAATTTTGTCCAAAAAAGATTTGTCTTAAAATTCTTTTTTCATAAAGAACCAAACTGATATTTAAAAAAAAAAACTTCTTTTCAGAATTAATTTAAATATACAAATATTCTCTGGAAATTGCAAAATAATTATTGCATAGGTAAATCTTTATAAATCTTTTATTTCGGTAATAACATGAAAGGAAATAGTTTCTATTCTTATCACAACTGTCCAACCAGTGCAGTCTCCAGTCTTCTTCAGGTGTCTATTGTATTTATAACATAAGTAAAAGTAAGTAAAGTCGTCGGGCCGGCCTAAAGTCGGTATCAGCCAGTCAGCGAAGGAGTCTATCCCCTTCTCAATAGCGCTAGACCAAGGAGATTGTTTCGGCGTCTGAGGTGGAGCGCCACACCTACCATCAGCTCCTTACTTTACCGCACAGATCCCTGTGCTGCTCATATGCTCAGTTGGCGAGGACCGGTATCAAACTAGAACCTCGTGGTTTCTAGCCGAACGTTCTACTGACTGAGCTAACCCGGCCCCCAAACATTTGTCCCTGGGTGGGCTCGGACCACCAACCTTTTGGTTAGCAGCCGAATTATTTTATAACATAGAAAGGTCAATTGTAACTCTCAATTTTATCCACAGGGTATGTGTCATTTCCAGGGGAAGTTTGAGAATAACAAATCCCAGTGGATTGGATAAAGGGTTGGATTTGACAATCCTGCAAAGTTATGAATGGTGACACCTGGGGAAGGCCAGAGAGTAGAGTAACTGAAATGCCAGGAGAAAGACTAGTTTGAAAGAATATTTTAGGTAAAAATGAATAAAGAAAAGAAAAAGGTTTTTCCATTGAATAGGGAAAAAAACAATGATAGATGTTTAAAAAAAAGAAAGGAGGTGAACAGAAAACGTTAATGGAAAAAAAAAATGGAAGAATTTTAAAAAAAGGAAATGAAACAATTTTTTTTCATAATCTAAAAATGAAAATCTTTAACAATATTTCCAAAAAAAAAAAAAAAAATGAGAAAAAAAAGAAAAGAAACAAAAACATTCACAAATTATTATCAATCATGGAAGAAAAAATTATTTTCTTCATAAAATACATTTTTTCCCTTTCTTTCTTTTACATAGAATTAAAAAGAAAACAGTTTCAAGAGAGACATGTGCATGTGTGTATGTGTCAACAAAGTATAAATCTGTAGATAAACAAATAGAAAAATCAGTATATCATTTTATAACATTGGCAAACATTCGAAAAACCAGAAAAAAAAAAAAAAAAAAAAAAGATAAACACACACATACATACATACGTGTATGCGTGTGTGTGTGTGTGTATTGTCTGGTTATTTGCAGTGGGAGACATTTTGTCTTTTGGTTTTCTAAAATAATGGTTATTTTATGCATTTATCAATATGTGAGTGTGTGTATATACAAATATACCATAAATATATAATAATTACTATTATTTAAAAGATGTTAGTGTGTGTATATGCACATACATAAACACCATAAATCTGTAATAATTACTATCATTTAAAAATATGACATACATCATAAGATTTTTATATATAAAAAAAATCATTAATATTATTCAAAATTGTTTTAACCATATATATACATATATACACATATGTGTATATGTGTATATATATATACACATACATATGTGTATATATATATATACACATACATTGTATATATATATATACACATACATATGTGTATATATATATATATATACACATACATATGTGTTATATATATATACACACATACATATGTGTATATATATATATACACACATACATGTGTGTATATATATATACACACATACATATTGTGTGTATATATATATACACACATACATATGTGTGTATATATATACACACATACATATGTGTGTATATATATATATATATATATATATATATATACATAAAGATGTCTCCACACAAAATATACATTAACATATCTAATTCATACAATTTCTTTATACACACCCATACACACATATGTATGTACAAAGATGAATCCACACACGTTCATGCACATTATATCTAACTCATACAATTTCTCATCAATCATCCCACACATACTTTATTATTTAATTATGTACATTGTATTCTATGCACTCACAATCATTTATAAAGATATCCAAGATGGTGATCATTATATCTATATCTTCTATCCTGTGTTACAACTTTTCTTGGTTATATCTAACTTATTAGTGAAAGGGATCTTTCAAAAGTCATTACATATTAGTTTTATTCAAACCTAAAATTAAAATAATTAACTCTTATTGTAATTCTATGTTCATCACATCTTAAAAAAAAAAAAAAAAAAAGATTGAAGAACTTTCATAGAACAGATTTTTTTGTCCTTTTAGATTAATACTTGGTGCTACTAAATTCATAAGAAATAAAATTTATTGCTTGTTTTTAAATTCAGTTAAACATGTAAAATTATTTTTTGTTTATAAAAGTTATAAAACTGAATTGTTATTTTTATGTTTTTGTTTTTACAAAAATGCCAGTGAATAAAAATGACAGAGATAAATTATGTCACTACTTATTAATAATTTTGACTTATCATTCATTTTGTAATGTAAGAATTTTGAAAATTTATATGATGAAACTGTTAATACTTACTAACAATTTAAACTTTTATTATTATCATTTTGTAATGTAAGAATTTTGAAAACTTATAAGATGAAACTCTGTCAATATCTACTAATAATTTTGACTTGTATTTTCATTCCTTTTCCTAGTTCAAGTTGCTTTTTATTGATGTTTCTCAATGTTGCTGAAGTAACAACCCAAATGAGTTGTAAGAAAAAGCAACTAGAATTAAAAAGATGAAGGATAATACAAGTCAAAAAAGATTATTAGAAAAAAGATTTCTCACTTTTTTTTCTCTATCTCTCTCTTTTCACTGTAGCTTTTAGGAGCCAGAATTTTAAAAGAAATCCTTGTACTTCTTACTAAGGCTTTTTTTTAAAAAATTATAACATTTAGAAAAAAATTTAAATACAACAGATTTACAATAAAAGTTTAATTTCTACGGTAGGTTTCATTTCTATTTAGCCAGTTCAAAAAAAAAAATCTTTTCCAAATCTCTCAAATGCTGTTTTGAATAAAATAAAAAAAAAAAAAAAATATGCAAAAACTCAGCTAAGTTTGAATCTTTTAGACAAAAACATTTTGTGTAATTTGATTTTTATTGCTTTGCTGCTGTTGTAGAAGAATTATAGATAGCTTAACAAGAGGTTTGGTTTCTTTATTTAATGGCATATCAACCTTCACAGGGTTATTTAATGCTAAAGCCATCCTTGTATAAGAACATTAGAGTACTATTTAACCCATAGCTGGGGGGTGGGATGAAGGGGGTTTATACTTTTCCCAAGAGTATTAGTCTAAAAGTGAATGTAATAGTGAGACTGGAATTCAAACTCGCTTACGAGAATGTTGCAGTCCAGCATGTTAGCCACTATGCCACAGGATCCCCCAACAAGATAAAGGGAAATAATAAAATTAAAAAAAGAAACAAAAGTAGGAAAATGAACCAACCCTTTATTATCAATGAAAGGATCTATTTTCTGATTATTTCAGAAAATAGATTGCATTATTTTTTTTTAATGAATTTCGTTTAATAAACATCTGGTTTTAAGAAGTTAAATTCTATAATAAAAAATTAAAAAATTAAAAAAAGGATATTTAAAAAATAAAAAAAGGATATTTAAAAATAATCCTCATTTTTTTTTTTTTTTTTAATATGTCAATTTCATTATTCTTTATGCTTAATAAAAACGAAAAAAAAAAGTAAAAAAAAATTATTTTCCAAATAGAGAACCATTTTATGAGGAAGTCACCATTCAACATGTTTAAGGTTATTTTATACAGGACCAGAAATCATTTTTTAATTAAAAAAAACCCAAACAAATTGTGTTCCTTTTATCTATAAAGAGGTTGCTTTTTTTTCACCCTTAAACTGTTTTTTTTTTTCAAGAAGTAACATTTCCTCATCACAGATATTTAAAAAAAACAACAAACTATGATTTATGTATAATTTCTAAGAGAACCATAAATAATATAGGATTTATAAAGAGCACCATTTTATATAGCAAAGTATTTAACATTACAATATTTTATGTTATATCTTAAGATTTTGCAGAAGTTTGATGTTAGGTAATAACATTATTGTATCATTTATTGTATTAAACTGATTAAACATATAACTGTATGAAATCATAATAGAGATTTCTGTATACAACACCATATATATATATATATATATATATATATATATATGAAATAAATATTTTAGAATAAAACAAACACATGATTTAAAAAATCGTTAAAATTTGTTTTTTCTAAAATATTTATTTCATACTGTCAGATTCACTTCTATTCACTTTTTACATACATAATATATACATATATATATATATATATATATATATATATATATATATATATATATTATATATATATGTATTAGAGAAAGGAAAATAATGTGCTCAATTACATGTGTAAGAGCTATATTTATTTCTTATGGTACATTATACAATTAAAAGGTGTTTGTTACCATTGGTTTCAAAGCAGCATATTAGCTGCCTATCCTCAAGATAAAGCGCCCTGGAAAATATATATATGAGTATATGAAAAAAATCCCATAAGAATGTATTATCACAAAACTTCGATTGTATTGCTTCTCCTGCAGAAAATGGTAAATAACGAAACTTTAAAATAGTCAGGATTCTTTATATGCATTTTCAACATTAATCTAAGCTTTAAAAATAACGTTAGATGAGTCAATTTAATTTGAACAACTCACTATTGATAAAAATTGTCAAAATTAAAACCAAAACTGAAGAAAGAATCTGAATGATGGACATAGACATTTCTTTCTGTTTATCAGAAAACCTGTTTTGGTGCGGATGAAACATAGATTGGCACAAGGCCATGAAGATTGAACTCTCTACAGTAATAATGGTTTAAAAACAATAAATTCAATAATCACTATTCCACAGCAAGGAAGGTGTCCAGTCGTGTAATGGTTAGCACAGTAATCTTGTAGATCCATTATTACTGAATAATGAGTTCAATCCTCACTGGATTCCCTATAAAAAAATTAAAAAACATAAAAAAGACCTTGTGTTAATCCAGTCTATATTATATAATTTTTTTTTCTATTTCACAGTAAGGTGTATACACACACAGAACCATCTTCTAAGATGGAATGTAAGTCATCCGAAAATTAAATAGCAAGTGTGTGTGTGTGTGTGGAGGGGGGTTAGAATTCCTAGAGTGACCACATAAGCAAAACTGAAGTTTGTAAATGCTTTGGAAGATTATCAAGTAAGGGAGGGGTTAAAATAAGAGAGGAGGTAAAAAGTCTGCCTATATAAAGAAATGTTTATCTATCGGCTAACAAATGCTTTGAAACCTGTGCATATTACTAAGTCAATTTTTACTTTTGTCATATAATACCTAAATAAATCATTTTCCTGACTTCCCACCAGGCCAGATGAACATATGATCTTTTTTACACAGGGATTTTTATGGGGCATCCAGGGAGGATCAAACTTCTATTCAGTAATAAGGGATCTGTGAGACTAGCTTGCTAACCATTACACCATGATGGGATGCCTAAAGCACCTAAATAATGAGAATGGAATCATCTGTTTTTTCCTATAAATAATGTCTGACGAAACCTTAGAAGAGAGAAACGAGATCCCACAGAACTTAATTTAACCTAGTAATTGCTAATTACTATTAACTTTGTATATTTGCTTAGTAAACCTTTTTCCCTATCCTTAATACTCATTGTTTCTTTCATATTATTTCTCTCATCTCAAGTTACAACAATTTCACACAAACTTTGCCAAAAATAAAACTGTATTTCTTATTGCCATAAAAAGTGTCCATTATTATGTGGGACTGTCTGTAAAAAACAGACGTATGATATGCTGTGTTCATTTACAATCACCGATGTTGTTATAATAATAAAAAAAGAACATTGAAATTAAACAAAAAAATACAGTTATATTTTCATGTATGTATATTCATAGAGAGCTCTTTACTGGCCATTATGACAGATGGAGACCAAAGAAGTGATACAAGGACTGCTGGGGAAAAAAATCCTCAGTGCCTGTCACATCAACCATGACCTTTGGTCTAACCTAGCTGAGAACCATGAAAAATCAGCCATGAACAGACCTGTAGTCAATTTGGACCACCCCTTAATTTCGTTCATGAAGCCAAGCCATGATGATATTTATGTATCTTTCATTTTTTTATCTCCTTTAAAGCGAGAGGTAGACATGATCAACATGTTGAATCACATTAGATTGAAAATAACAACAGTAAAAAGTTTTTTCACGACAACATAGTGCAGCCATCATGCAGGATGGTCCAAAAGTCTTGTCACCCCTTATATATTGTTTAAACTTTCATTTTTTTGTTTTAATATCATATATGTAATTATTTTACTTTAAAAAAAACGAATTAAAAATTAGATCATTTCAGTTTGTATTATGTAATTATTTTACCTCTAAAAAAAAAAAATCTTTAAAAATTAAATCATTTATTAATTTTCGGTTGTATATTATATCATTATTTTACATCTTATGAGAACCATGAGGATCAGCCGTGAACAAACCTGTAGTCAATTTGGACCACCCCTTTAACCTTCATTCATGAAGCCAAGCCATGATGATATTTATGTATCTTTCATTTTTTTATCTCCTTTAAACCGAGAGGTAGACATGATCAACATGTTGAATCACATTAGATTGAAAATAACAACAGTAAAAAGTTTTTTCATGACAACATAGTTGTATTATGTAATTATTTTACCTCTAAAAAAATTTTTTTTTTAAATTAAATCATTTTATTGAATTTTCGGATGTATATTATATCATTATTTTACATCTTGTCAGGGTGACATGACTTTTGGATCACCCAGATGTATATTCATGTTTATTTTTACCTTTTCATTTGTTCTCTTGTTTAAATTAAGAGAGTGACATGATAGATAAGTTGAGTCAAATTAATTGAAAATAAAATCGGTAAAAAGATGAAAATTATCTATCTAGCATGTTTTGTTTTTTTCAAGACATCAGCCCTCATAGAGGGGGGTCCAAAAGTATTATCGCCCTTACATATTGTTTTAACTTTCATTATAATATACAGGGGTGGCAAAAATGTCACCCCATCCTGAACTTTCAAGTCTTATGACATGAGACACAGAATAAGTATCTTTAAACCTTATCATTAAACATCATAAAAAACCTTAGAATTCAAGTTACTTTGATAGACTATTCAAGATATTTTACAGCAATTTTAAAAATGCATCATTAATGAAATAAATCTGTGGGGCTTTTTGATGATTAAACAGCCTTTGGAGATTAAAAAAAAAAATTTATCCAACAGGTAGTATTTGACACGAGGTCATGAGTACGGGGCATCCACCAAGGATTGAACAAGCTTTTCACTAGTAACGGATTTGCAAGACAAGCTTGCTAACCATTAAAACATGAAGGGACACCTTTGGAGATAAAAGTCCCCTGAGTTTCTATTCTGTGTACAACAAGAGAAAAGTTATCACATTGAATATGAAATAAACATTAACTATGAACATAGCTTCAACTTTGACATTTTTATAACATTGTGTTAAACAGGCAAGAGGTGTACAACACTCATATATATATATGATATATTGTATAACACATGATACACACGATCTCTCTCTTTCTCTCTTTCTCTCTCTCTTCTCTGAGCTGACACTAAATTCTCAAGTGCCAATAATACTTACAAATTCTCCATGAAAAATTTTTCTAGTTTAAAAAAAAACTAGAAAAATTTTTTTTATAAAACCCACACAGGCAGAAAAAAATTTTTTTATCTTTACATTTTTTTAAATCCTTGAAACAAAAAAAAAAAAAAATTTTTTTTTAACTTTTCATTTTTTTAAAATCCTTGAAACAAAAAAAAAAAAAAAAAAAAAAAATTTTTTTTTCATTTCAAATTTCTTTTTAAAAATCCTAGGAACAAGTCATTAAAAAAAAAAAAAAATCCCAGGAATCAGTTGTTTTGTTTTTTCTTTTGTCTTTTTGTTATTTTTTTTCTTTTCTTTTTCTTGCACCACAGTACTTTAATGTCTGAGACACTTAACACAGGTTTCATAAAAGATACTTTTTCAAATAAGTACACAAATATGACGGCTACATTCAGATATGTTTTGTGACACATTGAGAAAAAAAAAAAAGAAGCTCAATTTTGTTTTAAATCAAACCAAAAAAAAGTTCATCTTTAATTTGAACCCCTGTGATTAAGTTAAAAAAAAACATTTTACGACAAGGATCTATAATTTATAAACATTCACGAAACATGTAATTCATTTTTTCATTTTAAAAATAAACTTGCATACTATCTCCAAGTAAGAAAAAGAAGATAAACTACAAATTTACGTGAAAATATTTCACATTTTAAATAATATGAAATAACTATAACTTTGATATATATATATATAAAAAGTATTGTATGTCATATAGTATACAGCATTACTTTATATATTACTGTATTATATGTAATACGAAAAAAAATATATATCATTATTGAAAATGACATTGTATACTAGTGCATATACATACACACATGCACAAACACCTTGAATAACTTGCCAACAAAAAATAAGTAAATATTACCTGAGCTTCTAAAATTTACCATAAGACAAAAAAAAAATCTTCACAGTGAAGTTTTTATTTATTTTTTTTTTGCCAGCTTTTTCCTTTCCTTTTTTTTTTTTTTTTTTTCCTGATTACAAATTTAACGACAGTATCATTCTTTTATTTATTTTATTTGTCTCAAAAAAGACACCGAAAAATGATTTTGATTTAAAAAAAAAAATAATAATAATTAAAAAAAAAGTAAAAACACACACAAAAAAAAATACTAATAGCAGCCATCACCTAAAACAGTGAAAGAATCAACACTGAGGATCATCTTCATGACTTGATCCCTTGTCAATCGAGGCTCGAATCACTTTGATTTCAATATTACGCATGGATCGCTCGGTGGGTACATTGTCACTGGATTCGCCGGGCTGGTTATTCAATCCGGCCCGGTTGATGACAATAATGTCGTCATCGTCAACATCATCTGCGTCCACGACTACTTGTTTATCTTTACTCACGTCCATGTCAGAGACGACCATTTTGGCAATGTCACTGATGCTGTCAGAATCATCCAATGAGATTTGTCGCAGCCTATTACGGATCACCCTTTCCATGCGTCTATGCTCAATCTCCTCAGCTTGCTTTAAGGCCTTCTCTTCAGAGTTCAAACAGTACTTCTCATCGGGATCAAAGTACATCGCTGTCGCTGATGGACTGGGGCTCTCCATCAGGCAAGATGTGTCGATTTCATCTGTGATGGTCGTGTATTCTGGATTCAGCGAGGTGAAAAGTGAGGCCATCTGGCTGGCAGGACTCCCAGAGTGAGACTTGTCAGCTACATAGAAAGATGACCCAAAAGGAAGGTTGTGGCTAGGAGAACTAGGTGTGTCTAGTGGGGAAACCGGGGTGTGGCCTACCACCCCGGATGTACCCTCGGACGCAAGGCTGAACTGAGAATCTTTAGGTTTCAGTAGGTCCAATGTCATGGTCTTTCCTGGAACCAATGTTGCTGTGCGTGTATCAGCTTCAATGCATGCTGTACTATAAGCCCCCTTCTCTGGCAAGGGTTCAATGCTAAACTTGACAGGAGGGCGACTCGATGATATGGTTGAAGAATTAGAGGTGTCCGATGAAGATTCGGCTGAGTTATAAACATCCTGGTTGTCTTCCGGTTTTGCAATGTCCACGTGCAGATTGGAGTTGCCGTTGCGCCGTTGCTGCAGTTTGCGCATGTTGGAAACACTCTGGTCTCCTTTTTTTATGAGTTCTTCCTCCACTTCAACAGGATCTGGGGCGATGGGAGGTGGAGGTTCGGTTCCTGGGCGGGGTGAGCTGCGTTGCAGTGCTTCATAAAACTGAAACAACGAATGCCGCTTAATCTGCAGTGGACTAGTGCAAGAAAACTTGGGACTGCGGCTGCGAAGGCTCCATGATCGTTTCAGGCCAAACGATGGACTCCTGCGATTCGATAACGAGGGGCGGGAGTACTCCGTACACCTGCGCATACGATCCTGGATACCTGGTCTCTTTGTAGGATTCAACAGGGAACTCTGGCTAATCAAGACGTGTTCTCTATGTTGACTACCGCTGACTGATTTAGCCTGGCTACTTCCATCAGTGTGGTGAAGGGATTCTTCACTGGTGTAATCCATTGGGAGTTCTGGATCAGAGAAAACGGCATTCGGATTATTAGCCAGAACATTTTCAATAAGGGACAGTGAGTCTCCCATCTGTGTAGCAACTTCTTCCAATTTGGATAAACGAAAGTCTATGGCCTGGTGAGACATTCTGATTGCATTTTCTTTTACATACATGTCATCCATACGCATAGTCATATTCTCCACTCTGAAAAGAGAATCAAAATGTGTTTTATTAAATCATACAGTTTCTAGAAAAATATTTCATTCTTATAGAAAATTAAATCAATTATCAATTAGTAATTTTAATGAGTAGGCATGAACTCTTAAAATTTCCACCCTAACTAATTCTTAGGAAAAATCATAATTTCTAGAAAATATTTCATTCTTATAGAAAATTAAATCAATTATCAATTAGTAATGTTAATGAGTAGGCATGAACTCTAAAATTTCCAGCATAACTAATTCTTAGGAAAAATCATAGTTTCTAGAAAAATATTTCATTCTTATAGAAAAGTAAATCAAATTAGTAATGTTAATGAGTAGGCATGAACTCTAAAATTTCCACATAACTAATTCTTAGGAAAAAATCATAAATTTCTAGAAAAAATTTCATTTTATAGAAAAGTAAATCAATTATCAATTAGTAATGTTAATGAGTAGGCATGAACTCTAAAATTTCCACCATAACTAATTCTTAGGAAAAAATCATAGTTCTAGAAAAATATTTCATTCTTATAGAAAAGTAAATCAATGTCAATAAAAAGTAGTGCATAAAGTAAAAGTTTTCAGAGGAGGCATGAACTCTAAAATATTTCCCCCAATGACTAATTTATAGGGAAGAAAGTGTAAGTTATAACTGGGTGGAAAAGACAAAAATATGCTAAGAATTACAATTTATTCAATTCCAAATATACATTATTATTACCATATATATTATATTATATATATATATATATTGTCGGATTAATTTCCTCATCGTATTATATATATATATATATATATAAAATAAAGGTTTTGTTTTTATAGTATATTCGAAGCATTATTTGTAATTGAATAAGTTGGTTTTTTTTTAAGTCAGCGAAAAAATGCGTTGAATGTTGGAAAAACATATTTATTTATATCTTTTTTTTGTTGTTGTTTTTTCTTTTTTTTAAACATACAAAATTCATGAACTTAGCCGAACTTTCAAATTTCAATTTCAGCATTCATCAACGTATTAATATCAAATGTTGATTTTTACCAAACATGAATGGGATGAAAACTTCTTACTACTCTGATGATGGACTTTGTCCGAAAATATTAAGTATGTTTAAAAAAAAAACAACAAAAAACAAAAAAAAGCACAAAAGATATAAATAAATATGTTTTTCCAACATACAACGCATTTTTTCGCTGCCTTCAAAAAACAACTTATTATATATATATATATATATATATATATATATATATATATATATATCATAGATTTACAAGTGTGTGAGTGTGTTTAACTACATGGCCTCTGTTGTAGTAGTATGCAACACTTGGTCTTTTTAATGAGGGGTCTGATTTACATACCCATGGGCAAGGTAAAAAGAAAACCTTGGTCACTAAGACCACTAACCTATAGATGGGACCCTAACAGGTACTACCACTCTAAGTCAGAGTGGACCTGGGAGTAATAGCAATAAACTGGAACCTCACCATCAGATGCAGTTTAGAGTCAATACTTGGGACAATCACATACAATCACATCCAAAAGGCCAGAGAAAGTGTGTGTGGGTGTGTGTGCGTGCATGCGTGCGTGCACACTATTTGAGGATACTTGGATTGAATTTAATTATACTCTATCGCTTAGCAACTAACTGTCCACAAACATCACACTTATTGCATTAGTAATTTGGTATAACATAAAAATTGACGAATAATAGATAAAACACAAATAATTTCATTCAATTGATACTTCATCTTGATGTGTTATCAAGGCTTCATCAGAAGTTTATTTGAGACAAGAACTGCTGTGTGTGTATATATTGAAAAGGTGGAGGGAGAGGACGGATTTGTCAGAAGGTGCGAGGAAAAAGAGCGAGCAATATATACACACACACAGCAGTTCTGGGCTCAAATAAACTTCTGGCAAAGCCTCATTAGCACACTGAGGCAAAATATTAATCGAATGAAGTTATTTTGTGTTTTATCTGTTATTCCTCAATTTTCAATCCAATCTGTTATTTCCTCGTAAAAAGCAAATCTACTTCAACTGATTATTTTCTAATAAACTGTCAAATGTCTTTTTTGTAAATTGTTTATCGCTGACAAACCCTTCAAGATGGGGGGGAAAAAAAAAAAAAAATGTCAGCAGTGCCTTTGCGAAGAGCAATTTTGATTACCTGGATGTGAAGGCACCAGAAATTGAATTTTTTCTTCAAACAACAAAAATAAAAAGGGAAAAATTAAAAAAGATGATTTAAAAAATGAAAAACAGAAAAGAAAACGGGTGACAGCGATAAATCGGAAGGAAAATTATAAGGCTGTTGCAAAAATAATTACTGTTTTTATCATTTTAAACTTAGATGCGCATTTTGAAATAAATATTTAACTATACTTAAGTAAGTAAAGTTAGAGTGGTCTATTGGCGGTATCAGCCGTACAGCAAGGGAGACTATCTTGTTGGATTTTCTTGGTATATATATATTTACCTACCCCTCCGCACAAACAGGATGTGACACAAGGTCAATTTCTTAAGCGGAGTTTAACAGGTTTGAATTCAGAGTTTTCCTTCTCTTAGACTGGTTACCTAGCCATGGTTAAAGAGTCCAGTCTGTCCTGCTATTTACCCATAGCTGGAGGGAGAATTGGATTCATACCTTTCCCAAGGGTATTAGTGCTATGTGAAATGCCAACAGCTTTGCCAGGAATTGAACTCACGTTAACGAGTCCATTTCCTACAACTCTAACCACTAGACCACGTGCCTCCATTTTCTTGGTATATAAGGTGTGTGCGTCTTCCCAGCCTATATTTATAGACTGAACAAGATCATGTGGTCTATTCCTTAGCCAATCGCTGGCCATACTGCATGGCTGATACATTACTTAAACGCTGATTCTTTCTGAGTCTACTCACAACCATCGACGAAGGAACTTAGGATTGTCTACCTGAGAGGATTACCAAAAGATTCAAATCGGAGGACTCTCTACCGAGAACCAACTGGCCAACGATAGCCCTTAAAAACTTAACATATTCGCTTTTTGCTAGCGCTAAACCAGAGAGATTGTTTTTGCTGATGTGGAGCACCACCCCTACCATCAGTGCCCCACTTTACCACACAGATCAGATTACCCAATCTGTGCTACTCATGTGCTGAGTTGGCAGGGACTGGTATTGAACCAGGAACCTTGCGATTCCTAGGCGGGTGCTCTACCAACTGAGCTAAACAACATCTTATTATAATGGAGATTGCATGTTTGTCTGTCTGTAACCGAAACTAAATCACTTCTAAAGTCACAATTCCCTCAGTTATTGACGTCACAGTCACCATGAATTTGTTTTTATTTAAACCTCAATTATTGATAAAATTGCTATACCTTATTAATACTGTTGGATTAATCTACATACTAATAACATGCAAGTATATTTATATATTCAATAAAATAGTGGTTTACAGTGTGAACGAGAAGGCTAATTTGCATATTGATATTAAGAATTTGATTTTAATAAATATATGCTTAGTATTATTGATTTCTAATCGTTTGGTTTTCTCTAGACGAATCTGAGCAAAAATCTCGGGGATACATCTTAAAAGAAATCGATAAACAAGACGAAAGAACTAATTTTATTAAATACTTCATAATCTAACTAAATAGATAAATTAGAAAAAATGAAAGACGGGAGTGATGGAAAATGATGGAAGAGTTCGATTATACCCCCTCAGTTTATCATTTTCTAAATTGTTTCTAATTTGATACAATATTTTATTACATCAAAACCTAAATACTTGCATCCGAAGGGTGCATATATTTGCTAGTAATATTTAATTATATCTAAGCAGCATTACAACAACTTAATATTTAACTATATTTATGTACCAATAAAATAAACTAATATTTAACTATATCTATGTACAGTTATTAGAACATCTGGCTAGGAATTGCAAGGTTCAAGGTTCAATACTGGTCCCTGGCAACTCAGCGCATCAGTAGCACAGCTTGGTAATCTGATCTGTTTGGTAAAGCACCTAGGAGGGCTGACAATAAGTGTAGTTCTCCAATTCCACGAAAAAAAAAAAAAACAATCTCTCTGGTCTAGGGGATATACTATCTTACTGTACGGAAGATACAGACAATAGGCCGGGCCGGGTTAGCTCAGTCGGTAGAGCGTTCAGCTAGAAACCACAAGGTTCCTAGCTCGATACCAGTCCTCGCCAACTCAGTGTATGAGTAGCACAGGGATCTGTGCGGTAAAGTAAGGAGCTGATGGTAGGTGTGGTGCTTTACCTCAGACGCCAAAAACAATCTCCTTGGTCTAGCGCTATTGAAAAGGGGATAGACTCCCTCGCTGACTGGTTGATACCGACTTTACTTACTTTTACAATAACCTAATATATAATTATGTCTAAAGTACAGATTTTACTCAACTAATTTCCACTAAAGGTTTTGTCTTCATTGTTTATTCTTGCTTAATTCATAATGGCAAATTAACGACTGAAAAAAATACATTTTGGAGTAATTTTATTGTACGAGTTCAGAAAAAGACATAAAGCAGTACAAAACTGCTCATACGATCAACCAAACATTTTGGCCAGGGGTCTGTCAATTGACGTAGAGTTAAAAACAGCTTTTAAAAAAACGTTTTAATAGAAAGAAGAACCTTGAAGATGAGAATGGTTGTGGATGTCCTTTTAGCAATCTTTGACAACAAATTGAAGTCCATTATGGAATTGGACCCACTCAAGAGGTAGCGGAAGAAATAAATGTTAGCTATTTGACATTTGTTCCAAATCGGAAACAAAAAGCCAAACAAAACGAGGGAGGGGCGTGTTGAACAAAAAAAAAATCAATAGAATTCACCATTATGAAGTCTGTTCTGTGTTTCTTTTGTCAATAAAAACAATCCATTTCTTGATCGCATTTCGACGAGAAATGGATTATACATGACAACTGATAGCATTCAATACCAAAACACTCCCCCCCCTCCTCGTGTACCAGAGAAGTATTGACAGGAGATAGACAAAATCCATCAAGAGTAGAAAAATTGGTAATTCATGAGGAAGTGCATCCCGGTCTCCTGCCTCAAGAGTTGCTGCCCGGTGACTATGAAAATAACAACCCAGCTCAGTCTATTCAAAACTATCCATCTATCTATCTATCTCAATTTGTTCATATTTATCTATATTACTTTAAATACTAAGATTTTTTTTTATTCCTGTTTGTTTAATGTCTTGTTTTTAGTTTAAATAAACAAGAATTACGACAAAAAAAGAAGTGACCCACCCCCAAATACATTTACTTGTCGAAAATATCTATCTATCTATTTCCATTTGCTCATATCTAACTATATTATTTTATTTGTTTATCTATCTATCTATCTCAGTCTATTCAAAACTATATATCCATTTTCATATCTAAACAAGAATTACGACAAATTATGATAAATAAACAAGAATTATGACGAGCTGGGGTTGTTATTTTGATAGTCACCGGGTAGCGTTTTTTGAGGCGGGAGACAGGGATGCACTTCCTCATAAATTACCAAAAAATTTACATCAGATAATGATGATGATAATGATGATGATGATTTACTGTCTGTCACTGTAGTAGTTAGGATCCTCCTACAGCAGCATGCAATCCTTTCTCATTTGAAGCGATTCTGTCCAATGAGGGTCCCTAGCTCTGCAAGTCGCCAGCTAGATCCGAGGGCTCCCAATGCTGCATTTTGGAGATCATGCCTGTAGCCAACCAAGCAAGCCCTCACAGCGCCCCCCCCCCAACCTGTTTGACCCCATCAAAACAAACGCCAGTACTGGTCAATCAAAAAGGACCAATACTACAGAACAATAGCACCAAAAACAAGTGCCCTGCAAAGGAGCTAGCAAAAATTGAACAAACTCGGCTAGAAAAATTTCTAGTTCCCCCAGCTTACTCACCAGGCATCTCTTCGAACCAACAACTACTTTCCCAAGCACCTTATCAATATCCTGTAAGAGAGATTTTACAACAACCAAGCAGCAACTTAGAAATATCTTCAGAGAATTCATTGTTTCCAGAATTCCAAACTACAAAATTAAATAATCATCAGGCTATGCTAACAGCATGGATACACATGATTCTCACTTGTCAACCATCCTTATCAGTCACTGCCCCTGGCAGGTCTTTCATAGAGGATCAAGAATCTGCACAGAGCTGATTGATGTACATTTTTGCTGCTCAGCCTACACTGGTATATCCATGAGCAGATGTCCACAGGAGAACATCACTTATGTGATCATTCTTATTTGTCCAGCAGTGTCCAGTATGTCTTGTTCTTTTTACTGGCATGGTTTGTGTGATAGGCGGTAAGTAGCCATACAGCTGTTTTTTTTTTTTTTTTTTGGGGGGGCTGCTTCCAAGATTTATTCAAGACAGCTTAAATAGACTTTTTTTTTTATTGTTGAGGGGTCAGTTTAGCTCAGTCAGGGAGAGCATCCACCTCAGAACCACAATGTTCTGGGTTCGATACTGGCCCTTTGCTGACTCAACACATGAGTAGCACAACTTAAATTCGCGTGGTAAAGTGGGGAGCCGATGGTAGGTAGGGGACTCCACCTTAGACACAAAATATTCTCCCCGGTCTTAACACTAGTGAAAAGGGGATAGAGTCCCTCACTGTCGGGCTGACACCAACAATAGGCCACTCCACCTAGTTTACGTATTGTTAGCAATAATGTAGACATTCTAATTGTTAAAAAAAAAATTTTTTTTTACAATTAATAAACTTTATTGTAAGCTGAGATGTACAGCTTTTGAGTTGATAGTTAAAAATTGCAATTATGTTTGCATGATTGTGTTGCTAAATTGGTTTTGGGAAAAGCAGGTAAAAAAAGACAATGAAAGGAAGAAGAAAATAAAATCCAGAGGAAAGACACTTACCTGTCACATATCAGGCGTATTCGTTCATCTGTACTTGATTGGAACTTTTGTTCTTTTTCTCTGAAATAATCCTCAACATTCTCTTCCTCAAAGTCATGGAGCTTTTCTGTATCTTCACTTGATAAAAATAATTCTGAATGGAAAGAAGAAAAAAAGAAATAGTGAAAGGAAAAAAAAAGGAAAAGTGATAATTAGATTGTTAATCTTCCTGTTTTAGTGCTAGTGAAAAGGGGATAGACTCTCTTACTGGATGATAGTGACAATAAGCCACTCCACTTGGCAATAATGCAGAGATTCTAATGGTTCAATTTTCTTTTCTTTTTTTTTTTCTTTCAATTAATGAACTTTATTCTAAGCTAAGATGTAAAGCTTTTGAGTTATCAACACAAAACAAGAAAATTGGCACAAATATTTCTACCAAAGGAAAACAGAGGAATCCCTGGCCACGGCTATCCCGTCCAGTATGAGAGGAACCGCGGGATCCGAGCAATGGCTCGAACGAGCGGCGGTGCCAAGCTGCCTCCGTGCAATAACGGCTGAAAGCCTCTAAGCCAGAAACGCGACCGGTGTCGCCACGGTATTACGAAAGGCGTCTCTTTTCGTTCCGCTGGAGCCTGCCATAGCAGGCTCCATACTGGTTTTAACAAAACCGGGTTTAATAAATAATTACTTGGTGGTATTGATCTCTAATATTGTTATTTTATTTTCCAATGTATCAAAATCAATCCTATGAATGATTTTATATAATTAAAAGAAGTGTAATCTTTTTATATGCATTCTTATTTAATTTCGTTAGTCTTTCTAATCTAATATATTTCATTACATTAAAACTTAATATGCCATCATAAGAAGTGAGGTCAAACTCCAGTCACCCTATTATGTTCCCTTTTGAACTAATAACCTTATGAAGATATGAACCTCTTTATCTTCTCAGCTATAGGTTAAATAGTACCACTTTGGCATTAAATAACCCATGAAGGTTTAATATGTCATTAAACAAAGAAATCAAACCAATCATTTAAAACTGACAATTGACAAATATATATATGTTTTAAAAAAGCAAATACACAATATTATTGCTGATGATATTATTAACCCAAACTCATTCAAAATTCTGGGAATCTCTATGGCGCAGTGGCTAACGTGCTGAATTTGTAACATTGAAGTAAACGAGTAAGAACAGTTGTGCTATTATGTTCTCCTTTGGACTAATACCTTTGGGGAAAGGTACGAACTTCTTTATCCCCCCAGCTGTGGGTTAAATAGTACCACTACTGTTCTTCTACAAGGATGGCTTTAGCATTGAATTACTCATGAAGTATCCTAATTCTTTTACATTCATTGCTATGCCTTCTATCTTCTAACATCTTATGTCTCAGACGGTCTTCTCTTCAGGGTAATGACCTTTGTGGGTTATTTTATGCCAGGAAAGAGAAAGAAAAATTTAGAAAAATATCAATCATCTACTTGAATGCAAGACAAAAGGATTTAATATTCTTTTTTTATTATTATTATTATTATAGAAATAGTCGGAAAAAAACAAAGATACAAATGAAAGAAATAGAAATTCAAAGGAGACAGAGAGAGACAGAAAATGTGATGGTGAAGAGCAGGAAAGGTTGAGACTTACTGAGTCCATTATCAAAATAATCCCTCTTTCCCTGGCACCTTCGTTTAACGAACTTTAAGGTGAGGAAAATGTGGCTGAGGATGATAAGTGGGGGTGGCAACAAGGGACGTAATTCATAAACAATTATCAGCTGGTAGCGCTGAAATTTCCAAATTTCACGGGAGTTGGCGTTGTTTCGAATGAATGTTGCACTAAAAAATAAAATAAAATAAATAAATGATTTAAAGAAAATAGGCAAGGCATTCATTGTAAATCATAAACAGAAAAAAAAAAAAAAAAAAAAAAGGAGGAAAAAAAAATTATTGCTTAAATAGACTATATATGAGAAAAAGGGGATTGGAATGAATCCGACAGAAGGAGGTAAAATAAGGAATGAAAGAACAAAACTCAGACAAAAATATGTAGTATATTTCACTGGAATATTAAATTCTGCTTCTTCAACCTTTATTGAATCATTAGGATCATACAAGTGTTTTAAAAAACTTACCTACCTACCTACTTCCCCTTTCTATAAAACACTTGTATGATCCTAAAGATTCAATAAAGGCTGAAGAAGCGGAATTTAATATTCCAGCAAAATATACTACACATTTTTGTCCGATTTTGTTCTTTCATTCCCTATTTTACCTCATATATATATATATATATATATATATATATATATATTATCATTATTACTTATATTTTTGTTTGAAGGCAATTACAATGCGTACATTGCACAAAATTCGATAATTATAGAAAATAATCTTGACAAGTGAATCCCAGCAAAGGATTGTTCGGTGTATAGAACATCGTACAGACTGTTTCGACTTTATTAAGTCTCATCAGTGATGTATACTAATGATTTCCCTCCAACAGAAATTGAAAACGGGACCTCAACAGGCATAGTCAGAAACCATACTGCCTCGGCCACAATACACACCGAACAATCTCTGTGAAATTAACCTGTCAATGGTACTTATACGCCTCTACCATAATAGGTACAGGGATGTTGAGTGAACAATAACAAACCATGCCTATGCCTTGGCGAAGTGAATAAGATTTTTGGATGTTTGTTTTTTTAGAAGCGTTGTTGGATAAAGTATATATTATTATTTATATTTTTGCTTGAAGGCAATTACAATGCGTACATCACACAAAATTCGATAATTATAGAAAATAATCTTGACAAGTGAATCCCAGCACACAGTATACATTGCTTACAATACTCAGGAATACCAGACGATTACCAATATTCAGGACTCTTTACCAAGGATCCAATTCCACTGGACAAGCGCTCTGGCTTAAGGCCAACAGGATAGCCCAACATATTGTAACAGGTTCATTGAAGTTGCAGTGCTTGGATCCCATTGGTCAAAAAATTATCAGCAGCAGATTTGACATCTTCATAGGAGCTTTTTCAGCCCCCCCCCAGACAGACAAACAGACAGACAGACAGACATAGTAACTAACCAAAGAAAAAAAAAGAAATGATAATAGAGTACTGATAATGTTATGCTTAATCCATTTTTCTTGCTTAATCCATTTCAACAATGGTGCCTTCTTGCTTAATCCATTTCAGCAATGGTGCCTTCTTGCTTAATCCATTTCAACAATGGTGCCTTCTTGCTTAATCCATTTCAGCAATGGTGCCTTCTTGCTTAATCCCACAGCAATGCAATGGTGCCTTCTTGCTTCCATTTCAGCAATGGTGCCTTCTTGCTTAATCCATTTCAGCAATGGTGCCTTCTTGCTTAATCCATTTCACAATGGTGCCTTCTTGCTTAATCCATTTCAATGGTGCCTTCTTGCTTAATCCATTTCCAATTGGTGCCTTCTTGCTTAATCCATTTCATGGTGCCCTTCTTGCTTAATCCATTTCAGCAATGGTGCCTTGCAATTAATCCATTTCAGCAATGGTGCCTTCTTGCTTAATCCATTTCAACAATGGTGCCTTCTTGCTTAATCCATTTCAGCAATGGTGCCTTCTTGCTTAATCCATTTCAGCAATGGTGCCTTCTTGCTTAATCCATTTCAACAATGGTGCTTCTTGCTTAATCCATTTCAGCAATGGTGCTTAATCCATTTCAGCAATGGTGCCTTCTTGCTTGGTGCCTTCTTGCTTAATCCATTTCAGCAATGGTGCCTTCTTGCTTAATCCATTTCAACAATGGTGCCTTCTTGCTTAATCCATTCCTTCTTGCTTAATCCATTTCAACAATGGTGCCTTCTTGCTTAATCCATTTCAACAATGGTGCCTTCTTGCTTAATCCATTTCAGCAATGGTGCCTTCTGCTTAATCCATTTCAGCAATGGTGCCTTCTTGCTTAATCCATTTCAGCAATGGTGCCTTCTGCTTAATCCATTTCAGCAATGGTGCCTTCTTGCTTAATCCATTTCAGCAATGCTTAATCCATTTCAGCAAATCCATTTCAGCAATGGTGCCTTCTTGCTTAATCCATTCAGCAATGGTGCCTTCTTGCTTAATCCATTTCAGCAATGGTGCCTTCTTGCTTAATCCATTTCAGCAATGGTGCCTTCTTGCTTAATCCATTTCAACAATGGTGCCTTCTTGCTTAATCCATTTCAACAATGGTGCCTTCTTGCTTAATCTCAACAAGAGCTGATTTTACAAAGCATTTAAACACAAAGCACAACAGGGTTTTTTTTTTTTATTTATCACTTTCAAGAAAAAAAGACAAAAAATATTTATTGCATGACATAGACACAAGTGTGGATCATACAAGGAGAAATATGTTTACATTGATCTACACAATTAGCAAACAGTCCACTCCTTTTGTAACCACCTATGAACTTTAGGAGAAAATATCAGAGATACATAAACTGTCAGCCTCCAAAAGGTTAAAGGGGGGGGTATAGTTGAAAAAAAGTACAAGAAAATTATGGAAATTCAACACTGTAACAAAACAGTGAATTTTCCTGTGAAGGAGGAAGAAAAAGTCCCGATAAGAAATTAAACGAGGTCAAATATTTGAATTATGAGGTCAGTATAATAGAATCAATGGTTATTTCCTAGTTGAGAAACATGATATTACAGGGTGACCCAGAAAAAAACAGAACCCAAATTATTTATTTTCCCATTAAACTAACCTTAACCCCCCACACACACACCTAGTTAAGTAACATAATATTACAGGGTGACGCATTAAAAACAGAACCCAAATTATTCATTTTCCCATTAAACTAACCATAACCCCCTCCACCTAGTTAAGTGACCCAGAAAAAATAGAACCCACAAATTTTGTAATAAAACTGTTAATTTCATTTTTTTTTTTCAAGTTTATGTCCAACAAGGGTTAGGGTTAGGGTTTAGGGTTAGGGTTGGGGTTTAGGGTTAGTTTAATGGTAAAATAAATAAATAATTTGGGTTCTGTTTTTTCTGGGTCATATCATTTTAGGAAATAACCGAATCAATGTTTGCTTTAAATATATTTATAAAATAAGAGGGAGAGTCAAAAATGATCTGTACTTTTGTAGTCACATGATTGTAATCTGAACCTGATTGCACCATTTTGCTTGCTGTTTTTACAGTGTAAACATAGCCACTCCTCTAGCAGAATGCCCCAAGGAAGTGACCCAATTTCCCTGGTTGGAAGGTATGATGGGCTGAAATTCTTCGGAGGCTTTTAGTACAATATGGAGACAGTGCACTACCTTGTAGAACCCCAACAGTCTTTCCAACCAAAGAAACCGAGTCACTTCTCTTTCTTCTTCCTTGGTGCATACTGCTAGTGGTGCATCAATTTTTACACTGGAATGACAGCAAGCAAAATGGCGTGATCAGGCTCAAACTTTGATCATGTGACCTCAACAGTGCCAACCATGCACAGAACGTAGTATGACAATAATAAAGTGATGCTATGGCGGAAATGCAGATCATTTTTTACTTTCACTTGTTTATATATTTGAAATTAGCAAAAAATAAACTGAGATGACCTATTATAAGTAAAGTAAAGTCGTCGGGGCGGCCTAATGTCGCTATAAGCCATACAGCGAGGGAGTCTATACCCTTTTCACTAGCGCTAGACCAAGGAGATTATTTTAGCATCTGAGGTGGAGCGCCACACCTACCATCAGCTCCTTACTTTACCGCACAGATCCCTGTGCTACTCATACGCTGAGTTGGCGAGGGCGGGTATCGAACTAGGAACCTTGTGGTTTCTAGCCGAACGCTCTACCGACTGAGCTAACCCAGTTGTGTGTAAATATTTACCCAACCCATTCAACGTGGGTGGGATATGATACAAGGTCGCAAGTATTACGGCATACAGCAAGGATCAAACTCGCTAATAAAAAAAAAGCTCTGTAATAATGGATTTGTGAGATTAGCTTGTTAACTATTATACGATGATGGATGTCCTACTACAACTAAGTCTTTAACTACATAGACAACAGCGTGCTAACCCGTCTAAAGTTTAGAGAATCGCACACATTTTACTTTCATACATGCCAATTTTATCTGATGTTTATTTGCACACAGTTAAATGGGATCAATTGTGTGTGTATATATATATATATATA
>CM042156.1:75733056-75820556 GCA_023376005.1 Doryteuthis pealeii | reverse complement strand
TACTTTAAGAAGTCCAGCTCTTGGTTTTGAATTCAAAGTTTTCCTTTTTCTAGACTGGTTACCTTACCAAGGCTAGAGAGCCTAGTCTGCCCTACTATTTTACCCATAGCTGGGGAAAATGTACTGTAAACAGCTGTGTGTACTGCATACTTATGTATTCAAATCCCCCACCCACCCACATGAGTAGGATGTGACACAAGGTCAATTTTTAAGCAGAGTTTAACATGTTTGAATTCAGAGTTTTCCTTCTTGCAGACTATTTGCCATACCAAGATTAAAAAAGCCCAGTCTGGCCTACTTTTTACCCATAGCTGGAGGGTTATAGTTAGATGCATACCTTTCCCAAGGGTATTAATGCCATATGAAATGCAAACAGCCATAACCCTAACCCTACACTACAAACACCTCCTTTTAATCATCCAAAAGTATTTTTCACATTTTTGTCATATTTGAAGACTTCCTCTCACACAGAAAATACTGTGAAGTGTACAAGAAAAATGGTTTTTTTTTCTTCTTGAAATGTTCATTTTAAATTGAGTGTGTGCATTATACATGAATGTGTGGTATACATGTCAGTCTAGGCATCATATATATATATATATATATATATATATATATATATCTTATTATAATGGAGATTGTGGGTTTGTCTGTCTGTAACCGAAACTATATTACTATACAAGTCACAATTCCTTTACTTATTTACATCATATTCTCCATGATTTTATTTTTATATCATTAAGACTGTTGACCATATCTACATACTAATAACATGTAATTGTATTTATATATACAACAAAATAGAGGTTTACAGTATGAATGGGAAGGCTAATTTGCATATTGAACTTAAAAAATTGATTTTGATAAATATATGCTTAGTATTATTGATTTCTAATTGTTTGGTTTTATCTTATTGAATATGAGCAAAAATCTCTTCAATAAATCTTAAAAGAAATCCTTAACAAGAAGAAATAACTGTAATATTATCCTTTACTTCCTATTTTAACTAAACAGTTTAATTATGAAAATTTACCAATGAAAGACGGGAGTAACGGAAAATGATGGAAGAGTTAGTTTCAAAGTTGTTCTATTTTTCAATCATACCCCCTCTGTTCAAAATCTTTTTATCTACATTCTTATTCAGTTTCATTAGCCTTTCTAATTTAATATCATATTTTATTATAAATTTAACTAAAATACTAACAACATGCAATTGTATTTATATATACAACAAAATAGCGGTTTACAGTATGAATGGGAAGGCTAATTTGCATATTGATCTTAAAAATTTGATTTTGATAAATATATGCTTAGTATTTTTGATTTCTAATTATTTGCTTTCATCTTAATGAATATGAGCAAAAATCTCTTTAATAAATCTTAAAAGAAATCCCTTAACAAGAAGAAATAACTGTCATTTTATTCTTTACTTCCTATTTTAACTAAACAGTTAAATTAGGAAAATTTACCAATGAAAGACGGGAGTAACGGAAAATGATGGAAGAGTTAGTTTCAAAGTTGTTCTATTTTTCAATCATACCCCCTCTGTTCCAAATCTTTTTATCTACATTCTTATTCAGTTTCATTAGCCTTTCTAATTTAATATCATATTTTATTATAAATTTAACTAAAATACTTGCACCCGGAGGGTGCATATATTTGCTAGTATATATAAAATACTAACAATTAAGAAAATATTTCCAGGAGAATGCTCTGCAGCAAACCAAAGAATAAATCAGTTGGAACAATAGATAGAAATTAAAATTATAAAATATAAAAAGACTTAAGAACAAAGCCAATTATTGCCCTTAAGGCAGATTCAAAAGCCATTTTTTTTCTCTTTTTTCAGTTTGTGATTTTAAAATGTTTCACAAGAGAACAATACAGCTGTTTCTTCCCCAGCTGTACAGACGTGTGGTCAAAACACAAGAAAAAAAAAATCCAACATTATTTATATTCAGAAAATATTTAATATCAAGCTGTGAAAAACACTGTCATAAAGTTTTGGGGTGGATCAGGTTTAGTTTGTTGAAGATAAGTGGGAAGTATTCTGATTGGTTATAAAATTATATTTTTTCTTTATATTTTAACTTTAACAAAAAG
Organism: Doryteuthis pealeii; assembly: GCA_023376005.1. Lineage (NCBI taxonomy): Eukaryota > Metazoa > Mollusca > Cephalopoda > Myopsida > Loliginidae > Doryteuthis > Doryteuthis pealeii. The sequence continues at coordinate 75,818,453 of CM042156.1, read as the reverse complement.
GAAAAGGCTGACCTGTCCTATACACAAAAAAGTATATTTTGGTTAAAAAAAACCTTATAGTAGCTGAAAATCAAAAATTTCATGACAGTTGTCGGTGTCGGTTTTATTGAATTTACATAAGTCCAGAAAAAGTCACCTATTTTTGAAAGTATTCAAAGTCTCGATATTTTTGGGCTTTTCTGGTAGATTTCGATGCGTAGAATTCATTGAAGCCAAAAAAAGCCATAAATTCTAAGAAATGGCAGAGATATGAGAACTTTAATCACCTATTATAGTGTTTAAAAATTTCGAATTTCATTAAAATTTTAGATGTTGATTTAATTGGCTTTATTGGTAGATTTCGATCTGTAGAATGCACTGATTTTAAAAGAAGCGCCTAATTCGAAGGATTGGCAGTGATCTGAACACTTAAAGTTAAGCTTGAATAAGAGTATTAATATGAGATAAAAGGTAGAAAGTATGGTTAGCTGGTTATTTTCATCATACCACATGTAATAAATACCCTGTCCTCACCAGCCTCTAACTAGGTGTGATAACACAGTTTCGATGGATAAAAGTGGGACTGTCACACCTAGTGCCACCAAGCAGCTCGGTGGCCAAAAGGCTGCATGGTGGTACTAGCTGTGGCAGTCCCGCTTTTATTTTATTAAATGGTATATAAATCCTTATGGGCTATTTAATGCCAAATCTTGTCTTACTTTGGGGGGGGGGTTGTATATATGACTTGTAAGCAAATAGTTTGTAGGTAAATATTTTTGTTTGATTTAGTTTTATAAACTGGTAGAAATAATTTTCCTTAATTTCATGTGTATTAATAAACTAAGAAACTGCTGACCCTCAACCACTTCTAACAACTTTAAGATAAAAAGGGTTGGCTGTTTGTTTGCCATAAGAACAATTTGAATACAGTCGGAACTTGATTATATAGAGGCTATGAATTGACATGACCAGCTGATTGATCAGATTAGGCTTCTCTAGCTTCCTGTCTAAGGGCCAAAGTGGAATGTACCCAGGTACAAACCGATCAGCTACCAGCTTCCCTTCCTTAGATCCAGGATCAACAGGTGGCCCCGAGGGAGAAGGGGGTATTACCACCCTGCATAGTTGAAGTTAGCATATTCTACAGCCCCAGTCAACAGAGTAGGTAGAAAGTACTTCTAACTTATAGTGGGACAATTGTCATGCCAACAACGCAGATCTCTATGACTCTTCCTCGCCACCTGTCCTATCACCCATCATTTCTGGAAGGTCCTCTAAACAGCATCCATGCATAGATAATCTTTAAAGGTTTTTCCTGACCAACCCTCATTGGAGTGTCCATGTGTAGGTGCCTGTAGGAGAATGTCACTTATGAGCTCGTCGTCACTTCTCCTTAGCAATGTCCAACAGGTTTTCTTCGTCTTTCCCAGATGGTTTGTGATAGGAGGCAAGTGGCTGTACAGTTGCTCTTTTGTGGAGTGCTACTTCCAGGATTAGTTCAGCATCCTTGTACCATTCCCATCTAGCTTTTCCTCTAAGTATTTTGTTAGAGTCAAAAAGGTTTAGCTGAACCAACTGTAACGTGGCAGTATATACACGGTACCAAAACGGATATATGTAACGTTCTAATAGCGATATAATTGTATAGTGGGTCTTGTCAACATGCCTCCAAATTCACGGCACTAAAAAGGTGTTCGGCACGTAGCGGTCATCTTGTTGATAAAAAAAGTACAACGCGAGAAATATATCGTCACAAGCTGCTTAGATTTTATTTCCAGGCTAGGCTCGTCTCGTGGGTTGTGTCGGAGAGGAGGGAAGGCAGAGAGAAAGAGAGAGAGAACACTGTTAAATTACTGTATCCCACACTAGGGACCAGAGACTCGTCCGTCTGTCCCCCTAGGCCTCAGAAAGCAAAAAGAGAGCCGGTATTTTTTCTTCGTTGTTCCACGTCACATCCGGTTCCGGTCAACACCCGAAACTTCCGGTTGGCTTTCAATTCTCCATTCGGGGGGGGGGGGGGTTCCACGCCCCGGTCAAACTCACGACAATCTGTTTTATGTTCATCACTTTTTTTTAAAGCCTTTACTATTGTTGTACCGGCCGTTCCTACAGTGGAGAATATACACCGGTTCTCACTATAAATAGTGAGACACCGAGTGAAAAAGGTTGTACTGTTACCGTTAACGGCAAGCTAGCCGTTCCTGTACCATTATTGTAAATAACTTGTCTTATTTTACCCTACCTTGACTTGACTTCTTTTTTACTGTTGGATTAACATCACAACAACTATCTCTTATTTCTTCTTCCTCTCTTTTCTAATAGTAGTCCACGCAAAAATCAGGACCTTCCATCTCGCTACACCAACATAACCTAATTTAGTTGACAATCGTCATTGTTTTACCAATGAAAATTTATTCCTAATGTTATCTTCATAAGAGAACAGTTTTATTTGCAAATAGCATGAAATTTCCCCCCATCAGTAGAAAATGGTTAGTTTTTTTGTCGCAGGTAGCGATAGTACTGTCCCCCTAGGCTTCAGAAAGCAAAAAGAGAGCCGGTATTTTTTCCTCGTTGTTCCACGTCACATCTGGTTCCGGTCAACACCCAAAACTTCCGGTTGGCTTTCAATTCTCCAGTCGGGGGGTCACACCCCGGTCAAACTCACGACAACCTGTTTTATGTTGTCACTTTTTTTTAAAGCCTTTACTATCTCTTATTTCTTCTTCCTCCTTTTCTAATAGTAGCCCTCGCAAAACTCAGGACCTTCCATCTCGTTACACCAACATAACCTAATTTAGTTGACAATCGTCATTGTTTTATCAATGAAAATTTATTCCTAATGTTATCTTCATGAGAGAACAGTTTTATTTGTAAATAGCATGAAGATTTCCCCCCATCAGTAGAAAATGGTTAGTTTTTTTGTCGCAGGTAGCGATAGTACGTATGCAAAGAACTTACGGTCGATTTCCTCTGCAAACAGCTCTCCATAGATCATCCAGTACGGATAAAAGACAACATTGCGTGCAATAAGCCAGGATGGATTTTCATGTTGAAAGTGAATAGCTTGGCGGACGATTCCAAAACTGATCAGTACGATGAAGAGGATAATGATGAAATATGACATGTCCCTCAGCTGAAAATAGGGAGAAAAAAAAAACATACATTTTAAAAGGATGTGAAGTAATGGACGTAAATGAGGGTAGGTGTAGTGAAAGAGAGTAATAATAAAGTGCAGACTATGAATCGTTGATGCAATGGGTGTAGCTGGGGAAAATCCATAGGGAAAAGATAAGAGAGGTCAAAAATAATTGGAAACTACAATGGGTTAGAGTAGGTACAAAGGGATGAGTAGTAGGCAAAGGGATAGAGAGAAAGAAAGAGAAGAGAGAGAGGGGGGGGAGAAAAAATGTATTTTAATAAAAGAGGAAGAGAGATAGAGAGAGAGATTGGAAAAAGAGAGCTGAAGTTTCTGGAGAAAAGGTAGGATAAAAGATAGAATGGGAGCTAAAAAACTGAGGAGAGAGAGAGAGAGAGAGGGGGGTGAGAGGACAGAAAAAAGGTGGACAAAAGTGAGAGGACAAAAGAGAGAGAGGAGAAAGAGGATGAGAGAGAGGGGGAAGAAGAAGGAGGATGAGAGAGAGAAGGGGGGAAGCTGTGGAGAGAGAGAGAAGAAAGTGGTGTAGAGATAGTGGAGAGAAGAAAGCTGTGTAGAGATAGAAAAATAAGGGGATGAGAGAGAGGGGAAGGAGGACAAGTGAAAGAGAGAGAGAGGGGGAACAGTGACAAGTGAGAGAGAGAGAGAGAGGGGTGGAAAGGGAATGAGGTGTAAAAAGAGAGAAAGAAATTGAAAACAATAACCTGAAACAAAAAAGGCAATTTAGTATTCTATATATATATATATATATATATATATATATATATATATTATTTGAATTATCTCTATAACAGCTCAATAGATAAATTCTATCAGCCTTCCTTAGATGCATATTTTATCAAGTCTTCAGAATTTATTTAGTACATTTTGACCCTCCTGTTTTTTGTTTTTTTTACCCCTTCTTTACACTTGAGACAATCATCGGACCCAGTGTTAGCAGGGAGAATAGGGAAAAAACTGTGAGATTGATCCTGGTACCAGGAGGCCTTAACACCTAATCATGGATGTCTGCTAAAAAGATGGAAGAAGAGAAAAAAAAAGTACCAAGAAAATTCTAAAGATTGAATCCAATAGACACCTAAGGAAGACCAAAGAATATAGAAGCCAGAAATGTTGTGTTAAATACAAAACAATGGTCCATTCTACGAGAAATAATGAAAATACTCATCTCAGAACATCTGGGGAAAAAAAAGGAAAATTAAATTTTTCACACAAATGCAAACAAGCAAACAAATAAAATTAAATGACTTTTGACATATCAACATTTATATTTACCAACCCCTCCACACAAGCAGGGTGTGACACATGATCAATTTTTAAGCAGATTTTAACAGGTTTAAATTCAAAGTTTTCCTTCGAGACCAAGGTTGAAGTTTAAGTGAACCTGGGAGTAATGGCAAAGAAGAGATACTCCACACTCTCCAATGCATATTCTAACCCAGCCGTCAGGACACATTGAATTTAGAAATTAGAAAATAGTTTGGGGCAATTTTTTACAGCAAAAGGAAAGAAATATATCTATTAATAATGGTTTTTGTCTGTAACAAAAATGACGTCACTGCTTACGTGACATAAGTATACACGAAATCGTCATAACATAGAATAAAATTTATTCTATGTTATTTTGAGTGTATTTATTCAATAAATACACTCAAAATTTGAACATGCAACATTAGACAGTCCTCATTGTTTTTTAAAACAAGTTTTAATAAATACATCACTGGTATTATATATCTATATATAGTTTGTTTTATTTTAATACATATTTAAAGTTTACATTTCAAATTGTTTTATTTTTTAATCCTTTAATGAATTTGATGATTTTACTTAGGGTACAAACTCGCTGACATTGAATTTTTTACTCCCACCCGTCAGGCAATATGTTTCAAAAATCTATTTTTACATCGCTTTTATTTTGTACTAGTCAAAATAATAAAGAAAAAAAAAATGAAGGCTATTGAGTGCCCTATTGTTGGTATCAACCAAACTGCAAAAGAGTCAATCCCCTTTTCACTAGCGCTAGAACAGGGAGATTGTTTTTTTTTTTCTGAGGTGTAGCACCACACCTACCATCAACTCCAAGATGCTTTACCACACAGATCAGATTTCTCAAGCTGTGCTACTCATGCATTGTAATGGTTATTGTTGTGGACACAGACACCTGAGTTCAAATCTTGGATGAGGCTGTTTGCATTTCACATAGTGCTAATACTCTAGAAGAAGGAAAAACTCTTAAACTCCACTTAAAATTGACCTTGTGTCACACCCTGCTTGTTTGGAGGGGTTGGGTAAATACTTACATTGTTGTCAACAATAAAACGTATTGAATAAAGTTGGTGGAGTGGCCTATTGTCGGTATAAGCCAAACAGTAAGAAAGTCTATCCCCTTTTCAGTAACGCTAGACCAGGGAGACTGTTTTTTCCTGAGGCTAAGCGCCACACCTACCGTCAACTTCCAGATCCTTTACCACAATCAGATGACCCAAGCTGTGCATCTTATGTGCTCAGTCATGACTGATATTGAACCTGGAACCTTGTAATTCCTAGGCAAATGCTCTACCAACTGAGCTAAATCAGACCCCTGAGTAAAACAAAATAGTAAGTAAGTAAAGTCGTTGGGGCGGCCTAAAGTCGGTATCAACCAATCAGCGAGGGAGTCTATCCCCTTTTGCACTTGCGCTAGACCAAGGAGATTATTTTAGCGTCTGAGGTGGAGTGCCACACCTACCATCAGCTCCTTACTTTACCGCACAGATCCCTGTGCTACTCATAACGCTGAGTTGGCGAGGACCGGTATCAAACTAGGAACCTTGTGGTTTCTAGCTGAACGCTCTACCGACTGAGCTAACCCGGCCCGTTATAAACAAAATAATTAATCATAATTTTACCAAAAACTGAATTGAACCCCCATTATCATCTTTTTTAAATGTTTAAAATATTTCTTTCATTAATGAACTCTTTGTTTTGTTTAAAGTAATATCTGATTTTAAAGTTAAGGAAGCATTGAAGCATCAAAATAAATAAACAAAACTTTAATCAAGTGATTGTTTGCTCAAAATAATCAATAGGATTTTTTTAAAGTAAAATATACACCACAAAATCTAGTTTAAAATTTTGAATGACTTTATTTGCTTCCTTATTGTTATTTTAGAAAGTATTTTCTCATAGATTCCAAGCCAAATGTAGTAAAGTGGCTTATTGTCAGTATCATCCACACCACGATGGAGTTTACCTCCTTTTCACAAGCGCAAGACCAGGGAGATTGTATTTTAAGTTTACAGTGGAGCACTACACTTACTATCAGCTCTTCACTTTACAGCACAGATCCAATTGTTGTGCTACTCATGTGCTGAGTCGGCGATTGCCGGTATCGAATTTGGAACCTTATGTCTCCAAGGCCGATGTTCTACTGACTGAGTTAATTTCTAATCACCTTAGTTGCTCCCTTATCATTATCTTAAAAAGTATTTCCTTATAGATTCCAAGTCCAATTGCCTATTGTTAGTATCAGCTGCACAACAATGGAGTCTATCCCCTTTTACCTGGGGAGATTGTTTTTGTATATGAAGCGGAGCAACACACCTACTATCAGCTCCCTACTTTACTTTAATCACTTTAGTTGCTTCCTTATTGTTATTTTTGTATTGTAGTGACTCACTGAATAAATGTTGGTAAAATAAGTTTTAAAAAAATTTTAAAAAAAGAAAAAGTAAGAAAATGCAAAACTCTTTGGTTTGGTTAGTTTTACGGCATATCAACCTCAGTGGGTCATATAATGCCGACAAAGTTTTGAAAAAAAATTCATTCTTAATGAATAATCAAATTTAGTTTATAAACTCATGTTTTTCTATTTAACCCTAACAGGTACTACCACTCCAGGTCAGAGTGGACCAGGGAGCAATGGTGATGAAGGGGTACTCCACATTCCCCAAACCTCCAAAACTGGAACCTCGTCATCACATAGAGTTTAACGTCATTCCCAGGACATGTAGACCCTCAGCCACCGCTGATAAAAAGGGCAATAGGGTTGGGGCAATAATATAGGTGCAAAACTGTCTGACTTACCAGTTTCCCAATGATCTTCAAGTAAGGCCCCAGGTATTTGTTGACACTGAGCACCTCCAAAATGCGTATGTACCAGAGTACAACATCCACGATGTAGATAATGCGTGATGCCTGCAATGTGCTTGCGTTGTACCTCAAGCAAACACCAAGCGTGAAGAAAAGAATTGCGCAGGTGTCCCAAATGTTCCATATGTTAGCCATATATACACGTAACTTCATTAGAAGTTGGGCAGGCTCAGCAGCAATAACCTGCAAAAAAACAAAAAGACAGTAATATGAAAATTAATAAAAAAAGAAAAGGAGACAAGTACAATTCATTTAAAAACAAACTCATCAGAAGCACAACCATAAAGATGAATCACTTCATAAATTAACTTCAAAGTTAGAAAATTTTAGCTTACACACTTGTCATAGAGTCCCTAAATAATGAGAAAGGAATCATCTGTTTTTCTATAAATAATTTGATGAAACCTTAGAAGAGAGAAATGAGATCACACGGGTTAATTCAACCTAGCAATTGCCAATTATTCTGTTCACATTGTATCTTTGCTTAGTAAACCTTTTTCCCTATCCTTAATACTCATTGTGTTTCTTCCAATTATTTCTGTTACTGTTACTCAAGTTACAGCAAAACCTGTCGACAACTTTTTACAAAAACTGATAATATTATAATTAGGTTGATTTAAAAGTTCCAAGCACATAGATTTAATGCCAAAGCCATCCTTGGAGAAAAACAGTAGTGATAATATTCAACACACAGCTGGGATCATACCAAGGGTTTTAGTCCAAAAGTTGTCATAGTGGAGTTAGCAGCACCACAGGGATTCCTCCCATTTAGTTGCTGGAGTTCTCTTTGCATTAAAATACTTTTCGAGGTACAATTCAAACTAAACTGTACTTAAAATCACAGCTTAGTATACTAGTCTCAGTATTTATGAGAATCTGCCAAACAAACTTATACAAGCATTTTGTGCTGCAATTAATTTAAGCTACAATATTTCTCTTACTATCATTTTGATTTTTCTTCAGGTTTGGTTTGGTTTGTTGGATTTTACGGCATGTCAACCAATGTTGGGTTATTTTATGCTGAAGATATTTTGTTCTGTTCATGCTTTATGGGTACTCAATTTTTTAAAATTCAATTTTCAAGTACATTATTTTTTAAACTCATTTTTTTCTATTTGACCCATAGATGAAACTCTAACAGGTACTACCACTCCAGGTCAGAGTGGACCTGAGAGTAATGGCAATGAAGGGGTACTCCACCCTCCCCAGGGCTCCAAACTTTGAATTTCTCCGATGCAGTTTAACATCATACCCAGGACATGCCTTCTTCGGGGCTTCTTTGTCTATCTGAGCATAGAAATGATTCAACTTGGGAAATTATTTTGAATAGTTTGACTGTTGAAAAAACAAGGCATTGAAGAACTTATGAAGATCTCTTCCAAATAATAATGTCATTGGTTTAGCATGCCCATCAATCTGAGAAGTGTCACAAGAAGCTTTATGATTATTAAAAAATAAGAATTAGATTGTTTAATGTTTCTTAGAATTTAAAAAAAAAAATAATCATCAAATTTCTCATGAAAACCTGAAGAAGGCCAGAGATTACAGTAGCCAAAATGTGTTTTTATATATCACAATAAAGATGAGAACAACAGTCCAAAAAATCAAAATGATACATATCAAACCTCATCTCAAAAATTGAGACAAATGATTTCTCTGAATTTGTATCAATAAACTAATTTCTATATTTCTGAAATGTCTATGACCAGTGAAATTCAAATACAAAATTATTTATGGAATGTTTACTATTTTTATTACTACTCAGATCAAATTTGCTTTCCTTACATCAGTTCATAGCTGAAAACTGATTAAGAATTCCTTTCATCGTGATGTCAAATTTAAATACAAAAATCAAAACCAAATCGTTTCAATCAGTTTGTGCATCTCAATAAAACCATGGATTTAAATCTCTTTATTAGAAAATGTTTAGAAAATCTTTTCATTTTAAATATAGAAACTGACCCTGACCTATGCTGCATATAACCTAAAAATCACCCACCTACCATTCTGATGTGTAATTTCTGTGTGGTAAATTTTGTAACATAAACCATTTTTATTTGCCCACAACACCAATTCTTATTTTCAGCCTGATCTTTAATTAATTTTTACATCTCACGTATCAGGTGGGATCAATACAGATCATATTTGTCTGAATTTTTAAAATGACGCTTGATATGTATAGTTTTGATTTTTCAGATTGTTGTCCTCATCTTTATTGTGAAATATACATACATAATTTTTTCGACCATTGTACCCTTGGGCCTTCTTCAGGTGTTCCTTGTCATCCATTGGAGTAGACTGCTCTCACTCCCCTACTTGTAGCAATAAAGTGCTATTTTTCTTAGTTAAAAAACGTTTATTAAAAAATCAAATTTTTTTTTTTAATTGGGAGAGTTATGAGTAATGGCATTTCAGTTTATTTCAATGGGGAAATTTTGTTATATGAAGAAATTGAGTAATGAGTGGGAAAAATTATACTTATAAAGTAAAAAAAAGTCGACGGGGCGGCCTAAAGTCGGTAACAGCCAGTCAGAGAGGGAGTCTATCCCCTTTTCAATAGCGCTAGACCAAGGAGATTGTTTTTTAGCATCTGAGGTAGAGCACCACACCTACCATCAGCTCCTTACTTTACCGCACAGATCCCTGTGCTACTCATACGCTGAGTTGGCGAGGACCGGTATCGAACTAGGAACCTTGTGGTTTCTAGCCGAACGCTCTACCGACTGAGCTAATCCGGCCCTTTATACTTATAAATCAAGGCTATTGGTTGGCTGATTCATTTTAACAGCATATCAAACCGTCTGGGGTTATGTCATGCCTAACGCTTTGGAAGTAATATATGTTGTGTATTTATATTTATACTTTGTAGTAATTGGTTTTAATAATGTGTTAGAACCATTGGGGATCATGTTGTATGGTATTGATTAAGTTCATGTCTATATTCTATGGTATAATTTTATTTCTCTCAAAAGGGACAGAATATCCTCCATATTGACATTTTCAAATAGATCTTTCATATTGTTAAGGTACCACTGCATATCATTAAAAGATAAACACATTTATATCTTTTATGTGCCAGGACCAGTGAACTTAACATCACTAAAAGGTTAAATTCAAAGATATTTCTTACTAATAAAATTCCTAAATCTTTTTTGAAAGGAATTCATTCCTTATCTTTAAAAAGCAGGGATGTTATTTAATCAGAATCCTCTGAAAATAAAAATTAACTTCCTCTTTTTTCTTTGTTTATGTTTCTTTTCATTTACACGTCAGCAGAAAATTAAATAGAAATTCTTTTCATTTTAAACAAGCAGAATATTTGTCTGCATGTGTTTGGATATAGCAAACATCAGAATGTAAATATTTTTGTCACTGGAATTTATTGTTTTGGATAAGTACAAAAACTTTTCTTTTAAAAAAGATGTTGAATAATAAAAAGAAGTAGAAAATGAAGTCTACAAAGAAAAAAATTTAAAAAAATAAAGTAAAAGAAATTTAGGATAGTCAATTCTTTTATATAATCACCAATGAAACACACAGATACATAAATATCTTTACATACACATGTAAATAAAAAACATTACAAATAATAATCAGCACTGAAAAAAAATAATCCATATCTCCAGAGGAATTAGTCAGCCATTAAAAAGTTACAGCAAGAAAAAACTAAATAGAAATCTTTTTATAAGTGAATTAATTCTTAAAAGAAATAAGATCGACTGAACCAATTTCACCTTGGGTATGTGTTCAAAAAAAAAAAAGAAAAATGAAAAGTTATGTTACATTAATCATAGACCAAAAAATAAAAATTGCCTAAAAGAAATTCTGCACTATATTGGAATTGATAAATTTGTCTTTTATACTGCATGATTTTAGTTAAAAATATAATCTGATAATGATGATAATATAATCACCAATGAAACACAGAAAACATAGATATCTTTACACATACATATAGATAAAACATTACAAATAATAATAATGAAAAAACTTTTTTAAATTTGTATCTCTAGAGGAATTAGTAGACATTAAAAACTACAGCAAGAAAAACTACACAGAAATCTTTTTGTCAGTGAATTAAATCTTAATAATAAAAATAAGATTGACTAAAACAATTTCACCTTGGGTAAGTGTTAAAAAAATAAAATAAAAAAAAGAATAAAAAATAAAAAATAATAAAAATAAACAAAAGGTTTTGTTATATTTATCATAGACAAAAAAAATCTGTCTTTTATACTGCACGATGGCATCCCAGTCGTGGTGTAAGGGTTAATCTAGTTTTGCAGATCTATTATTACTGAATAGTGAGTTCCATCCTCACTGGATGCCCCATACTTGTGACCTAGTATCAAATTCCACTTATTGTAATCAAGTTTGGTCAATAATCTATTTTTTTTTTTTACTGAATAATCTTAGTTAAAATCAGACAACAAAATCGCATATAATATAAAAACAAAGTTAACACAAATTATCCATGCAACATATTTTTAAAATATTGTTTGAGATTCAAAGATTAGTTATTCTCACTTTTGCACATGTTGTCCACAGTAATCTTCAAACTTTTGTTGGTTTTTATCATTGCACTTCTATTAATGCATTCTTCAACCAAAAATATACAGATTAAAACCAACCAGGTTGAAATATGAGTCTGAACAACTAATGCATTATCATCATTTCTATTGTTATGTTACATGTGTTCAGAGGAAGAATTGACACCCGATGCTAAAGACACCATTTTCACCTTCTAAAATAAAACGTCCCAAATTCCATATTTCTAAAATGACTAATGCAATAAAGTCAGGCTAAAACCTTTTCTTTGTATTTCTAATATCCTATCAAGAGAATTTATTGATTTTGAAAATACCAGTGGATGCTGAATCTCTGAGATATGGAAACAAAACTGACGTAAGTCAGAAAGAATCTGTGAGGATTTAAGCAAAAATTAATATGATTGGCTTAAACAATATTGTTCTCAAGCTCAGAATTATATATATATATATATATATATATATATAAAAGTAATTGGTAATTTGCTTATAATATATAATGTGTGTGTGTGTGTGTGTGTGTGCAGCCAACAGGACATGCACATCAATTATGCAGCCAGTAAGATATGCATTACATATTCAGCCAGCAAGATGTATATGTTGAGTATGCAGCCAGTAAGATGTATGCATTGAGCATACAGCTAGCAAGATATATGCATTTACAACCGACAAGACATATACACCATATTAGCAAGATATATGTTATCTATATAGCCAGAAAGACATGCATGCTGAGTATGCAACCAGCAGGACATGTGCACTGAGTGTGCAGTTGGCAGAACATATGCATTGAGTATGCAGCCAGCAAGACATATGCATGAGTATGCAGCCAGCAAGACATATGCATTGAGTATGCAGCCAGCAAGACATATGCATTTTATATTCAGCCAACAAGACATACATGTTGAGTGTGCAACCAGCCAGACATATGCATTACACATGCAATTAGCAAAACATGTGCAAGACTGTTTAATTATTACCAGCATGGAAAATGTAATCAGTAAACTAAGATTACATTTCACCTGAGATATCTTGTGGCTCCTTTGAGAAAGGCATTCATCTTTGTCTCATCACCAGATATTGCGGTGTCTAGCCTAAGTAAGGGCCAAAGTGGAGTGTTGAATGTCATGGACTGCTCAGCCAACAGGATTCCATCCTTCTGCATCACGGGTCACTACCCACGATCAACAGGTGGCCCCATATGGGGGGGGGGGAATTTTTCTACCTCTCTGCAAAGGTGCAGTCAGTGTATTCTTCTACCTCTTCTATATTGCCATCATGAACAATATCTTGATCTTGCTGATAAGATAAAACAAGAATTCTTCCAAGTTATAACAGTGACAGTACTAATCTATGGCTGGATCACTTATACTCTAAGGAAACACTTAGAGAAAAGGCTAAATGTGAAGTAAACAAAGATTTTACATGCTGTCTAGAACAAATCCTGGAAGCAACATCCCACAAAAAAGCAGATGTATGCCCACTTGCCTCCTATCAAACAAACCATCCAAGTAAGATGAACAAGACATGCTGGACACTGGTAGAGAAGCATCCCCATGACACTATCACCATCCATCACATTAGTCATTGCTCCAGGCAAGTCCTCCACATGGCATACAGTATCTGCACAGAGCTGATCAATGTAAGTCTTTGTTGGTTATCCCACTCTGGTGTTGTCCATGTACAGGTGTCCACAGGAGACCATCACTTCTGAGTTCATCCTTACCGCTCCAGCATGCCTTGTTTGTCTTATTTGGTGGGTTTCTTTTATGGCCACATAGCTGCTTTTTTGTCTTCCAGGATTTTTTCAGGACAGCACACAGCATCCTTATGTAGTTCTCATCAGCCTTCTTTTTTTTTTTCTTTTTCCCCAATCATTTCATTAAAGTCCAAATAGTGCAGCCATACAGTAGCACCAATACGGCTACAGTTTTTCTTCTTTTACACTTAAGCCAAAAATAATTCTTATATCCCCAGATTGCTTATTAATAAAAACAACACAAAAATTGGCAGACATCTCTCCACAACTAAATCACTTTCTTATTGAAGCCTCTCATTATCTCATGAGAGATTACTCTACCAAAGTTGGCGATGCTTGGTCAGATGGTTTGCACTTGTATCAACGAATAAAGGAAATACACAAAATGGAGCAAAATGTAAGATACATAATCAATACTTAATTAAATACACCCAGACATCGTTTATAGTAATACCCAGTAGATTTATACACACAGACATTTGATTTGATTTTGTTCTTGTTTTATGGCATATCAACCTCAATGGGTCATTTAATGCCGACTACGTTTTTGAAATGAATTGGTGATAATGTTTAATTTTCTGAAGATTTTTTGTTTTTGACATATTTTTTGTGAATGGAACTTTTAGATGATTCTTTTTAACATATATTTTTGTGTTTTCATTTTTTGGGAAGATTTTTAGATTTTGCTGTAGATGTGTGCTTCTTTTATGTATCCAAGTAGTTTTTCTGGGTTTATTTGATAGAATACACACAGACAAACAGAGTTCTCGAAAAGCCTAGTTCAAATCCTACGTGAAACTGTATCCATAAATTTGGTGATAAATAAAGCTTTAATTTCATAATATTTAAAACTCATTTTATTCTAATTAACCCATAGATGGGGCTCTAACAGCTACGACCACTCTGGGTAAGTACCAATAAGGGCCAAAGTGAAATATTGCAGGTCATGGACTGCTCAGCCACCAGGGTTTCATCCTTAAGAATCACGGGTCACCACCTATGGCCAACAGGTGTTCGTATTCGGGAGGGAAGATCTTACACCTCTACAGAGGTGCAGTCAGTGTATTCTAAAGCCCCAGTCGACGGGGATGTGTGTCCGGAGGAAACTCCAAAAATAAGATAATAACAAATATATATATATATATATATATATATATATATATATAAGAGATTTATCCAAAACTTGGTAGTAAGGGATGATTCTATATGTGATTTCTAAGATCCACTGTACTAATATTGATGATCCAGTATGTATAAATACAGCGAATCTTTAAATCACTGAAGAGAGCTCAATGTATAATAACCTTTTAGATTATATACAGAGCAATATTTACCAATAAAGGAAGGAAGAACTCAACACCGTAATTCCATAATAAATTTATTTCGACCAAAATTGGGGCCCATATAAATCCAAGTTGATTTAAACCGGCTCCCCAAATTTTCGTCTCATCAGATGGATCTCAATTCACTTATGGACCTCTAAGTGAATTGAGACCCATCTGATGAGACAAAATTTGGGGAGCCAGTTTAACTTGGATTTATATGGGCCCCAATTTTGGTTGAAATAAACTTATTATGGAATTACGGTGTTGAGTTCTTCCTTCCTTTATTGATATATATATATATATATATATATTCACATCTCCACAACTAAATCACTTCCCTATTGAAGCCTCTCATTACCTCACGAGAGATTACGCTACCAAAGTTGGCGATGCTTGGTCAGATGGTTTGCACTTGCATCAAAGAATAAAGGAAATACACAAAATTTAGGATACATAATCAATAGTTAATTAAATATACCCAGACATCGTTTATAATAATACTACCCAGTAGATTTATACACACGCAGACAAACAGAGTTAATTTCTCTTGTTGGGATGAATTCACAGAGAAGCAAAACTGTTAGGCCAACTGAAACAGATGAAACCAACAGTAAGATTAAACAAAGCGACAAAATTGTAATTACGAGTTTCAAATACTCGGTTACAAGCTCATCTTACACACGCAATGCAACGTGGTATGTCAGGACATCGTCTGAATGGGGTGGACAAATAATGAGAATCAAACACCAGGGACTAAAGTTAATTGGAACCATGCTTTTTCTTTCTATTCTTTTTTTTTCTTGGGGTTGGTTGGTTGGTTGGAGGGGGTTGGTTGGGTTGGAGGGGGCTGCCAAGTCTGAAGATGAAGTTGGTTGGCATAAGAGTTAACAAGAATATGGCAGAGATGGAACTTTCATTGAAGGTAACATAATCGTTCAAGATATCCGAATGGTTTGGTTTGTTTGGTTTGGTTTGCGGCATATCAACCTCAGTGGGTCATTTAATGCCAATAAAGCTTTGAAATAAATCAATTCTTAATGGATAATACAAATTTTTTTATAAATACATTTTTCTATTTAACCCATAGATGGAACCCTAACAGGTACTACCACTCCAAGTCAGAGTGGACCAGGGAGCAATGGTGATGAAGAGGTGCTCCACATTCCCCAAACCTGGAACCTCACAGTCATTTAATGCCAATAAAGCTTTGAAATAAATCAATTCTTAATGGATAATACAAATTTTTTATAAATACATTTTTCTATTTAACCCATAGATGGAACCCTAACAGGTACTACCACTCCAAGTCAGAGTGGACCAGGGAGCAATGGTGATGAAGAGGTGCTCCACATTCCCCAAACCTGGAACCTCACCATCAGATAAGGTTTAACGTCATTCCCAGGACATGTACACCCTCAGTCACCGCCTTCTAGCACCCATATGACAAAAAGGGGTTGGGGTTTGCCATAAGGGCAATAGGGAGTAATGGCAATGACGGGGTACTCCACACTCACCAGAGCTATAGAATTCAAACATCACCATACAGTTTAACATCATTCTCAGGACACTGCAGCCACCACCTTTTAGCACATATATGATAAAAAGGTTTGGAGCTTGCCATAAAAGCAATAGGATTGGGACAATCATATAGGTGCTAGGGCTTGACATGAACAGTTGATCAGAGAGTCCTTCAGACCACCTGTTTAGCGTAAGTAAGGGCCAAAGTGGAGTGTTGAATGTCATGGACTGCTCAGCCACTAGGATTCCGTCCTTCAGCATCACAGGCGCCACCCACAATCAACAGGTGGCGTCATTAGGGGGTGATTTTTTACCTCTCTGCAGAAATGCAGTCGGTGTATTCTTCTACCTCAGCTGATAGGCCAGAAATCTGAATGGACAAGACACTACGTTCAATCTTGACAAACACACATACACAAAATCATTATCTAAATTTGAAATTTGTACTTGTATATACAACACAAGAATAATCAATGATTCATTCCAATGTTTGATATCGAAATGAACACAGAAACGTACAGGAATAAAAATGTGTATTATCCTTCAATATTTGAAACATGAAAAATTTACAGAGATTAGCTTAGCTTGGAAAGAGTGATAAGAACAAGGTGTTATATTAAATTTCCAAATGAGAATAATCTGCCTGGCTTGAAATCATACAAACACAAGTTTTGTCTCCCTATACATTTTGTGTCACTCTAAGCATGAATATTCAATGTGTGTGTGTGTGTGTATATATATATTTTATAAAAAAGAAGTGTTTCTGCAACTTTTCTATTATAAAATATTTATAATAGAAAAGTTGCAGAAACACACACAACCTATCAAATATCGGACATATTTTGCCAAAATAATAACTCAATGCCTGAAGAAGACAACAGATCAGAAATACGTGTCGCATATGTAAGATAAAAAGAATTTAAAAATTTTTCTGAGAACATAATACATTTTGGGGACCTTTTTTTTATAAAATATTGAATTTTCTCCCGTTTGAACCAGAACAACATTTTATATATATATATATATATATATATATAATATATATATACACACACACACACACACACACACACACATATATATCTGTGTCCTGAAGAAGGTCTGATAGACCAAAACGTTATAACGTCAACATCACTACCTATAATAAACATCCACCAGTACAACATCCCATGTTTGTCTATTTTTCTCCACATACTGTTGGATTGATTTCCTCTTTTTACTCCATATATATATATATACACACACACACACACACACACACACACTCTCAAACTAAGATGTGAATTATATATATATATATATATATATATATATATACACATACAGGATCCCCATTTCTGAAGGGAAAGAAAAATATACAAAATAGAAAGATGAAATAAAACCTTTGCTTTGTTCAATGCCATATCAACCTTCAATGCCAAAGCTATCCTTGAACAAGAACAGTAGTGGTACTATTTAATACATAGTGCAACTAGAGTTTGCACTCAATTACTATGATATCACACTCCAGAATATTAGCTATCACATCACAGAGACACCAACTACAAATTTGTCTTTCTTAAACTTCTCTAAACTTAAGGCATTCTTTATCATTTATGATGAATAATTGTTATTATATCCACAATCTGATACTAAACGAATGTGAGATATGATTTCCCTTTTTCAAAACCGTCTGCAATGTATTCTTTTGGGATTGCTATCAGCTGCCACATCAGGGCAAAATTTGCAAAGAAGATTCAAATCTGGACAGTAGCAGACCCGACAAGTCGGGGTGATGGGAGGTTTTTTTTTCCCAAACAAAAAGACTTTGCTTATCTTCTATGAATGTGACTGCAAGAGTAATCCAAAGATATCGAGTGAATATTGTGAATGGGTTAAAATTTCCCAGACAAGTTGGGAGAGTTTTTGTCTCAACACCGAATAAACAAAGTTTAGCATTATTCTAATAGCATATTAGGCTTTCTCTCTAAACTGATTCCAAAGAATGTTTTTGTTGGTTGTTGATCTGATTAGAAGCCATATTTATTTGAACCAATTGTTTGGTTCTCTAAAAGGCACTGAAAGTAAAGAACACCTGTCATATATATATATATATATATATATATATATATATATAATCAATGGTAATATTATGGTTTTACACTCATAACTTGAAGTTTCATGGTAATCCAATCATCAGATGAGTTCAATGGTTGAGATCTTAAAAACCAGTCGTGAAATGGTTGAGATTTTAAAAACCAGTAATTTTTTAGCATTTATATGAAGTGTTTTCACATGATGTGAAATATAAAGCAAAAAATTGTTTTTTTTAAAACTGTGGCTTGTTTAACGTTTATGTGATGTGGATCGTGTTCACGTGATGTAATGTTATGACGTTAAATTTGTATTTAAAAAACATTATAATCAAACAAACTTGCTTTGGTGTTAATGCACGTGGTGTTCAGATGAATTTTTTTTTTTGTTAAATAAATAAAAGGAGAGCGAAAATTAAGGGATCAATTAGGGTCAGGTGGTAAGTGACACAGTAAAAATTTGTTCAAATGTTTACATTTCAAAACGAGTTCACTTCTCTTATTTAACAAGATCTTTTTTAAGATCTCAACCATTGAACTCATCTGATGATTGGATTACCA
Organism: Doryteuthis pealeii; assembly: GCA_023376005.1. Classification (NCBI taxonomy): domain Eukaryota; kingdom Metazoa; phylum Mollusca; class Cephalopoda; order Myopsida; family Loliginidae; genus Doryteuthis; species Doryteuthis pealeii. The sequence continues at coordinate 75,799,407 of CM042156.1, read as the reverse complement.
TGAAACTTCAAGTTATGGGTGTAAAACCATAATATTATCATTGATTTTAAATCTGTTCTGCTTTATTAGCATTGAGCACCTTTTCATGCTAATACTTTTCTCATTTTTTCATTCACTATTCATTATATATATATATATATATATACTAGATGGCGCGTGGTGTAATGGACTTGTCACCAAGAGTCCAAATCCTAGGCGAGACTGTTTGCATTTCACATAGTGCTAATATCCTTGGGAAAGGTATGCATCCAACAACTCTCCCTCCAACTATGGGTAAGTAGTAAGGCAGACTGTGCTCTTTAACCTTGGCTCAGTAACCTGTCTAGAAGAAGGAAAACCCTGAATTCAAAGCTGTTAAACTCTGCTTAAGAAATTGACCTTGTGTCACATCCTGGTGCAACTAAATTTTCTTCCTGGATGTTCTAGTTGAAAAGTAGTCCTCGTCATTTGTGACAAGTATTTATCAAAAGCCAACATTCACTGGGATTTACTTGAGTTAGAACTCAGTTGCTCCCAAATAAAGAAAATTGAACCTTATTAAATGCTTGACATACAGAACACTAATGTTATGCTCTGATAGCAAGATTGACAATGAACTTAAGCAAATTGCAAACATCTTTGCTAGTAATGGGTACCCAGGGGATTTGATAATGGATATGATTAATCAAACTACATCCAAATTCAACTGCAACAAAGAATTTGGACCATCAAAAAGCCCTGTGTATGTGAGGTTGCCATCGATAAGACTTGTTAGTCAGACATTAGCTAATAAGATCACATTATCTGTAATGCGTTGCTTTAATGCAAAGAAGGTCAGAACAATCGTCACTACCCGCTCTGCATTTCGCTCAGCCCAAAAAGACATTCTACCAATCTTTGAACAAAGCTTAATAATTTATAAAATTCAATGTTGGTGAGATGCCAAATATATTGGTAAGACGATACAGAGTTTGGGTGTAAGAACAAACCAACATGTCAACATCTGGGCTCTCACAGACTCAGGACACGGCCATTAGTGATCACCTGTGCAGTTTAAATAGCTGCAGAATCAACTACAATGATCAGTAATTTTCCGTACAACACAAGTCTAGGTCAAACCTCCATCTCCATGTCCTTGAGGCAGTTGCAATATTTCTTCACTGCCCTGTCTTGTGTAGGCAATGGCGTCTAAAACATTCCCTGGCATTATTGCTAAAAAGTAATGTGAAGGGATTTTTTTTCCTCCCCTTCTTGTTTCTCCAACCTTGATATTGTCCTCTTCCCCTTTTACCCAATTTATACACTTTGATTTTTAAACAATCTACTGGTTGTAGAACTTTTGAAAATGCACCGTGCATTCTCCATTTTCTTTTGCCTCTTTTTAAGATAATTCATTTAATTAGCTGATCACCAAATAAAGTATGATATTATTTAAACTTTTATATATATATATATATATATATATATGTAATATAAAGATTTTGAAGGCAATTTACAATGCAATATGTGTTGAATTTATTTAACTTTTGTTTTGTTTGTCAAAAAAAGAAAAAAAAAAAAAAAAAAAAAAAAGTTAAATAAATTCAACACATATTGCATTGTAAATTGCCTTCAAAATCTTTATATTACACATACACACAATGCTTCAATGATACTATAAAGAAACAAACTTATATATACTAGCGAATATATGCACCCTCCGGGTGCAAGTATTTAAGTTTTAATGTAATAAAATATTGTATTAAATTAAAAAGGCTAATGAAACTAAATAAGAATACAGATAAAAAGATTTGAAACAGAGGGAGTATAATAAAAGATTTGAAACAGAAGGAGTATAATAAAAAATGGAACAACTGAAACTTACTCTTCCATCACTCTCGTCTTTCATTGTTATTTTTTCTAATTTAAGTATTTAGTTATAAGAGGAAGTAAAGAATAAAATGACAGTTATTTTATCTTGCTAATGGATTTCATTTAAGATTCATTGAAGAGATTTTTGCTTATATTCATTAAAATAAAACCAAACAGTTAGAAATCAATAATACTAAGCACATATTTATTGAATTCGATTTTTTAATATTAATATGCAAATTAGCCTTATCGTTCACACTGTAAACCGCTATTTTGTTGTATATATAAATATAATTGCATGTTGTCAGTATGTAGACATAGTTAACAGTATTAATAATGTAAGACAATTTTATTAATAATTGACGTTTAGATAAAAATAAAATCATGGAGAATGTGATGTAAATTACTAAGGGAATTGTGACTTGAGTAGGAATATAGTTTCGGTTACAGACAGAAAAACACACAATCTCCATTATAATAAGATATATATATATATATATATATAAACACACACACATACAAACACACAATAGTGCCCCAACTTACGAGTTTTAAGCTGTCACTTAATCATTTTTTTGCTTTGTGTTAAGAGGTAGAATTTGAGGTACAAGTGACATTCAGATACGCTTATGTTAATAAGTTCACTGAAAACATTTAAGTTTCCAAATTTATTATGCCAAATAAATATCATCTATAAATAAATACACAATAAAACAGCACATATTTCATTATATTCTTTATACAATAGTTTTTATTTAAAAAATAACAAAAAATTAGGGTGTCTTTTTTTTGTGAATTGATTTATAGCATTTCAGTTTATTTCAATGAGGAAAAAGGATTTGATATATGAGGAATTTGAGTTACAAGTGGAATGAATTAATTATGAAACACTATCAATAAATTGTTTAATGATTTAAAACTTTTTCAATTTTCGTTACATTCAAATCAATTGTCAGTAAAGAATAAACAGTCAGTTATTAATAAGATCAACCAATTTACGAATATATCGCTATCTTGAACAACATCTTCATTTCCCTGATTAGATAAAGTGAGAATTCTTCAAAGCTGTAACAGTGTTAGTACTACTGTATATCTTCCTGAGTAACATTTAACCTAGACACAGTTTTGATGCTGCATTTCACAAATTGGAGCAATTATCAATCCTCAGTCTCATATCATTAACAAATTTAGTTGAGTGTAATAAATTGGCAATACTTTTGTTGTTGACAAAAGGGTTAATTGCTATGACATTTAGTTTCAATAGATCAATAACTACAAATAATTCCCGTGGACTCCCTGTGGTGTTGTGGGTAACTGCAACATCATAGTAAGTGAGTTCAATCTCCAGTCATGCTATTATGTTCACTTAACAAACTAATATCCTTGCAAAAGATATAAACCCCCTCATCCCGACAGCTATGGGTTAAAAAGCAACACTACTATTCTTCTACAAGAAGCATTCTTCTACAAGGATGACTGTAGCATTAACTATTAACTACAAGGATGACTATAGCATTAACTATTAACTATAAGGATAATCTCCTTAGTCTAGCGCTATTGAAAAGGGGATAGACTCCCTCGCTGACTGGCTGATACTGACTTTAGGCTGCCCGACGACTTTACTTTTTTACTTTTTACAAGTATGACTGTAACTATTAACTATAAGGATGACTGTAGTATTAACTATTAACTATTAACTACAAGGATGACTGTAGCATTATCTATTAACTATTCTTCTACAAGGATGACTGTAGCATTAACTATTAACTATTAACTACAAGGATGACTGTAGCATTATCTATTAACTATTCTTCTACAAGGATGACTGTAGCATTAACTATTAACTACAAGGATGACTGTAGCATTATCTATTAACTATTCTTCTACAAGGATGACTGTAGCATTAACTATTAACTACAAGGATGACTGTAGCATTATCTATTAACTATTCTTCTACAAGGATGACTGTAGCATTAACCTTTTAACTACGACAGCATCCCAAACCACTTGACGATCAAAATGCTGGACCCACCAAAAATGCCTGCGATCATCAGCTCTTAGAAAATAGTTTAGACTGGAATTCCCAAATGATCATTTGTTTTAAGCACTAAAGCAATAGTAATTAAGGAAAAATGGTTGGTGTGTCGGACATGGCAATTACGGATGGCAATGGTAGATAAAGGATTAAATAACCCATAAAGGTTGATATGCTATTAAACAAAGAAACAAACAAATAATTTCCTGTAATAAATTGCAGCTCCCACAAGCGATAATCTGCTGCATCTACAATCCAACCAAATCCTCGTCTAAATGCAACAATGTTCAGTTCTGAAGATGTATACGAGGGTCATTCAAGTAAATGTATACGAGGGTCATTCAAGAAATGTATACGAGGGTCATTCAAGAAAGGAGTTCTCATCATTTTTAAAGAAATCACTACTAACCTTCTTTATTAACGCTGCGCACGGAACTTTTTCTTTGCGGTGTTTTCCCCACTCCATAGACTGTCTTTTCTCATGTTTAGTTAATTTGTAAATATTTTTTGACTAAAACATGCTTCTCTGTACAGATCACATATTATTCTATAATTTTCATACGGTTTGCATTCATTTAACAGACTAATACCCTTGCAAAAGATATAAACCCCCTCATCCCGACAGCAATGGGTTAAATAGCAACACTACTATTCTTCTACAAGGATGACTGTAGCATTAACCCTTTATCTACCAGAGCATCCCAAACCACCTATCAAAATGCTGGACCCACAATGCAACACTTCTGTGTCTCACAAAAATAACTTTTCAATCTTGAGAAACAACATTTTCCAGGTTCTAACCAAAATTATTCACCTTCAATTGTAGAAGAACTTGTTATCATTCTCAATAAAACAAAAAAAAAAAAAAAAAAAAAAAAAAAAAAAAATCTGTTCTGATGCTTGGACTGTATCATTTCATCAGCCTCAGATTGAATGTACACTTTACAGGTCTCACATAATGCATTTAGATCTTTGCAACTTGTCTTTTACCTCCAAGGCTGCTCGTTCTGAAAGTTCTGTTTAATAGATTTGGACTTTTACCAAGAACAAAGTAATGACTGCTGAATCCCTTTAACAGCTACAGAGTGAAGTTTTTGCCATCTTTGCCCAGAAGTGTTTCAAGCTCCACTTTGGTATTCATGGCCCTTAATTTTGTTTACGTCTTGTCAGTAAGAGCATGCAGACATTCACAAAGTCCATTCTGATATGATCTCATATATATATTTACCAACCCCTCCGCACGAGCAGGATGTGACACAAGGTCAATTTCTTAAGCGGAGTTCAACAGGTTTGAATTCAGAGTTTTCCTTCTCCTAGACTGGTTGCCTAACCAAGGTTAAAGAGCCCAGTCTGCCCTACTATTTATCCATAGCTGGAGGGAGAGTAGGATTCATACCTTTCCCAAGGGTATTAGCGCTAAGTGAAAATGCAATTACCACGACCAGGATTTGAACTCGGGGCGACGAGTCCATTTCCTATGACTTTAACCATCGCACCACGCGCTTCCTTATGATCTCATATAGGCTGTTGGTTGATTGGTTTGGTTTGGTTTATGGCATATCAACCTTGGTGGGTTATTTAATACCGACAAAGTTTTGAAATAAATTCACTCTTAATGGGTACTCAGTTTTTTTTTTTCTAAAGACATTTTTCTATTTAACCCATAGATGGGACCCTAACAGATACTACCACTCTGGGTCAAAGTGGACCAGGGAGTAATGGTGATGAAGGGGTGCTCCACATTCCCCAGGCCTCCAGAACAGGAACCTCACCATCAGATAGAGTTTAACGTCATTCTCAGGACATGAAGACCCTCAGCCACTGCCTTCTAGCACCCATATGATAAAAGGGTTGGGGCTTGCCATAAGGACAATAGGGTTGGGAGAATCATATAGCTGCTAGGGCTTGACATGACTAGCTGATTGATTAGAGGGGGCCTCTCCGCCGCCCGTCTAGCCTAAGTAAGGGCCAAAGTGGAGTGTTGCAGTTTTGCATTTTACCTAGAGCTAATACCCTTGGGAAAGGTATACATCCAACTAATCTCCCTCCAGCTATAGATAAATAGTAGGACAGACTGGGCTCTTAAACCTTGGTATGGCAACTGGTCTAATGTTACATAATAATTGGAACCCTAATACATTTTAAGGTAGTGTAGAAATCATTATGGCGATCAGTACAGCTGATGGCCTTGAGAGTGAGTGACAGCATTTGACCTCACTCTGACCTTGCTTTCTGGGGATAGACTGTGAGAAACAGAACCCCGATAGAAAGCCCCCTTCCGGTTTAAGGATACTAAGTAAGTAAGTTAGAAGTTAGAAGCCAAGCTAGCAAGATGTGAGTCTCACTGCATGATTGTCTGGTCTGGGGATCTACGAATAAAGTAACATCATCGTAAATCGAAGTCTTGTGTTTATTACTAAAAATAACAATGACACAGGGCTTCTGATAACAAGAAATCCTTAGCAACAGAAACCAGACCCGGAATCCTCAATAGAAGACCAGACGAGACCTTAGAAGATATACCAGACCAAGATAGATGATAGACGATCAGGACTAAAGATGGACGGAAGAATAGACAACAGAGTAAGAAGTAAGAGAAGTATATAACATATACCTATTTAGTGCCGGTAAAGAAGGGCTATGCAACACTAATAGAAAGTCAACTCTGAACTCAAAGCTGTTAAACTCTGTGTAAGAAATTAACCATGTGGTGTATCCTGCTCATATGGATAGGTTGGTATATATATAAGATAGATAACTAATAATAAAATAGAATAATTAAAACGATAAAAATAATGTAAGGAATAAATGTAGATCTTAGCAAAATCTCAGCATGTGATTTTTTTTCTTTACTCAAAAATGTTCCCTTTATACTTAAAGAAACCAGTTGGTCTTTGATATCTTTGAATTACCAGCATCACAAAAATGGTCCCAAAAGACATTTTACCAACCATTATTAAGTAAAAGGAGTTGTTATATATATATATATATATATATATTATATATATATATAACAAAAGCTGACATGCCATAAAACTAACTAACCTCCAAGTCTTCAACTTTTTCAATGTGTTTGAGAGATTATGTTTTATGAATTGCTTGACCATAAATGCAAGGAGTGCAATGAAGGCATTATTTTTTGGTTTAAATCCTTGCTTTTTATTTGACCATTTCTTTTATTCGGCTCTTATCATCCTCTCACAGATCAAGTCCAATGGCCATTTCGTCTTTTAGATTTTTTTCAAGTCTGTTATTTCCCTCAGTGCCAGTAATTCTTCTTTATAACATTCATATGACCGACTCATATAACACTGGCGGATTTACATCTTTACTACTTACTTTTTCTCCTCCCATCCCGTTTTATTTATTTTTTGCAAGTGAGAAAAAAAAAAATTCCCAATGTCTATTTCATTTGACACACTCAATCAAAAATTAAATGCGAACACAAAAAAGTGCGCATTACATGCATTCCTTGAAACTACACTCTTCAACATAAATTATTCATATATATATATATATATATATATATATATATATTTACCAACTCTCCTGCATGAGCAGTATGTGACACAAGGTCAATTTCTTAAGCAGAGTTTAACAGGCTTGAATTCAGAGCTTTCCTTCTCCTAGACCGGTTGCCAAGCCAAGGTTAAAGATTTGTTTGTTTGGTTTGGTTTGTTTTGTTTTACGGCATATCAACCTCAGTGGGTCATTTAATGCCGATAAAGTTTTGAAATAAATCAATTCTTAATGGATAATACAATTTTTTTATAAATACATTTTTCTATTTAACCCATAGATGGGACCCTAACAGGTACTACCACTCCGGGTCAGTGGACCAGGGAGCAAGGTTAAAGAGTCCAGTCTGCTCTACTATTTACCCATAGCTGGAGGAGAGTAGTTGGATTCATACCTTTCCCAAGGGTATTAGTGCAATTTGGAAGAGTAAGTTAATTTGGATGCCCATCCCTGCTGAATATCTTGAATAGTCTGTAGAATCTTAGGTGATACAAAACAGATTGTATACATACTTGTTTGTATTTATGAGATGAGACTTGATATGAATAATTTCGATATTTTGGACTCATCTTTATTAATGTCCAGGCCACTGTAACCTGTAATTATTGGCCTGGACATTCTGTTTATACACAATAAAAATGAGAACAACAGTCCAAAATATCAAAATTATTCAGAGTGATCATACTGTTCAAATATTTATGAGTAGTGTCATCCGTAAAGTAATGGGGACTATCTATCAAAGTCAATAAAGAATTATTCTCTATGATAACTCCAAATTGCAATTCTTTAGAAAAATAATTCACCTTGAATACATTCTGGAAAGTTTGAATCTCTCAATTGGAACAGTTGTATGGCCACTTGACTCCTATCACACACACACACCATTCAAGTAAGATGAACTGGACACTAGTGCAGAAGTAAGGATTAACTCAGGTGAGGTTCTCCTTGGACAACTATACACGGACACACCAGTATTAGCTGACCAGCAAAATTCACATACAACAGCTATATGCAAACACTTGCAGACTTGCCAGGAGCAATAGCCAATAGGGATGGGTGGTAAGAGATAGTCATAGGAATCCATGCTGTCAACACGCTGGTGGTCATGACCATTACTAATTTTAACAATGTTATTTTTTTAAAAGATGTTATATATATATATATATATATATATATATATATACCAACCCCTCCGCACGAGTAGGATGTGACACAAGGTCAATTTCTTAAGCGGAGTTCAAGAGTTTTCCTTCTCCTAGACCGGTTGCCTAACCAAGGTTAAAGAGTCCAGTCTGCCCTACTATTTATCCATAGCTCGAGGGAGATTAGGATTATACCGTTCCCAAGGGTATTAGCACTAAGTGAAATGCAATTACCATGTCCAGGATTTGAACTCGGGGAGACGAGTCCATTTCCCATGACTTTAACCATTACACCACACGTGCTTCCTATATATATATATATATATATATATATATAATATATATATATATGTCTGCAAGAATGATCTCAGGTGCTTTGGCATTGCCCCTTCCAGCTGAGAAAATTTGGTACAGGACCGCCTCAGTGGCAGCAGAATCTCCGTAGAGGACAGTTTATGTCAGAAGTCACCTTGACACAACACCATGAAGCTAAGAGGTCTAGAAGAAAGCAGCGACAACAAAGCACTGGAACATCAACATCTTCAGGGACAGCCTTCAAATGCGACATGTGGTCAAGAATGTTTTTCAAACATCGGACTTCACAGTCACAGGAGGCACTGTAACTTCAGGGGCACAAAAACTTTATCATAGTCTTCCGAGACTGAAATGCCAATTACCACAAGGTTCCTAGTTTGATACCGGTCCTTGCCAACTCAGCGTATGAGTAGCACAGGGATCTGTACGGAAAAGTAAGGAGCTGATGGTAAGTGTGGCGCTCCACCTCAGATGCCAAAACAATCTCCTTGGTCTAGCGCTATTGAAAAAGGGATAGACTCCCTCGTTGACTGGCTGATACCGACTTTAGGCCGCAACGACTTTACTTATATATATATATATATATATATATATATATACTAGACAAAATGTGACCTATTGGGTCACCCATTCAACTCCAGGTAGATAAGTGAGATTAGAAAAAAGTGAGTTAGCAAAGCTATTGAATTTAAAAAAAAAAAATGAATACAGCCAGACGAAACCTTAAAATCATTATCAATATGCTTTCTAAGAACGGGAATGTTTGACCTCATCTAAGCTATAGCTTGCTGGTTGTGAAATTTAACATAGAAATACATTTCAAATTCTCCCATCTCTCACTCTCTCTTCTCTCCAGAGGAACTAACATTATATAACGAGGAGGCAGTCAAGAGATACATAGACGGAAAAAAAGTGATAGACAGAGAGTAAAGTAAGAGATTGGTCGGTTTTTTATTTAATTGCAAATTAAGACTAATTAGAACCAATTAAAAAAGATTTTTTTCCAAACATAATTCAATCCTAAAAGTAAGGAATAATTTAGTATAATTTTCATGTCATTAAACTAAACAGTAAAAAAGCTTTTAGGAAGTAAAAGTTGCTTAACTCAGCTTTAGTATAATAATAGATATATACTAGCTGTATGTTCCCAGCCTTACTTAGGTTAAATAGTATCCAACTAAGTTTAAGTATTATTTTTTTTAAAATCTCATATATTACTTACCATTGGATAGCAGTACCTATAGCTTAATGTGCTTATTGTGAAAATGTTAAATGTTACAATGGAAATTTGTGCATGTTTACCTTTATTTACAAATAATACAATAATACTTTTTGAAAGTGAGTGAAATGCAATACCAACAGTGTTACAATTAATTCAAGTAGTTCTAACAAAATGCTCGATATGGAAATTCATTAAATTTACAAATTTATTGCAGTTATTTCCCTTAACCTATTTATTTTTTTCTTATTTTCTCATACCACAGCTGGTAATTTTCTCCCTAGTGAGCTCAAATGAAGCCACAGGTAAATACAAATATCACCATCATTCCTCATAAAATTCTACTCTTAGAAAAGTTTGGTTTGATCTTAGTACAGGGCTTTGTTTTCAATTGCATCCCCCAGACAGACAGACAGACACACAACAAATATAGTATAAGATTCTTAATGAGAACTTTTGTGTTTTGTATTAATAACAATATAGATCTTATTTTTATAATTAGATATTATCAGAAATTGTATCAATAAGATTGATAAAATATTTTGTGTATTGTAGAAGTATAACTAATTTACTATTTCTCTGAATGTTTGAGATGAGGCTTGAAGATTAGTATCATCTGCATTATCGGACTACCCCAGCTATGGTTAGCGGAATGAGAACAGGATACCCCCATGGAATAAATAAAGAGTTAGGTTGATGGCTCCCGATTACGACAAGAAAGTTCCCGAGTTCGAAAAGAAGGTTTTCCCGAGTCCAACAAGAAATACCTGAAGAAGGCCGGAGGGTATATCGGCCGAAACGTTGTACAAATAACAATGAAGATGGGAACAATAGTCCGAATAACGCAGATAATATAACTAATTTATTGCACATAAACAACTAAATTCTATGGAAAGTGAATGTTAATTAGTAAAAAAAAAAAGGCATCAATATATTGACTCCTAAAATATTATTGTGGACCCCCAACTTACTATTTTGTTTGTGTGGACAAAAAAAAAAAAAAAAAACTTATATGATTGAGAACCAATGGATTAAATATATCATAATTATTACAACAGCTAACCACACAGAGAAAAAATGCCACTGAGTTAAAAAAAAAAAAAAAAAAAAAAATATCCTTATAACATTTTCAACCCAATAAGTAATATTAAACCAATCTTAATATTATCTCTATTATTAATCTGGTAATGTTTTCTTTTATATCATTAAGATAACAATTCTAATCAGTCACGGCCATCAGCATAGAGACCCAATCAATAAACAGAATCCAAGTACCAACTGATGCAGTTTATTTTTATTTTGCTAAAATACCCTTGAGAAAGGCATGAATCCACTTCCCCTGCTACTTTATATATCTTTAGCCAAAGCGTGGTCTAATGGTTAGAGTCGTAGGAAATGGACTCGTCAACACAAGTTCAATTCCTGGACGGAACTGTTGGCATTTCACATGGCGCTAATACCCTTGGGAAAGGTATGAATCCAATTCTCCCTCCAGCTATGGGTAAATAGCAGGGCAGACTGGAATCTTTAACCATGGCTGGGTAACCAGTCTAGGAGAAGGAAAACTCTGAATTCAAACCTGTTAAACTCCGCTTAAGAAATTGACCTTGTGTCGCATCCTGCTTGTGCGGAGGGGTTGGTAAATATATATATATCTTTAGCCAATGTTGAATTGTCTTATCACTGGCATGCTATGAAGATTGAAGAAGAAAAAGTGGGTGAGTGAGTACATGGACAAACCACTCATACATTAGTTTATGCACACAAAGCTGTTACCCTTATCAACCATAACAAGTCCCTTATCATAAAGATATAATATTGAAAACTCAGACTTATTAATAACAGTTTATATTCATTTCATATTATTACCATTGAGGAAGGCACAAATCAACTTCCCCTGCTACTCTATTCCATTGACAAATGTTGAAATGTCTTATCAATGGCATTCTATAAAGATCAAAGGAGGAAAAAAAAGTGAATGAGTGAGTACATGGACAAACCACTCTCCCATAACTAGTTTATACACCTGAAGATGTCATTCTTCCCTAATCGATCATTAAGATAACATTTTGAAAACTCTCACAAATATTATTAATATCCTTGAAGAAGGCATGAATCCAGTTCCCCTGAAACTCTATTCCATTAATAAATGCTGAAATGTTTTATCACTAACATGCTATGAAGATAGAAGGGAAAAAAAGTGAATGGGTGAGTACATGGATAAACCACTCTCCCATAAATAGTTTATAAGCCCAACTTTTTGACATATTGCTAATAACAGCAATTATCAGGAATAATTCTCACCCACAATTCTAAAAGACTTCTATTCTTCCATTTTTTTCCCCACTATCATAACAACTTCCTTCCTTGTGTTTGCATTGAGAGAACATGTGAGTTTCCATGTGATCTCGGAAGGTTTACAACTAGAAAGAGAGAAAAGAGAGAAAAAGAGAGAGAGAGCTTGAACAACAAACATGCAAAGACATTGATACACACAAGTGTTGAATGGGTTTGTAGCATCTGCCTGTGCGCAGCAGGAGTGGGTGGGGCTACTCGCAGTGATGACAACATTGGCAACCAATGGCTGGGCCAATGCTGGCACTGCCTACAATGCTGCCAAAGACATTCCTACTGCTACCGCTGCCAACATCATTGCAGCTGCTACTAAACCACTCTTCATCCCAACTTGGAAGAAGGCAGGTGTGAGCTGATAGTTCCGCACAAAGGCAGGGTTACAGTCATTCCGGAATAACAGATAGAATGAATGAGAGGAAAAGAAAAGAAAAGAAAAAGAAAGAAAGTATTAAGCATTAATATAAGATTTGTTTTTGTTATGATTTTCAAAGTTTAAAAAAAATATAAGTTAAAGAAAATGTACAAAAATATATCACCTGTGGCAAATATATATCTATATAGATATTTTTTTACACAACGTTTGAATTTTAAGAGTTTGGTTGATAGAGATTGAAGATTTTATTCTTTGCTTTTGTTTTTGTTTTTGACACAAAAACAAACAAAAAAAATATATTTTTTTTTTTCTTTAGTTTTTTTTTTGGAGTGAAAAAAAAGAAAAAAAGAAAGAAAAAAGACAAAAACAACAATAAAAAAAACTTCCATTGATAAAAAAATCAATAAAAAAATAAAAGATAAATTTTTCTTATTTCTATTTTTTTTAAAATAAGGTAAAAAAAGAAAGACGTGAATGCAACCATTACAAACACAAACAAATTTATTAAATTTTCAAGAAATGCCTGAATGGCAAAAGGAGGATGCTAACAATATTTCTAACAACTTTTACAAGTTTTTACTGACCCAACACGGATAACAAGTTGAAATTGGAGTTTTCTTTTTTTTTTTACATTTTATTAGAGACAACTTTTTTCTTTTTTCTCTTTTACTTAACTAAGGAAACTTAATTCATGAAGGATCTCATTATTCAGGTAAGTGACAAGATATTTTCATAAACCCTAAAAGACGAATAAAAACAAAAAGATTTTTTTCATGTCTTTCAAAAGAATCCATTAAGAATTATCATCTCTCATACATATATATATAGTAATGAGGTATGAATAAAAAATGATATTAATAAGAAAGATTGATTATTTTATAATGAAGAATAAGAATGGTTAATATAAGAACAGAGTTGTTAAAAAGTTTTTTAAAAAAATATTTTTAGAGTAATATTTCAAAATAAAGCTTTATATATATATATATATATATATATATATATATATATATATATAAAACTAGACATGAAGATTTTTCCCCTGTTCTCTAACTATTCACGTGACACATTGAAAGGCGGGGTTTTTTTCTCTCTTTTTAACTGTTGCTGGGTACCACAATGTATACCACACTATGATGCCAAATGTCTTTGATTAAACAGTAAAAATTAGGAATGTGACTTAGTTTTACCCAAAGTTTCTCTCTCTCTCTCTATCTATATATAAGTAAAAAAGTAAAGTCATCGGGGCAGCCTAATGTCGGTATCAGCCAGGCAGCGAGGGAGTCTATGCCCTTTTCAATAGCGCTAGACCAAGGAGATTGTTTTGGCGTTTAGGGTGGAGTGTCACACCTACCATCAGGTCCTTACTTTACCGCACAGATCCCTGTGCTACTCATACGCTGAGTTGGCGAGGACCGGTATCAAACTAGGAACCTTTTGGTTTCTAGCCGAACGACTGAGCTAACCCGGCCCCTTTATATATATATATATATATAAATTCAAGAAAAACTCGTTCATCAACAGAAGCACATGTTAATATTAAAATCATTAGAAAGAATATCAATACTTGAAATGGTCATACCATAACAACAATCACTACTGCATTGATAATTCTGTAGCAAACAAAAAGTCTTTTTGCTGCCTCTATTTAAAACAATAGGATAAGTACCTACAGCACAAATGATAAATAATAGAAATGAATTGGTTAAAAAAAGAACTAATTAATTCTGAATCATTAATTAAGTGTCATCAAATGTTTAAACTTTATCAGAAGCTTTGTTATTTGGTATTTCTTTTTTCTTAATTAAACCTTAGATTGAAAAATAAAAGTTATAGCAAATAAATTAAGATAAAATCAATAATAATAAAATAATAGAGTAACAACATGAGTTGCATTAATACAGAAATTTGGAATATTTGGTACTGCACAAATCATTTAGAAAGTTAGCTAATAACTAAATAAACTAGATGTGGTATTAAGGACATAAGTCACAAGTTTGTTTGGGCAAACCGCAACTATCATCACTAATAATAATAATAATAATAATAATAACTGAAAAAAAATGTGAAACGTGGTACAATTGTAGTTGGAATAATCCCCAAGGGTTTGGAAAAGAGACTGGAGGAATTGGAAATGAGAGGAAAAATCAAAGGCATCCAAACAACAACATTGTTAAGATCGGCTAGAATATTCAGAAAAGTCCTGCAGGCCTGAGGAAACTTGCTACCACTCAGATTCCAGTGAAAAGCCAATGGCTAAAACTGGTCTGAAAAATTCACATGGGGTACAATAACAATGCTAATGATAATAATAACAACAACAATCATCATAATATTTTTTTTAATTTTTTGGATGATGTAAAGTTCAGTCATTCAAAATAGTTTAATGGTAAAAATGTGTGTTAAATTAAGGTTAAGTCAGAATTTAACATATTTGACAAATTCATTTCATATATATATATGTATGCATATATAAATAAAAAGGAAAGATATACATACACACACACAGACACATGCACATATATATATATATGAAGAGAAGAGATATATATAAACATGTGTGTATGTATATATATATATATATATAAAGACGAGAGACATATAATGTGTGTGTGTGTGTGTGTATATATATATATATATATATATATATATATGAAGACAAATGTGTGTGTGTATGTGTGTATTTATATATGAAGGGAAGAGACATAAACGTGTGTGTGTGTATGTATATATATATATATATATATGAAGAGAAGAGAGATATAAATGTGTGTGTGTGTGTGTGTATATATATAAAATATAAAGAAATATATATATATATATATATATATATATATATATATATAAAGAAATATATATATATAAAGAAAAGAGAACAAACATTTATATATATAAATAAAAAGATAAGAGATGTTCATATATATATAAATATACACAAATAAATAAAAAGGAGAGAATTGAAGATATATATATATATATATATATATATATATATATATATACACACACAATTTCTTTGTTTATTGACAAACCGAGACTTTCCATAAATCTACAAACCAAATACATGTTGTTATTAGAACCATAACACATCATAAATCATTTATATATCACAAACTGTTTGAGGAACAGTTAACATCCTATTGCACCTATTTTTGCTAATCGGATAATATGGATTATTTAAATATCAAAAACACTGCAAGAAGAAGTTCTTTTTTTCTTTCTTTCTTTCCTAAACTGAAATGAAATAAAATAAAATAAATTATCTCCTTTCTTTACTTTTGCATGAAAAGCCAACTTCAAAATGAGTTTTGTTTGGTTTGGTTTCTTTGTTTAATGGCATATCAACCTTCATGGGTTATTTAATGCCAAAGCTACCCCTGTAGAAAAAACAATTGTTGTACTATTTACCCCATCTTGGGGGAATGAAGAGTTCCATACCTTTCCCAAGGGTATTAGTGAAAGTGAATGTAATAACATGACTTAAGTTTGAACTCACTCACTATGGTGTCACATGTTTGCCATTATGCCAAAGGCACTCCCCACCCATTACATGATAGGGTATCATCGATATCATAATATCGTTTTAAGTATTTTATGATAATAATCATTTGTAAACAATCATAGTTTCACGTATCCATTCTTAATACAAATAATTTGCACACATTTATATGGTTTCGTTTGGTTTCTTTATTTAACTCTTAACATCCTGTTGAGAATTTTCCAAGTCCAGACCTCCATTCCTATAAGGATTTATCAAAGAATGGCTAAAAATGGCATTTTCATTTAAATTTACCTGTTATTTCCCTTAAATCAAAGACTTCTAAATATGTTTAATATTACACTTAAATAAAGATTATAATTTGGGGCAGATTAGGAAAATGAATATCTTCTGGCTGGGCGGAATAGGATGTTAAGAGTTAATGGCATATTAACCTTCATGGATTATTTAATGCCAAAACTACCCTTGTAGAAGAACAGTTGTAGCACTATTTACCCCTTAGTTGAAAGGGATGAGAATTTTCATACCTTTCCAAAGAGTATTAGTCTGAAAGTAAAACATCATAATGTGACTGGAGTTTGAACTCACTCACTACAATGTCACAGTGTGAGCACACTAGTCACTACGCCATGTGACCTCTGATCTCTTGGTCTACAGCTCTACCGCTGAACTCTATCCTCAAATCTATGGTTGATAATGCAGTGCACTTAGAGATACAAATGATTTCCTAAATGTGTCAATATTTGCTAAAGGAAAGCTTTTTCTGGTTATTTGTAGAAGGTAGATCTTCTCTTCCCTGTGGTAATGAGTTTCATCAATCAAGTTTTTATCAATTTAATATTCAACAACTAAAGATATAAAAAAAGTAGGTGGGTAATATAGATTTTGAACTGACAATCTGGGCCTCAAGCCAATAATGACTCAACAGTAAGAAATAACGTTATCAGTTGTGACATTAATTCAATTATTATTAGTAGTATTATCTATATTAGAATCTGACAAATATGCCTTTGTCAGGTATTTAAGGATTTTACAAGTACCGAAAAGAA
The DNA here is from genome assembly GCA_023376005.1 of Doryteuthis pealeii. NCBI lineage: Eukaryota > Metazoa > Mollusca > Cephalopoda > Myopsida > Loliginidae > Doryteuthis > Doryteuthis pealeii. The sequence goes on along the minus strand of CM042156.1, from coordinate 75,782,074 downwards.
CAATTGGTAAATGGTCAAAGAGTTCAATTGATAAGGACAAAGACATTAAACCATTTGACCAATGAAGCAATAAATTCACTCTAAGTACAATAGGGGCCGGGTTAGCTCAGTCGGTAGAGCGTTCGACTAGAAACCACAAGGTTCCTCGTTCGATACTGGCCCTCGCCAACTCAGCGTATGAGTAGCACAGGCATCTGTGCGGTAAAGTAAGGAGCTGATGGTAGGTGTGGCGCTCCACCTCAGACGCAAAAACAATCTCCTTGGTCTATCGCTAGTGAAAAGGGGATAGACTCCCTCGCTGATTGGCTGATACCGACATTAGGCCGCCCTGACGACTTTACTTACTTACAATGTTGGTGGGTTGATTTTTTTTTTTTTTTTTTTTTTGACAACCACAATGTTCCTGGTTTGATACCAGCCCTCGGCAACTCATCGTATGAGTAGCACAGGGATCTGTCCAGTAAAGTAAAGAGGTCACCCCAACGACTTTACTTTCATACTGAATGTCATTTTGAGATAAGGGTTGTTTAGAGTATTGTTGTTGCTTAAATGGTCACCCATCTAAGTATTGAACAGATGCATCACTGCTTAACTTTGGTGATCAAACAGGAACCAATGTTTTCAACATGACATGACCATAAGCATGACCAACGTTAAGAGAAAGAGTCATATATATTTGCGCAATTGGAGGCATGTGGTGTAATGGTTATCATCATAGGAAATGGATCCAGCAAATCCAAATCCTAGACTATTTGAATTTCACATAGCGCTCATTGGGAAAGGTATGAATCCAACTATACTCGCTTCAGTTATGGGCAAATAGTAGTACAAACCGGGCTCTTTAACCTTGGTTAGGCAACCAGTCTAGGAGAAAGAAAACTCTGAATTCAAACCTGTAAAATTCTGCTTAAGAGATTGACTTTGTGTCACATCCTACCCGTGCGGAGGGATGGTAAATATATATATTTGCAAATTTAGATATTATAGTTTTCATCGAGATGGATTAAGTGAATGCAGAAAGAATGTAAATTTTTTGGGTTCTTTTTAAATAGTTTAAAATCTACAATAAGATAGATAAATAAACTAAGTACGGAAATATACAGCTCAGACAGAAAAATGTTACAAGATTAAAAGAAAACAAAGAGAAACTTTGCCACTTATGGTAAAATGGCACTTGTTTTGCCCAATAGCCAAAATAGTACACATTATTCAAAGTTCGAATTCTCTATTAATGGCATATAAGAAAACTGAAAGTAATGGGTGAAAAAAAAAAAAAAAAATCTAGAAGAAAGAGAAAATAATCATCTCATAGATTTGTAGCAACAATGTTTATTTAGCTTGTTAAGAAACCAGTTTATTTTACAGGGGAAGAGTCCCCATAGCGTAGTTGCTAATGTGCTGCGTTATCACTATTTTATTCCCCCCCCCCAAACATTGGTGGATATATTTCATTGGTAGAGCTGTAGACTGAGAGATCAGAGGTCTCATTTTAATGGTTGGTTATTCATGCATAAAGATACCTTTAAAAGAGGAAAATTTATTTTATTTCATTGGAGTATGTGAGTTCAAACTCTAGTCATGCTATCATATTCACTTTTGGACTAATACCCTTGAGAAAGGTATGAACACCCCTCATGACTAGGCTCTTTAACCGTAGCTATGGATTAAATAGTACCATTACTGTTCTTCTGCAAGGATGGCTTTGGTATTAAATAACCCCTAAAGGTTGATATGCCATTAAACAAAGAAGCTGAAACAAAATAGTTAATTTACAAGATGAGCCAGAAGACATAATTAAACAGAAATCAGCGATAAATGTTGAAACCTTTATGATATATATATATATATATATATATATATATATATACCAAACCCTTCGCATGAGTAGGATGTGACACAAGGTCAATTTCTTATGTGGAGTTTAACAGGTTTGAATTATAGACCAGTTACCTAACCAAGAGCCTAGTCTGCCCGACCATTTAACCATAGCTGTAGGGGGAGTAGTTGTATGCATACCTTTCCCAAGGGTATCAGCACTATGGAAAATGCAAACAGCCTCACACAGGATTTGAACTTAGGTTGCCAAGTCCATGATAACCATTACACAACATACACCTCCTTTATGGAATATAGCCATTTTCTAATAATGCTGATATTTAAAAGTAAAAATAAAGACACTACAAAAATTTGAGGCTCTGAATATTTGCCGCATAGATGGGTGTTCAATGAACTACCATGAATATATTATAAGTGTAATAGGTAATAAATAAAATCTAGCAAACAATTTTGTTCTTTTGTTGCCTTTCATAAAAAGTTTGGGAATAAAATAATACATTTATCAATAACCGCATAAAAGTCAGAAAAGAGTAAAAAAAACAAAAAAAAACAACAAAAAACAAAACAAAAATAATGATTTGTTTTGATGTGTATATGTACTACATATATATGTGTATCTATGCAGGCAGATATCTACATTCATATGCATGTACATAGACACAAGTATACACACACAGAGGGTGCAAGAATACAAGTACACACACACACATATACACACACAAATGAATGTACGCATACAGACAGATCCATACAAATATTTGCATACATCTGTATAGAGACACAGAGAAATGCACACACACATACATATATTTTGTGTTTTGTAGGGATATATATATATATATATATATATAGTAAGTAAAGTTGTCATGGGGGCCTAAAGTCGATATCAGCCAATCGGCGAGGGATCTATCCCTTTTCACTAGCGCTAGAACAAGGAGATTGTTTTGGCATCTGAGGTGGAGCGCCACACCTACCATCAGCTCCTTACTTTACTGCACAGATCCCTATGCTACTAATACGCTGAGTTGGCGAGGGCCTGTATCGAACTAGGAACCTTGTGGTTTCTAGCCGAATGCTCTACCGACTGAGATTATATATATATATATATATATATATATATATATATAGATGCCTACAAAACACAAAAATTGAAAAAAATAGAACAAAAATAGAGCTGAACTAAAATATGAAAATAAAAGATAAAACAAACTTGGAAAATTTCCAAAATAAGTGAAAACAAATTTAATTTAGAATTTCTAATGATTTTTCTTTTTCATATTCTAGATACTAAAATTGTGATTATCGACAATGCTTTATAACACCCCCTAGACAACAAAGAACAAACAAACACCCCTAAGTTATTATAGATTTATCAGTCCAGGTGATATTGAAGATTTTGCATTGTAAACACCTGCCGGACTTAGCCAACTCCAATAATGTAAAAATTAATATAAAATCTCTTTCAACTTATTAAAAGGAATTCTTGATGAAAGCCTAAAAAAAAAAAAAAAAAAAAAAAAAAAGATCCCATGTGGCACCATCTGAATAAAAGATGAAAATGAACCCTCTTCCTCCCACCCCTTCTCTCCTAATTATTCTCATCTCTTAAAATTAAACTGGGAAAAATAAAATTATTTAATGACCAACATGAAAGTCAAATAAATTCAAACAATGAGAAATAAACTTGATTATTGTTAAGTCATGCAAAAAAACAATGGTTCCCACTAGATCGCCTAAGTTAAGCTGTAATGAGCCTGTTCAATACTTAATTGGGTGACCACTTAAGCAATAGCAAGTACTGTAAGCAACCCGAGTCCTTGTTTATTAAAAATGACTTAATTTGCATTGGATGACCCGAAAAGGGTTGACATGCCATAAAACAAAACAACCAACCCAACTCCCTTGGCAATATTTAACTATATACTTCCAAGTGTAATATACAATTTATGGCTAGTTAATCAAGATGATTATGTGTGTACAATGGCCAAGGGTAAAATTAATCAATCTCAACAGCAGTGTCATGCTAGATCACCTAAGTTAAGCAACAATTAGCCTGTTCAGTACTTAATTGGGTGACCACTTAACTCTTAACATCCAATACTGCCTCATTCCACCCGGACAGAAGCCACATTTCCTAATCTGCCTCAAACGATAGCCTTTGTTTAAATGTAATATTACACATATTTAGAATTTGGTTTGATTTTGTTTTACGGCATATCAACCTCGGTGGGTCATTTAATGCCGACAAAGTTTTGAAATAAATCAATTCTTAATGGATAATACAATTTTGTTTATCAACTTATGTTTTTCTATTAACCCATAGATGGGACCCTAACAGGTACATTTAGAAGTCTTTGATTTAAGGGAAATATCTCGGCTAACGTTAAATGAAAAGGCCATTTTTTGATAAATCCTTATAGGAATGGGGCTCTGGACTTGGAAAATTCTGAACAGGATGTTAAGAGTTAAGTAACAGCAAGTACTGTAAGCAACCAAAGTCCTTTGTCTATCAAAAATGATTTGATTCAGCATTGAATAACCCAAAAAAAGATTGATATTCCATATAACAAAATAACCAAACCTAAACTTGATTTTTTTTTTGCATAAATTTAAAAAAAAAAAAAAAAACTTTGATAATTAATTTATCTTAACATAGAGAAATATTAAAAGTTTTCCAGATTCATTGTGTCTAAAGATCAAAAGAAAGAGAATGCAAGATCTTGTCAAATCTTACATGTGTTGAAGAAAGGAAAACAATGGATAAAGCATGACTGAAAATCTTGCTAAAATATGTGAGCAAGTTCAAGGTATGAACACCCTTATTCTCATAGCTATGGGTTAAATAAAACCATTACTATTCTTCTACAAGAATGGTTTTGGCATTAAATAAACCAGAAAGATTGATATACCATTGAACAAAGAAATCCAAACAAAGGTGGGTATCTTATGAGTGGATCAGGGGGGGAAGTAAATATGACTTAGACAAACTTTCATAGGTTATTTAATACCAAAGTCATCCTTGAAGAATACTAGTGATACTATTCAACCTAGAGCTGGTTTCTGTGTTTAATGGCATATCAACCTTCATGGGTTATTTAATACCAAAGTCATCCTTGAAGAATACTAGTGATACTATTTAACCCTGAGCTTAGGGGATGAGTGGGTTCATACCTTTCCCAAGGGTATTAGTGTGAAAGTGAATGTAATAACATGACTAGAGTTCAAACTGGCTTACTACGATGCCGCAGTCCAACATGTGAGCCACCACGTCATGTGGACTCCCCCTCTCCCTGGTTTTTCACTCTGGCTTTAATTTTAGTTATTTTGAAAGACAACCGAACTAAAAATTTACAGAAATAAAACGTTTGAGTCATAGTGACCACAAAGTAACCAAAAACCTAGATTTTAACAGTCGACAACACCATTGAAACATGTTTTCTTTTTTCTTTTTTCTATTTTTTAAACGAAATGCTTTGATGCTATTGGCCGATGAATAACGCTTTAATGAATGGATAGAGAAAAAATATATTTTCAGTGCAAAAGAAAGATTTTAACAAGCTCTATTCAACAATATAATAGGTTTAAACTAGCAGTAAAAACTTACTGAGTAAATACAGAATAGGCTTTAATGGTGCCGTGGACTGTAAATCTATTAATAATGGAGATTGGGTGTATTTCTGTCTGTAACCAAAACTATGTCACAATATTCTCAATAATTGTGTAAGTCTATTAATGAGTATTCGAATTATAGTCAAAATCGTTAATACATAGAATAAAATCAACCCTGTGTTATATACACTCAAAATTTGAGTAAGCAATTTTTAAAATTGTTTTTTTTTTTTTACTCTGATCCTTTTTTAAAGTAACAAGAAGTTAACTAAAAAGTTTACAAATAAATAAATACCTATGATTTATAATAGGAATATTTACTATAATAATTAATAATGATATTAATAATAATTTTAATGATTTATAATAGTTTATTTACCAATAAGTTTACAAATAAATAAATACCTATGATTTTGTGTAAAACTTATGTACAAATATTCAAAATAATTATTTAAATGATAATTAATAAGATTTATGCAACATTTTATTTATTGGAGACAGGACTAAATTTCCATTTCAAATTTAAAAAAAAATTTTTTTTAATTCTATTTTTTTTTTACTCCTTTAATAAATTTGATCATTTTGATTACTTATGATACAAACCCTCTAACATTGAATTTTTTAACTCTCACCCCTTCAGGCAATATCTTTCAAAAAATCAATTTTTACACCAACCAGAGAGCATTTTTTTGTTGCTAGTAATAATAATAATAATAATAAGAAGAAGAAGAATAAGAAGAAGAATAAGAAGAATAAGAATAAGAAGAATAAGAATAAGAAGAATAAGAATAAGAAGAATAAGAATAAGAAGAATAAGAATAAGAAGAATAAGAATAAGAATAAGAATAAGAATAAGAATAAGAATAAGAATAAGAACTTATGATTTTCTCAGTATAAAATATAATTTGAATTCTAAACTGACAAGTCAACATTACATTCTTAATATATTAATTAATTAGTTATTAAGGAACTTCTGAGAACATCTCAGTTTGTATTATATAATAATCAAGCGGAATGCCTAGGGCATTTTCCTCATGTAATAACACCAATCTACTTCAAAATTTTTACAATATGTTCAATTCTTTCTTCCCTTACAGCAATAACTTGATATTGTTTTTCAACTGGATTATTGCTATCCTGAGGTAACAAGCTTCTCCTCACTTTCCCTGGGGATGAGCGGCGGGGGGGGGGGGGGGGGAGTAGTGTAACAAAGTCCAATGGTTTCCATTGAATCATCCTTGTCATCAATCACTGCTTTTTTTATCCTTTTATTTAATGGAAATCCAATACTATCACTGTTCATTTCCATATATTCTAGCAAGAGTTATAAAATCAGATATACATTTTCAGACATATTGATATCTATATAAGCCACATAAATATGAAGTAGTTGCTTTTTTTTCAATTATTTTTTTTATTGATAGATTAGCCAAGAAAATTTATTTTCTTAGCCATTTATAACTGTTAAAAACAGCTGTTTTCGCTCACATTCATATCATCATTTTTAACTCAGCAAAACTTGTATCCTTTAGATTTTTGGGTCTGTTGTCCTCATGTTTATTGTTATATACATAAACATTTCAGCCAATGTACCTACCCTGCTGCCTTCTTCAGGTGTTTCTTGTCAAACTTGGGAACCTTCAGGGAACTTTGACCTGAACCCTTTATTCAATCAATTGGGGTAGATTGTTCTCATTCCATTAACCATGACCGGTTAAGCTATGTTAAATATTCTATTTTATTTTCCCTTATAGTCAGGATTGAACCTGCAACCTACAGATGATTGTCACTTAAAACTGTATTAACTCAACCCTTATATTCATTGCACCATGTTCAAGGTTCCAGAATTCAACAAGAAACACCTGAAGAAGACCGGAGAGCACATTGGTTGAAATGTTGTGTATATAACAATAAAACTGAGGACAATGGTCCAAAACATCAAAAATAAAAAGTATCATGGGATACAGTCAGTGTATATTAAACCTTTTAGGCAGGGCAAAAATATTAGACAAAAGAATTCAAATAAAACATATGCAAAATATTGTACACTTTTATGCTTTGATAGGAACAGATATGATACACATAATGAAAATACTTACATTGTGTAATGGTTAGCAAGCTAGATTAGCAGATAATAGATAGTGAGTTTGATTATCACTAGGTGTCCCTTACTTCTGGCCTTGTGCCACATCTAAGCTAAGATTAGTAAATAACTATATCAAAGCATACTGTTGAAAGGTTTAATCACAACCAAACCTTATCGACTTCTCAAAAACTTAGCTAAATTTTCTAAAAACTCTCTACACTGTTATTATTTAAACCATGACTGGCTCCTTTATTTCCAAAATATATCAGGAAAATTTTTAAAAATCTTTTAATGGATTTAGTTTTTGAGATCTTATTGGTCAACAGATAATATATATATATCAGGAAACAAAAATCTTTTAATGGATTTAGTTTTTGAGATCTTATTGGTCAACAGATAATATATATATATCAGGAAAAAAAAAAATTATCTTTTAATGGATTTAGTTTTTGAGATCTTATTGGTCAACCGATTACTACTTTAAGGAGAGATATTGAAAAATAATGTATCATATTTAGAAATCCCATTATTTATCTTAAATGCATTGATTAAATTTCTCTTCATTGTTCTTCCACGCAAAGTTGTCAAAGTCAAAAATTCTAATCTTTCTTTATAAATCTTAGCAGATTCTGAAGAACCATTCTAGTCACTGGTGATATTAGATATTAAAAAGATAAATTCAAAAAATATCTAAGCATGGAAATTGTTCAATGATACAAAGCAATAACTCCAGAAATTATGTAAAATCTGAATCATAATAGATAATTTTATTATTCTTTTTTATTAAACATAAAGAATTCAATTAGCTCAACATTGGATAATAAAATCAATTTTATGTGTAAGCAAATACAATGAAATCTACAAAAATAGAGTAACTTGAAATCTTAAACCAACTTATCTCAATAATCTTGATAACCAATAATTTAAGGTTATTCAAATGGAATAGGGGTCGGTTTAGCTCAGTTGGTAGAGCATTTGCCTAGGAATCACAAGGTTTTGGGTTCAATACTGATCCCCACCTACTGAGCACATGAATAGTACAGTTTTTGGTAATCTGATTGGTGTAGTAGGAGATGACAGTAGGTGTGGTGATCCACCTTAACAAAACAATCTCCCTAGTCTAGTACTAGCAAAAAGGTGATAAACTCCCTTGCTGTTCGGCTGATACCAACAATAGGCCACTCTGCAAGACTTTATTACTACAAACCAAGCAATCAATTCAGAATGAACAGAGATTGAGGGTGGAAACAATGAAATAATTCTGTTGGTTGGTCTTTGTAACGCATAGGTCAATGGAACACTCAGCTGGACTTTCATCCTTTATCAAAGAACCTTGTCGGTAGGGCAGAAAATACAATGACGGAGAGTCAGCATATTCTCTGCTGAGACACAACCTCTCCCAACAACAAAAAATGTGTGTCCTAAGTATGACTCGAAACTGCATCTGGTCATGAAGCTTGAGATCTGGAGATTTGAGAGATGTAGAAAAAGTTCCTTTTCTGTACACCAGACATATCATTAACACAAAAAAAAATTTTTTTTTTTTTAAATTAAATGATGATGATGATGGGGAGGATGATGATGATGATGATGGGGAGGAGTCAATTAAAAAAAAGTTTTATTTGGCATATTAAAGTTTCTGTATACAAAAAAAAAAAAAAAAAAAAAAAAAAAAAAAAAAAAAAATATATATATATATATATATATATAGTCGTAGAAGAAGTTATTTCCCGACCGCGGTTTCGGTGTTACTCTAACACCTTCATCAGAAAATCCCCCCCCCGATGAAGGTGTTAGAGTAACACTGAAACCGCGGTCAGGAAATAACTTCTTCTACGACTATTAATGCTCTATATTCACAATATATTGAGCCCTATTGGATTAACCACTTATGCTATGTTCACATAGTAGTACGCATAAATGAATATATATATATATATATATTTATTTGTTGTGCATTAATTGTATAAGGAGCTATAGTTACTTCAAACTTTATCAATACTACACAAAATACAGATATTATAAATGTGTGTGTGTGTGTGTATATATATGTGCGTGTGTGTATGTGTGTGTGCGTGCATATGCAAACACACACAGATGTACAGGCTGAGACAGACACATATACACAAGCTGAGATAGTGAGAAAGAAAAACAGATTCTGGAGTGCTTTATATGCTCCTACCAAAGAATACACAAGCAACAGGAGAAATAAAACAAAAAGTTATCAATACACAAACCAAAATGATAAGGATACTGAACTTGAAAGCTCATAAATTATCATGGAAACAACCCCTCCCCCCACTGGCCAAGAAAAACTGCACTTTTTACCTCATTCCCACTTTGCCTGCCAGCACGCCTTTCTTTTGAACAAAATATCGATTTTTGCCAGAATCTGCTACAAAAGGCACATCCCAGAACATGTGTCCAAGACTTATTTCAAGGTAAATAGGCACAAAGGAACAACCACTTTGAATGATAAAAGTTGAGTGGTTGTGTTTCTCTGGCACTGGGTACAACGCTGGGTCTTAAGTGATGTCAACAGGCAGAGTCCAATGAAATGATGATTGTGAAGAAAGATAGAAAGAAAAAAAAACCAAAACATTCTCCTATTCAAGGTCAGGATTGAAATTGTTCAACTTGTATCAATGGCAAATGAAGTCAATAACATTTCTTATAAATGCAGTTGCACAAAGAAACATTTACAAAAACATGTATTTACTAACCCCGCCACACGAGCAAGGTGTGACACAAGGTCAATTTCTTAAGCAGAATTTAACAGTTTTAAATTCAGAGTTTTCCTCTCTTAGACTGGTTGCCTAACCTAGGTTAAAGAGCCAAGTCTGCCCTACTATTTATCCATAGCTGGAGGGAGAATGTTAGATTCAGAACTTTCCCAAGGGTATTGGCACAATGTGAAATACAAACAACCTTGTACAAGGCATGAACTCAGGTCACTGAGTCCATTTCCTATGACAATAACCATTACACCATGCACCTCCACAATATAATATATACAATATATATCATGATATAAAGTAAAAGTAAAGTCGTCGGGGTGGCCTAAAGTCGGTATCAGCCAATCGGCGAGGGAGTCTATCCCCTTTTCACTAGCGCTAGACCAAGGAGATTGTTTTTGCATCTGAGGTGGAGCACCACACCTACCATCAGCTCCTTACTTTACTGCACAGATAGCTGTGCTACTCATACGCTGAGTTGGCGAGGGCCAGTATCGAACTATGAACCTTGTGGTTTCTAGGCGAACGCTCTACCGACTGAGCTAAATAAACTCTAATTATGTGGTCTTCACATACAATCAATTCTTTTAACCTTTTAAAATCGAATTATCCACAATAGCACACATGGTTTGATTTGATTTCTTTGTTTAATGGTATATCAACCTTTGTGGCTTATTTAATGCTAAAGCCATCCTTGCAGAACAGGAGTGGTACTATTTAACCCATAGGGAGGGGAGGAGGTGGTCCATACCTTTCCCAAAGATATTAGTCCAAAAGTGAACATAATAGTACAACTGGAGTACAAAAATATGATGTGGCAGTCCGACACATTATCTACTACACAACCACCACACTCACTTATACAAAATCTATTCTCCTTCTAGCTATGGGTAAATATTAGGGCAGACTGGGCTCTTTAACCTTGATTAAGCCACCAGTCTAGGAGAAGGAAAACTGAATTCAGACCATTTAAACTCTATTTAAGAAACTGGCCTTATGTCACATCCTACTCATGCTGAGGGTTTGGTACATATATATAAAGTAAGTCATCGGTGTAGCCTAAAGTCTGTATCAGTCAAACAGTGTGGAGTCTATCCCCTTTTCACTATCACTAGACTAAGGAGATTGTTTTTGCATCTGAGGTGGAGCGCCGAACATACCACCTTACTTTACCGCACAGATCCCTGTGCTACTTATATACTAAGTTACAGCTAGTATTGAACAAAGAACTTTGTGGTTCCAAGGCGGACACTCTATCAACTCATATATATATATATATATATATATATATATATATATAATATATTATATATAATATATAAATACACCATGAACAATATCTTTATTTCCACTGAAGCTATTTTTTGAGTGAATGAAAGTATGAGTTTTATGAAAAACAAATCACTAAATGTACATTCAGAATTGAAATAAAACAACTGGTTAAACAAATAAGGAATCAACATCTTTACAAAACAAGATGTAACAAAAAAAATCCAGAAACAATCTCATCCAAAGGAGAAGAAAAACTAGCAAAATTCTGGTTGGAACCAGTCAGAAAGGGAAGGTGAAAAAAAAAAAAAAAAAAAAACAAACAAAAAAACAAATAAACAAACCTAAAAACTAAAAGAAAAAAAGACATGCCATTACCCACTACTAAAGAGCGATAAAAGTAACAATGTTAGCCTTGTTCCTCTGATCTGTAGAAGAGGGCTCGCTATTCAATAATTTCAGCTCCATAACAGACCAGAATAATCAACTGGACATTGAGTCACAATGGGTTTACATTCAACCCTCTTCAGTAATTGCTTGACTAAGATTAAAAAGTAGCATCATTGTAGTCTCAGGTGCACAAAGAATCAATTTCCAAACGTCAAATGCATGTCTATATCAGAAATAAAAGAATTTATCTACTACAATAATATATTAACAAATAAAAAGTACATGTTCTATTTAAAACTTAAGAGTGGAACTAGGAGTAATGATAATGAAGAGGTGATTCCATACTCTCAAGACCTTGACAACTGGACGCAGAACACCTTTTTTGTTGCAGGGTAGGGGTGAAGATATTACCCCTCTGCAGGGGATATAGTCAGCATATCCTAAATCTTGTAGACAGACAATACCCAAAATATAGCAAAACAATTAACGACAATGTAAATATATATACACATTCACTATCACCAGAGCTTACTTTTTGTGCAAAAATAATGAAGATATTATTTATATCTGGAAAGATATTTGAAAATTAGGATTTGAATAGTAAGAGAAGGGAAGTCATTGGTTGCATTTATGATTAAAACATGAATAAATTATGTCAGAGCAAAACAATCAATGGATCTGCAAGACTAACTTTTTATTATGCCACCCAGTACCCAGGCAATGCCGGGTAGTTGATTCTAGTTATAAGATGAAATAAAGCCAATTGATAATGATTTACTGTATTCTGATGCTGTAGTAGTTAGGAATATACTACAGTAGCATTCAGACTTTCCTCATTTGAAGCAACTCTTTTCTTTTGTGAGAGTTCTTAGCTCCCTCAGTCAATTGCCACCTCCAAAATACTGGAAAGCATAGTTGCTCATTACACAACGTGCTGCTATGTCAGATGAGCTGTAGAGCATTGATCTATGAATATTTCTCTTACTCCACTCTTCATCTCCACTAAGGGAATTTTATTTTCACCGAGGCTGTGTATGTTTGAGATATATATATATGGGTGACTTCCTTTTTTTATGCTTGTTTCATGAATATGTTCATGTCTTTCAGCCAATTATTTGTACAAAAAGCAAACCTTAAATGTGATTGAATCCTGACAGCTTTTCTTTAAGACTTTTCTAAATAGACTTTTTACTGATTGCCTCAATCAGTAAAAAGTCTATTTCTTAGAGAAAATCAAATAGAAAGAGAAAGCTTATGTATATTCTATTCAACACACAGCCAAAACTTGCTAGAATTATAGTAATCTAATAGATTCACCAAATAAGAAACATGGAAATAAATTCTATTCAATTCTTCAAGATGTTATCTATCTATAAATATATAAAGATTACCCAAGCTGTGCTACTCGTATGCTGGGTTGGTGAGGACTGGTATCAAAACTGGAATCTTACAATTTCTAGGGAAATGCTCTACTGGCTGAGCTAAATTGGCCCGACTTTCCTTAATAGCTTATTATTATCAGCAGCAAAGAGTTTGCTTGATATCATGTTTAATTCATTCTACACCAATTTGAATTTCTTTATAGTCAAGAGTTTTGCGTTAGCAAAGACTTAATTCAATTACTGAAATAATTGAATAATTGTTTCACATTAGTTGTCACATTTATATCTTGTATAAATCAATAAAAGTAAATACATCGTTAATATAATCATTTCAAACATGAATAACTTATGTTTATAACCATATATATATATATATATATATATATATATATATATATATATACACCCTTGGGAAAGGTATGAATCCATATATTCCTCCTCCAGCTATGGGTTAAATAGTAGGGCAGACTGGGCCCTTCAGCCTTGGGTAGGTAACCAGTCTAGGAGAGGGATAACTCTGAATTCAAAATTCCCTCCAGCTATGGGTTAAATAGTAGCCTAATTGATTAATTAATTAATTATTAATTAATTAACTTTCAAAATTAGGTACGACTTCAATTAAGCACATGTTCTCCCAAGGATTGTCGGCTAAAAAAAGCCATATCATAAATACATCGCTTTGTATCTACTTCTCATATATATATATATATATATATATATATATAATATATATATATATATATACACACACACACATTATATATAAACATCAGTTCCCCAAAAGCAATTATAAGGAACCAATCCCTTTCTACTAATATACATTTCATTGAAGTACCTGCAGATAATTAATATTGGAAATCATATTAGGCAAATAGAGTGACACCCAAAAATGAACCTCAAACTGGCATACATGATATAGAACCATAATATAGGCGGAGCTCATTGTGTAATGGGTATCAGCATAGGAAATGGACATGGCAACACAAGTTCAAATCCTAGATGAGGCTGCTTACATTTAACATAATGCTAATACCCTTAGGAAAGATATAAATCCAACAATTCTCTTTCCAACTATTAGTAAATAGTAGGACAGACTGGGATCTTAACCTTTGTATGGCAACCAATCTAGGAAAAGGAAAACTCTGAAATCTATAGAATACTAAGTCCAATTACCGTCGAATTGGCAATACAAGACGGCAAACAGTCGTAATTGAATACGATTCTGAGATGCCGTAAAGACCACTGAAAAGTGGCAGGATTTATGGAGCCTCAGAGGGCCCTACAAACCAAGCAGCCAATCAGGACTCAGGGAATGGACTCACCCAAATGCATGGGTGGACTGTTCTGAATTCCCATAAATACCAGTTGTCCTGACACTGGTGCAGTTGGGCTTAGCCAGTCACATTGCTCAAACCAATTGTTGACTGTCTAACTGACTTACTTCAATAAATTCCAACCTGTTAATCTTCACTTAAAAAAATAAACTGATCTTGTGTCAAATCCTGCTGATGAGGAGAGATTGTGTAAATAAATTTATGATAGAGAACAAACTATTGACAAGTGAACAAATCGAAACAAGTTGGACATAGAAAGAATAAAAAGATATTTAAAGATCTAAAGATATCTTAAATAAAGGTTAAAGTATCTAGATAAAAAGGTAAATGGAATTGCTGCTGACATTTCAAAGAATTCTCTTAGAATAGACAAAAGAATGGGAATACCTAAAAGGTTCCATGAAATTGTCAGATTTAAATAGATTAAATCATTTAGTTCAAATGAAGTCAATCAAAAACAAACAACTGCTATTTTGACCTTTGCAATAACATCTTAGATGTTTTTATTTTCTTTGGTGACACCAAAACAGAGTTTAGCTCAGCTGTGTCTGTTTGTTTATTAACCAGCTTTTCACTTGATCCACAGGGTTCAAGCGTATCTTCACAACATAATCAGATTACCCGTCACTGTCTGCCAAGAGTTCATAGGGCTTTCCAGTGCCAAAAGTCTGTATATCAAGCATATACATTCTAAATCCTTATCTGTTAACAAATATGGCCTTTAGCAAATGTAAAATGTCTTAAGACAACAAGAAAACATTTAAACCTAAAAGTACAAATTCTGGCGGACTTTTTTAAAAACTTTTCTTTTCATATCCATCGTCTTTTCTGCAAAACATGTGTAATGTTAAGGCAATAAGTTTCTAAAACGTGTGCGCAAATTGTCATGGATTGGCTAAATACTGCCAGTGAAATTGAACTATTGGGAGTTTTAAGGTTTATGCCAGTCTAATCTAATGAATCTAAAAGACTAGCTTCAATGGTTTGGATGTGTAATTTCCATTTTCATGGATTTGAGCACAGCTCCTCTTATATGATACCTTATTTACTTTCTTTGTATATTGTCAAAATCAAATTATTACTTTATTACTTCTTACCACTATGGTATTGATAAGAGAATAAATATATTAAGACAGCTGACCATACTTTTAGTGGAAGGGTCATCCGAATAGCCAAGCCAAGACAATGCAGGTAATTACAGACTAAGAAACAATACTTAGTAATTCAAGTCTGACAACTTTAAAGCCATATTTGATTGATGTGTGAGTCATTTCATTGCATTTTAGATTTGACAGTCATAATTTTCAACTTGAGATTCACTCTGTCAAAATTCAATAAAAACACTGACAAGATTTGACAGACCATTTAAAAGTATTGCACTTCAAACCAATTACAAAGTAAAAAAAAACAAAGAAAGAAGTTTTGACTACATTTGATAACAAAAATTCTATCATTTATATTACTTATTCTTTTTTGACATTAGATTTAATGAAATATCAAAACAAATCATAACTTATTGCTATAGGGAGCAGCTTGTTTACACTAATTTTTGTTATTAGTGTACATATATATAAGTTAGGGTAGTGTTGAACATGAAGTCAACAGTTCTTGGTTACTGATAGTTTCTCACTTATGACCCCCCCCCCAAAAAAAAAAACAACTATTAAATTTAATGATCTGCTAACAAAAAGCAAAATTTCCAGTTCAAGTAACCCCAT
The DNA here is from genome assembly GCA_023376005.1 of Doryteuthis pealeii. Classification (NCBI taxonomy): domain Eukaryota; kingdom Metazoa; phylum Mollusca; class Cephalopoda; order Myopsida; family Loliginidae; genus Doryteuthis; species Doryteuthis pealeii. The sequence goes on along the minus strand of CM042156.1, from coordinate 75,765,715 downwards.
TGCAGAGGATACAATTAAATATATTCTAAACCTTGTAGGCAGGTCAAAAATATTAGACAAGGAATTCAAATAAAATATGCCCAAAATATAGTAAACTTTTATGCTTTGATATAAATATTCACATTATGCATATCATATCATATCTATTCGTAACAGCAATTGGGATATTCTGAAGCACATTTCAAATACTAAAAATAATCTTTCTTAATGAATTTGTTCTAAAAAATTTTTAATTCTTCTATAGCTTCTTTGTTTAATGGCATATCAACATTCATGAGTTATCTAATGCCAAAACACCATCCTTGTAAAAGAACAGTTGTGGTACTAACACATAACTGGAGGATGAGGGGGTTAATACCTTTCCCAATTGTATCAATCTGAAAGTGAATGTAATAGCACCACTCGATTTAGAACTCGCTTACTATGATGTTGCAGTTGAGCACATTAGCTACTACACCACGGAACACTTCACTCTTGAGTTATTCAAAGTGTATTGATTTCCTTATTTTTTATGGCATCACAGAGCAAAGAAATGTTCTTTGACCAAAATCTGTGCCACAAGAATTGTCTCAAAGAGAAACAATGTGGATAATCCAACTCTTTTTCAGTTCTCTCAAGAATTAAAAATTAAAAACATGTTGAAAGAACATACCGGATACAAGAGACATTTTTATCTGGTTTTCACTCGTATTTTCAATAGACACTATTTTAGGTCAGTAAAAGTAAAGAAATTATTCAATAAATTTGTTAGGCTTATTTTCACCTTCTTCGTATTTATTTTTCTTTTTTGTATTTTAATGCTATGATATTTAGTTTGGTAAACAATATAAAGAACATGAAGAATTTCTGATGTTTTTATTTATCGATCAAACATCTGCATTTGCACAATGAATGAGCTAGAGATTGTTATATTCGGGAATATTTTAAAGTGCAAATTTTTATTGCATTCATATGTAAATCCTTTGGGTCTTCCAAACATTTTATTATATAGTCTGTAGGAATATATATGAGGTATTAAGGTTTTTTTTTCCCTCACTTTTCGTAATGCTTAAATTACTTATTGATTTCTCTCAATTTTTAGATAGACAAAAGATTAAGACTTTTAGAATATTGGACGGTTTTCCTTTAGTAACTCTGATTCAATTTTATGAGAAGGATAGATGCTTTCACATTAGGAAAACTGATTGCTTTCCCTTGCAAGAAGAAAAAAAAACAAACAAAAAAAAAAAAAAAAAAAAAAACCAACAGATATGAAATGACAATGCAAGATAATGTTTAATCTATTTGAAAAAATTATTGGATAAGTCAGACAAAAAAATAAAATAAATAAAATTAAGTCCGATCGAGTTAATGGAAATTCAAGATATAATTTAAGTTTTTCTTTTTACTTAGGTAAAACGAAGCAAATAATATAGCTCATGTCATAGAGCTGTTTTTCTTAAAGAAAAAAAAATGGAATGGTTTCTAATAGTTAGAATGTTTCATTATTCCTCGCTAGCCAGAAGTTGCCATATTACTTATATTATTAGAATAACTGAAAATCTTTATGTATTTAGCAGATCCCTACATATCACAGGCTATATCAATAGCAGGTAATTTATATAAATATAGTTTAAAATTAATGAATATATAAATAATAAAAATCAAATTTGTAATTTTCAAAAATCATCCAGAATTTCAGAAAAATCTCACTTGGAGTATTTAAAAAAAAGAATCTTTTTAAATTCTTTAAACCTAATGATTTGTTAACAAAAGACAAAATTTCCACTTGAAAATTAAGTCAAATTTGCAAATCACATCCTACCTGTGATATCACAGGCAAGTAATTTATATGAATATAGTTTAGAATCAATGAAAGTATGAAATAAAATTTTTTTGTTATTTACAAAAATCATCAAGAATTTCAGAAAAATCTTACTTGGGGACCCCCCCCCCAAAAAAAAAAAAACAATTATTAAATTTAATGATCTGCTAACAAAAAGCAAAATTTCTGGTTGAAAACAAATATAAATTTTTATTTGCTAAAAAGCAAGTAAACACATTTGAACAAGTTGTGTTATATAAATCACCGTCCACCCCACAATACAGATTGAATTGTTATCTTTTCTACTTCATTCCCCTTTTCTTTTTCTTAACTGATGCAAATTACAATGTTTGCTATTTCCACAGAGCCCTGTGAGCTATGTTTACTTCAGAGAGAGAGAGAGAGAGTGTGGAAAGAACAAGAATTCAATTAGCTAACAAGAATAAAACTACCATTCTTCTCTTGACAACCAAATTTGGCAGGCAAAACTTGAAGCAACAAAAACCAAATGAATATCTTAAACAAACAAACAAAATTTCAACCAACCAGAAGCAAAAACCTGGGTCTTTAAATGGTGAAGAAAACATTTTTTTTTTTTAGAGAGTGAGACAATGTTTAAAAAAAATATTCTGGACTACTTTTAGATTGGGTGAATCTGGTCTTCTGATTGAATTATACAAGTGCTTTGTATTTTATGAGGTTCTCTTAAAACAGACATATATCTTTACTAAGTATAAAAAAATTAAATACTGCCTAAAAATATAAAAAATTAAAGAAATAAAATAAAATAAAAAAAACTCTTTTGAATGGGGGGGGATTTATGATCCTGACCTCCCACCAGGCCAAATTAACACAAGGTCTTTTTTTTTACATGTTTTTTTAATTTTTTTAATGGGGCATCCAGTAAGGATCAAACTCACTTTGAGTAATAATAGATCTGCAAAACTAGTATGCTAACTATTTTGTTGTGTTTAATGTAGTGTTTAAAATGTAAGTATATTTTTTTAAAGAAATTAATAAAATTAGGAATATTATTAGTGTTCACTATGAAATATACTGAGATTGAAGTACAGAAAATCAAAAATAGTATTTGGTTTGGTTTGTTTTGTTTTACGGCATATCAACCTCAGTGGGTTATTTAATGCCGATAAAGTTTTGAAATAAATCAATTCTTAATGGATAATACAATTTTTTTATAAATACATTTTTCTATATAACCCATAGATGGGACCCTAACAGGTACTACCACTCCGGGTCAGAGTGGACCAGGGAGCAATGGTGATGAAGGGGTGCTCCACATTCCCCAAACCTCCAACACTGGAACCTCACCATCAGATAGAGTTTAACGTCATTCCCAGGACATGTAGACCTTCAGTCACCGCCTTCTAGCACCCATATGATAAAAAGGGGTTGGGGCTTGCCATAAGGGCAATAGGTTGGGGAAATCATATAGGTGCTAGGGCTTGACGTGACCAGCCGAAAATAGTATATGGTAAAAGATTATACTTAAACAAGATTAAGGGTGATCCATTATGGTATAATGATTAGCAAGCTATTCTCACAGATCTATTATTAATGAATAGCAAGTTCAATCCTCTCTGGATGCCCCATACTTGCAACCTTGAGTCACATCCTACCCATGATGTGGGAGTCCCCATGACATAGTGACTAACATGCTGGACTGTGACATTGTAGTAAGCAAGTTCGAATTCCAATCACACTGCTACGTTCACTTTTAGATGAATACATTTGGGAAAAGTATGAACCCCTCACCCCCCAGCTATGAATTAAATCATACCACTACTGCTCTTCTACAAGGACGTTTTTGGCATTAAATAACTGTTGTGAGGTTTTAAGGGGTCAAATAAGAACAAAACGACGGGTAACAAATGTAGAAAAATGTATTAACAGAAAGTAGACAAATACAATAGAGAGATGTGGAAATTACGTCCGACGAACAGAGTTATTGGCATACTTGCATTGGCTTACTGCTAAGCCACAATTATCCCTGTTATTTATAGTAACCTGTAGGCGCATTCCATTAGTCTTATAGGGTGTATCACCTATAACAATAACCTATGAAGATTGATATGCCATTAAACAAAGAAACAGAAACTGAACAGAAATCAAATCTTAAACAAGGCTGTTTGTGCTTCAATTTGTGCAAATGCCTTTGAAAGAGTACAACTCATCTACACACTCCCCCCAGCTATAGGTAAATAGTGTAGACAGAGCTACTTAGCCTTAATATGTTAATTCGTCTTAAAGAAGAATTCTGAATTCAAAGCATCTGGACTCTGCCTAAAAAATTGATCTTGTGTTATATCTTTCCTATAGTAGATGGTTTGAGTAAATACACACGTACACAAGTTGATATTTAAATGGAAATATCTTATTTGGTAACACTAAATTCAATATTTCTTGTCTTGCAAAGTAAATGATAATCTGGCAGTGAGCAGATTTGATTTGACAACCATTGATCTCATTGCTGTAACTCATTCTAACTTTGATAATATCTTAATGGACAGAAATGAAAATATAGGTCAGGAATTTAAGACTAGCCAAAAATCTTCAACACAGTTGGTCCATGCCCATTTTTAAGAGAATAATCAATATTTGGATCAAGTCCGAGTGTCATTCACCCAAAAGTCAAACTTAATGGCTTCTTTGTTCTACCAAATCAAAAGGAATAATAATAAAAATACTAGTAATAATAAAGAATAAAATTTGTTTATGTAATGGAAGCATGTGGTGTAATGGTTAGAGTCATGGGAAATGGACTAATTGCCCTGAGTTCAAATCCAGGATGTGGTAATTGCATTTCACTTAGCGCTAATACCCTTGGGAAAGGTATGAATCCTACTCTCCCTCCAGCTATGGATAAATAGTAGGGCAGACTAGGCTCTTTAACCTTAGTTAGGCAACCGGTCAAGGAGAAGGAAAACTCTGAATTCAAACCTGTTGAACTCCACTTAAGAAATTTGTGCCACATCCTGCTCGTGCGGAGGGGTTGGTGTGTGTGTGTGTATATGTATATATATATATATGTAATTATTCTCTGAGCAATTTTAAAATGAACCAGTCATAAAATTAATGAACTAGTCAAAGCAATAAAAATTTTAACACATTAGCTGTCTAAAAATTTAAAAGTGCTGTCAAGAAATAACTAAAAGCACAAGAATTCCTTCTTAAAATGTTTCTTACTCAGAAATCTAGCAACTAGCAGTAGTCTCTTTTTTTTTTTGGAAGAATCAAATTCTAGTACTTCATTAACTTATAGTACCAACTGCTCCATACATGACAAGAGCAAAAATTACAAGCAAGTTTTTGTTGAGAGTGTCTGCTAAAATACCTACAAGGTAGAGTTCATAATATCCTACCTTTACGAAAACAAAGCTTTGATCTTAAATAAAAAAAGAAAAATTATCAAAATTAGATTTTCAGTACACAAATCAATAGGATAATCAGGAAACCACAGCAAAATTTGTACACTGTCAATTAGTAGGTTACCTTAAGATAATCACAGGGAGTCCCCATGGCATAATGGTAACAGTGCTGTACTGTGACATTGTCATAAGTGAATGAACTCCAGTCTCACAATTACATTCACTTTTGGATTAATACTCCTGGGAAAGGTATGAAACTCCATATCCTCTCAGCTATAGGTTACACTAATGTCCTTACAAAAGGATGGAACTGGTATTAAATAACCCACAATGTTGATATGCCATCAATGAAAGAAACTGAATGGCTATGTGAACTGGTTTATTGTTAATCAATATTTTTGTTATCAACTGGTTCGTTATTTTTTTGCCAATCAAAAGTGACCGGTATCCAATTCTATAAGAATTTACAATGCTTAGGATCTAGTCTTATTAATAATAAAATCTCTTTCAAGTGGGAACAAAGCAAGTTTATAATTGGTACCATTCTCTGTTACTTCCTGGAAAATTAAATTCACTAATGAAAGTTTCCTTTTGATGATTTTTTTTTAAAAAACCTTATGTAGCTGTGGAACTCGCTTTGATCAGGGAGATAAAATCCTTCCCAAGGAAGAAGAACTCGGAATTTGTCATTCATTTTTTAAGATTTTAGTTGCACGTTATTTCCTTCATCAAATTCAGATTCTAATTTTACCAAAGAGTTACTGCTTTATTCATTAAAAATCTCTTGTGTTTCTTGTAAAAGTTTAATATTTTTAAATCTCTGAATAATTAGAACAATGTAGAAAATTGATTAAAGTCTAAAGATTAACAAACTTTTAATGTTTTAAAGATCTTTAAAAATGTTTAATACTAGCAGAGCTATCAAGTGTTGCCTGGGATTTAAAAAGTTAAAAATAAATCTTTTATATATATATATATATATATATATATATATATAGATTATCTTTTAAATTCTTTTGCTGTAACTTACTTTAAAGACAATTTGATGTACATATGTCCTTAATTTCAGTAAAATAATTATTTTCATTTTACGGGTGACTTTAGCTGGATTTCACAATAATTTTGATAATTCCCAAATTCATTTCCCATTTATAAAAATTGTCATAGCACAAAAAAATCACATTAAAAAAAATTTTTTTTTAAATCACCAAAAACAATTGAAGCAATTGGAAATCCAAAATGTTATGATTGCTGGCCAGGATTTGGACTAAAAGTTTTTAATTTGCTCATGGAGTTGACCTGATTTCAAAATGGTATGATATGTTAAGCTATGGCTTCTAGGAGTAAAGTTGAAAAAATCTCATACATTATCATTTGTATTTACTATTACAGATATTTAGAACAATTATTTCACAAGATTATCAATTCTGAACAATATTAACAAACATAAAACAAAAATAAAAATAAATATTATATAAATATAATAATATAAATAAAGGTTTTTTTTTATAGTATGTTTGAAGCATTGTGCATATATGTAATATAAAGATTTTTGAAGGCAATTTACAATGCAATATGTTTTGAAAATTATATTTATTCAACTTTTAATTTAAGAATTTAAAAAAAAAAAAAAAAAAAGTTAAATAAATATAATTTTCAACACACATTGCATTGTAAATTGCCTTCAAAAATCTTTATATTATAATAATATAACTATAATAAAATAATATTAACATTGTTCTCTTCTAATTTTGCAGATGGAGTTTCTGTTATTTGGATTGACCTGATCAAAATCTTAAAGAAAACTAAAGAAGAAAAAAAAAAGAAAGAAAGAAAACAACCAAAATCATGGCAACCATGAATCCTTCCCCGGGGGACAACATCACCTACGCCTCATCTTGGAGAAATGGTAGCCTTGCTGTGAACGGAATCGAACTTTTGGAAAAAGTGGAGATCTACCGAGTTTCCAAATCAATACTCATCTACGTCCTCCCAATTATCATAATTGTCGGCACCATTGGAAATATTCTCAGTTTTATCATATGGATGAAACGGAGACTGCGAAGGACATCCACTTTCTTCTACCTGGCCATGCTGGCCGTCTCGGACACAGTGTTCCTCATCATCAGCGGGCTCAAAACCTGGGTCCGCATCTGGTCCTATGTGGAACTACTTCATGTGTCCATCCTCAGCTGCAAAGTAATCACATTTATCGTCCATTCCTCGTTACACATATCAGCTTGGCTTATCGTCGCTGTAACCATTGAGCGTTTTCTTGCCGTATGGTTCCCACTCAGGGCCAACGGCATGTGCAGCTTCCGACGTGTAAAAATCGTCACCATGTCCATTGTTATAATTTTCCTCTTACTCAATTCACATTTCTTCTGGACTGCCGAGCTGGTCAGTACGGATAATCCTGAAAGCCCAGACAACCTAGAGTGTACCACCAACACAACAAAGGTCTGCGTCTACTTCCCCTGGTTCAACATCATCGTCTTCTCTGTGATACCATCTGTCCTTGTGCTTATCCTTAACTTGCTCATTATTTTCTGTCTACTCAAGCATCGTGAGACACTTAAGTGTGCTATGACCAAAAATGATCAACACATGCAGAGTATCCACCGTCGCTTGGCTGTCATTTTGCTCACAATCTCTTTTGTGTGGATCTTTACTACCGTCCCAACAACCCTCACATTCATTATCAAACGAACGGACAAGGACCTGGAAAGCCGTGCCCAAGCCATACTGTTGAGAGTCCTCAGCTATATTCTGCTCTACATCAACCATGCTATCAATTTCTTTCTCTACTGTATGACTGGCCGTCTCTTTCGTTTAGAGCTCAAAAGATTGTTTTGCTCAAAAGCACAGCAGAAACACTTGCAGATCATAGTGTTCAAGGCAAGTAATAATGATAGTGCACATCCACTGATGGAACAGCATAATGTGCAGATTGTGCATAGACAATAAAAAAAAAAAAAATTTCAAAAGAAAGAAAGTAAAATCCAAAGATCTTTATAAATACCAATAATGCCAATGCAGAGATTTTGGAGAATGTTTGTTTCTGTGTTTTTCGCGCCCTCTATGCCTCTCTTGGGTCAAATGTACTTTATATATATGTATATAAGTTAAAAGAAAGGAAATGAATCTGACGGTATGAGTATAGATAAAAGGATATGAAAAAACCACAAAATGCTGTTAAAGTGAAAACATTTTATAACATAGCTGATATTGAATAATATTTCGATTTTATAAAAATCATCTTCAGAGCTTGTTTATACTCTGTGTTGTTAAGAGCGGAGACAAAAGTCATATGACTTCTCATATAAACAAGCTCTGAAGATGATTTTTATAAAATCGAAATATTGTTCAATATCAGCTATGTTATAAAATGTTTTCCCTTTAACATCATTTTGTGGTTTTTTCATATCCTTTCATCTATACTCGTATATGTATATATATGAAGATAGGAGGGTTGGAGTAAAATCTGACAGTATGAGGTAACATAAAAGGAAAAGTGAACAAAAAATAGACTGATGATGTTCTTCGCGTGAGAAGGACGAAATATTTCTCTCCTACTTCTACTTGTTTGAGTCACCATTTTTTGTTCACTTTTCCTTTTACCTTACCTCATATATATATATATATATATATATATATATATATATATATACACACACACACACACACACACGTGTGTATGTGTTTGTGTGGAGAAAATAAGAAAAAACAAAGTATTCTATCAAGATAAATTTGTTTTAGATAGCGAAGTCGGTGTTAAAACATTTTTTTTTTTTTAAACCTTTACCAGGGCATTAGATGAGTAGAGGGTTGTCTAAACAATTATGGAAATATTTTCAAAATGAAAGGAGAGATGAGAAAGTAATTTCGACTTCACTATCCAAAATGAATTTATCTTTTTAGAATACTTTGCTTTTTCTTATTTTCTACATACTGTCAGATTTATTTCCACATTTTACCACCCACACACACACTATATATATATATATATATATATATATATATATATATATATATATATAAGGATAGTGGGAAGGTTTGTTGGTTATATTAGAAGCATTGAAAAAATATAACCAATAAAGCTTCCCACCATCCATTACATATACCTTCAAAGAAGCATACGTGGACTCTCTAACAACATCATATATATATATATATATATATATATATATATATATATATGTATATGTATGTATTTTAAAACATATTTGTTATAATTATTCAGATCAAGTTCTAATGTTAATATGTAAACTCTTGACAATGTTAAAAAAAAAATCTCTTCAATTTTGAAAAGAGAAATAGATTTTTTACTCAAGAGGATAATAAAATATAAACCCTGTCTTTTGGGCCTGAGTAATGCAATTATTAAAAAAGAAAAAAAAAAAGAAGAAAAAAAGAGATTTTATTTGAAATACAAATCTTTTAACAAGGAAAGTCAGCTGGCTTTGATTTACAATTGTTAAAAGGAATTTTGCTTGAGCCACATTTTACCTTCTGTTTTGTTATTACTCTGTTGATGTATATTGTTATTATTAAAAATTTATTGATTACAATGTTGTCAATGGATTTTGAAAAATTGTTTACTTAATATGAGGTAATGAAAATATACAAAAACATAAGGATTATATCAATAATATATGATCAGCTTTTTCCTGATACAAAAATCAAGCGTAAGCACAGACGTACATAATTGAGTTTATTTCAAAAGTCTACAAAGTAAGACCGAGTTGATCAAAGAAAAAAAAAAAAAAAAACAAACAAACAAAAAAAAAAAAAATTTGAAAGAAGGAATGCAAATAATTACTTATCTATTTTGGAGTTGTAAATTTCATATTTGGGATAAAAAAAAAAAAAAAAAAAAAAAAAAAAAAACCTTCTGTTTATTGTACTATTTTATATATTTTTTGTCTTTTTTTTTTATTGTTAAATTTTTTTAAAAATTGAAAAAAAAAAAAATTTGTATTTATTTCATCCAAAACAAGTGAAATCAATAGTGGGCATAATATGACGAAGCGAATGAGAACTTTATTCTCCTCAATTGAAAACTGTGGATGATTGAAGGGGCAGGTTAACAAGTAAAGAGTCATGTAAGCACATACAGGAATACTTAATGATTTTAAACAAAATACTCAGTATAAAACAAGTACTTTTACATAATTAATTTACTAATTTACTATCAATCTACAGGGTGGTTGGAAAGCTTTGTCACCCCCACACATTGTTTTTTTTTTTTAAACTTTCATTATTGTTTGTTTTAATAATAATATAGTTCAGTAATTATTTTCCAAAAAGAAAATTAAAAAAAAAAAAAAAAAAAAAGAATTAGATTACTTTTTATAATTTTGGGTTATATTTTGTAATTAATTTAACCTTAATGAAAAAACGTAGGGGTGACAAGACTTTCGGACCACACTGTATTTCCTTCATATCATTTTCTTAGAATAGCAAAATAGTTGATTATATTAAATAATTATGAAACTTTGCAATAATTTGTTTTCTGGTTCAAAACATTAATCATATAAAAGACAGGCGTGTGGTGTAATGGTTATCGTCGATGAAAATGGACTTAGAGACCCGTGTTCAAATCCTAAACAAGGCTGTTTGCATTTCATATAGTACTTGAGAAAAGAATGCATCCAACTATTCTCCCTCTAACTATAGGTAAAATTAGTATGGCAGACTGGACTCTTTAACCTTGGTTAAGCAACCAGTCTAGTAGAAAACTTTGAATTCAAACCTGCTAAACTCTGCTCAAGAAATTGACCTTGTACCATATCCTACTCATGTGGAGAGGTTATATATATAGTCATCCACAGACTGTGTTTTGGCGTATCACATCTCTTCAGTGTGAGTAGACATTAGTAAGCTACCTCCAGCCAGGATGGAAACCCGATTAATTTATCATCAGTCAAGCTTCTTAACCACTCGGCCATTAGCACCTACAGACTGGGATGAGGATTTTAACTGATAAATACATACATATGCATATATGTAAAGGCCACCAGAGACTGCTCCATTCGTTTTATAAGAGAGCATTGCCTTTAAGCTTAGTCAGCGGTCGTCAGCGAAAATACCTTCCAAAGTGTTCAACCCACCAGGAGCATATATATATATATATATATATATATATATACAGTAAATGAAGGAAAAACTCTAAACTTGGTTTATTACAATAATTTATTTCAACCGTATTAATACAGCATCTTCAGGTAATCACAAAGACATGACTCTTACTGTTCATGTCCTTGTGATTACCTGAAGATGCCGTAGTAATACGGTTGAAATAAATTATTGTAATGAAAAATTTTAGAGTTTTTTCCTTCATTTACTGAATATCTTGCTCTGTCCTTCCATTCACTGCTATTAGGCACATTAAGCTCTCCTTATGGTCTACCTGCATCAACTTGGTTAAACCACACGTGGAAATATCCTAACTACAGAAAAAAAAAATATATATATATATAACTTAAAATTAAAAAGAAGTTTATATTAAATGGTTATGAAACTTAGTAATAATTAGTTTTCTGTTTTGAAACATTAATTATATAAAAATACAGTTAATGGCTGCCAACTGTAAGGATGACAATTAACAAATTAGTTAAGTGAATTTGATCTTCACTAAATGCTTCACTATAATGGCCCAGTGCCAGATTAAGATAAGTTGAATAAATATTTATATTAGGCTTGCCTTGTGCACTGAGAAAGTTAGTTGTGGCAGGAGAAAAAAAAAGGCAGAATTTTGGATGCTGATTTTCAAGGCAGGTTTGATATCTCTTTAAAAACTTGCCATAGCACAATCTTCCTATGGCCATCTGGGCCTAAATTTCATAAATGTCAGTAACACAGCTAGGACACAGAAAGAATAACAGCCAATTTTTTTTTTAATTACACTCACAATTTTGTAAAAATTATAGGGCTTTATTTTCCCAGTACCCCACTCGTACCGGGTCAGGCACGAAGGCCCTATTTATGTGGGACCACCCACAAGCCGAGACTCATGGGTGGCGGGTAGAAAAATTGCGTCGATCCTGTCGGCATTCCCCCTCAAGGGGGGCGCCTCAGGTGCTGGGCAATAAACCCAGCCCTGCCCCTTTAAGTCAAGGGGGCAGGTATTGCCTGGAGGATGGCCCTCTGGGATCGACGCTAATAATTTACCATCTCACCGGTCCAGTGGCCGAAGCTCACTGGACCCCTGTCCCGAAAGACGGGTTATAGGGCACACAAATGTTTTATGAATTCATTTTTGTTCAGATATATTTGAATGGGTAAGTTTAATACTAAAGCTTATTAATTAGGGAGAACAGAAGAAATCCTGTATTATTTGGATTATTGTCTCATCTTTATTGTTATTTTTTAATTATTAAATTAAAATACAATAAAAATTACTGTAATTAAATAAAGATGAGGACAACAGTCCGAAATATCACAATTATTCATATCAAGCCGCATCTCTTAATCATAGTAGTTTACAACATGTATGTAATTTATTAAAATTAGAGTTTTTTTTTTTTCATTTTTTCACTCAAGAAACATGGGAGGTTAAATAATAATAGTGTATTATATACACTATTATAGAAAATAATTGATGATATACACTTAGTGTATATCATCAATTATTTTCTATTTTATTTAAAAATCTTTAAAATAAAATAAACGACTGTGACCACTACCTACTTTCATTACTCTCTGGTCCGTCAAAGAAAAAGTGTTTAGTTTAGTTAATCATTATAGTTTATATTATTATTGGATTATTTGAATTATTTGGACTATTGTCCTCATCTTTATTGTTATATGTACAATGTTTCAGCTGATGTGCCCTCCACCCTTCTTTTATTTCTTGTTAGACTCGAGAACCTTCTTGAATAAATATGAGGACAATAATACAAATAATCAATCCTCATCTTAAAAAAATTCAGAAAGACAGAAGAAATCGTCGTATACACACAAAGTTTACACACACAGAAAAATGAATGTTCCTATGTGCAAATCTTGACAAAAAAAAGAATCTGGTTCAAAATATATTACCGGTGGTGTTATGGAAATAATATTTCCAGAAGTGGCAGGAATTACTGAGGCATTTGCATATCAAATGGATTGAATGAGTTAACAAAACACACACACACACATTATATATATATACACACACACACACAAATACACACACTTAGAACCTTTCAATTAAATTTAACATACATATACACACTGTGAATATATATATATATATATATATATACACATATACATACACACACTTAGAACCTTTCAATTAAATTTAACATACAGATACACAAATACACACTGTGAATATATATATATATATATATATATATATATATATATATATACACATATACATACACACACTTAGAACCTTTCAATTAAATTTAACATATGTATACACACATATACATACACACACTTAGAACCTTTCAATTAAATTTAACATACAGATACACAAATACACACTGTGAATATATATATATATACACACATATACATACACACACTTAGAACCTTTCAATTAAATTTAACATACAGATACACACATACACACTGTGAATATATATATATATATATATATATATATATGTGTGTATATATAAATGTTTCCGCGGTCGGGAAACAACTTCTTTTACAACTATTAATGCTCTATATTCACAATATATTGAGCCCTATTGGATTAACTACTTATGCTATGTTCACATAGTAGTACCCATAAATAATATATATATATATATATATATACAGTGGTACCTCTTATGAGTTTTCTGAGTTATAAGGTATCACTCGGACGATTTTTGGCATTGAGTTGAGAGCTAAATTTTGAGGCACAATCAATCTTTAGATTCGCTTATGTTAATAAATTCACCAAAATCATTTTTCCAATGTTTCCAAATTCCCAAACATTAAAAGAAATTACAGTACATATTTCATCAACTTCTATTTTATTATGTTTTTATACAATACACTGCTATTTTTTTATTTAAAACACATAACAAAAAAAAATTGTGTTTTTAGGGGATGGTGGAATGGATTAATAGTATTTCAGTTTTATTTAAATGGAGAAAATTGATTTGATATACGAGGAAATTGACTTATGAGTGGAACAAATTAACTCGTAAGCCAAGGTACCACTGTGTATGTGTGTATATATATATATATATATATATATATATATATTATATATGATAAAGTAGATGACTTACCGGGAATAGAATATTGAATTAAATGCAACATCAATGGGCGATACAAATATTAACCGAATAAGTCAGGGTTATAAGGAATATGAAGTGCTCAATACATTAGTAGAGCGGATTTTAGTTGAAAGGTATATATAGATATAACCTACTTAAGTTTCACCCCCCAAAAAATCATCAGGGTTAATTATTCAATTTCTTGATTAATTCATTACAATTAACATCGGTGGTCCATTTTTGGTGAAAATTGAGTAGGTTATGTACATATACCTTTCAACTATATATATATATATATATATATATATATATATATGTATGTAAGTCAAGTCTCTAAAAGCTGTGAACAATATTGTGTACTGTATCATGTTAAGATATATGAGGGGGATGCTAAAAAACTCTTGACGTTACTTTTTTTTAAAGGAGGTAAAAAAAAAAAAACAACTTTGAGAAAGATATGTGCCAAGTGTGTATTTGTCGCATACCCCACTTGTATGGACTGGGCACAAGGCCTCGTTTTAATGTGGGCCCACCCACAAGCCGAAGCTCATGGGCGGGAAAGAACAAAAATTGCGTCAATCCCTTCGGCATTCCTCCTCAAGGCACTAGGCAATAAACCCAGCCCTGCCCCCAAGGGGGCAGGTATTGCCTGAGGGGATGGCCCCCTGGGATCAACGCTATTATTTGACTCTCGACAAGTCCAGTGGCCGAAGCTCGCTGGACCCCCCGGCGTTAACCGGAAAACCGAATGTGCAATGAGTTCATAAAAAAAAATATGTGCCAAGTGTGTTGTAATATAGGATGAATATATAGAATAGTATAAATTTAGGTCAATCCCTCCCTGGTAAGGCCAAGAATTTTTCAGCACCTCCTTAAACAATCATATCTACACACACACACACACACATTCAATTCATAGTTAAACTATAGTTTTTATTGCTTACTATAAAAAGGGTTAATTTTCCATCAATCAAATATTGCTCTAAGCATTATTGAAATCTATACAATTCAACTGTTACTGTATATGGGGCACTTGCCATGAATTTTCAGACAGAAGTATTGGTTCTTCTGCAAACATGGTTTTAAATTCCATACTAGGGAGAGTCTTTCATGTTCTATACATTTTTTTTGTGATTAATATACTTATATATCCAAAGATCATACATATCTACTTTGTACATTATATATGAATTAAATCAAAAAGAAAGAAAAAATATACTGTAAATAAATAAAAATGGCAGTGAAAAATGTCCAAAAATAATTATTTATTACACACTGCTTTGTTGTCTGCTAACAATAAATGCAAATAAAATATTCATAAACAAATTGAATTGCTTATTTATTTATAATGTTAAGAAACAAGAAACGTCCAGTGAATCTGACTTTGGTGTTCATTAAAATATAAATGGAAAGGAAATCCAGAAATGTTCAAAATTAGAGAAAGAGGAAAGAATGGTATTATTGTTTTTAATGAGAGTAATAAAATTTACAAGGAAGGAAAGAAAGAGAGAACAACAGAAAGAGAGTGTGATAGAGAAAGTGTTTGAGAGAGAGAGAGAGAGAGAGAGAGAAAGAGAGAGAGAGAGAGAGAATTGAGCAAGAGAGAGAATTGAGCAAGAGAGAGAGAAAGAGTTTGAAAGAGAGAGACAGACAGACAGATAATTGAGCAAGAGAGAGAGAAAGAGTTTGAAAGACAGATAATTGAGCAAGAGAGAGAAACAGTTTGAAAGAGATATATTTATATATAGAGAGAGAGAATTGAGTGAGAGAGAGAGACTTGAACAAGAGAGAGAAACAGTTTGAAAAAGAGAGAGAGAGAGAGAGAGCAATTGAGCAAGAGATAGAAAGCAAAACAGATAAAGAAAGAGTAAAAGAATAATAGAAAGAAAATTGGTAGAAAAAGTGAGACAGACAGACACACACACACACACAGAAAGAGTTAAGAAAAACAAATGGTATTCATTATGTTGAGAATGGATGATTGACTTTTTTTTGTTTTTGAAAAGAAACCAACATTAATTAAATGAGGATGTAAATGGCATTTAAATGCAATGATAATCAAAATTTTAGACAAAGGTCAGTAAAAGATAGAATGGTAATGACCAATGGTCAAGTCAGAACACTGCCATGAAGATTGTACAATGCTTTTTATTGTAAAGAAAATTGTAAAATAAATTTTAATTTTTCTAAACTAATTCAATTTGGGTTTGTTTGCTTTTTTTTGTTTCTTTACTACAGAATAAAAGAATTAAAAGATCAAAGACTTTACAAATTCTTCAAATGCACATAAATAGCAACTGGCATTGGTGTCAATTGAATAATGGGTTAAAAGATTTCATAAAGGTCTTCATAAAAAGACAATTGTGACATAGAGGAATCTTGTTCATTTATTGCTGACTAGCAGAGCTACCCTGGCATTGCCTGGGATTCAAAAGTTTTAAAAAAAATCTTATCTATATATAGATTAATAAAGATTCTTTTTCTATGTGTTTTATCTTCTATTCTTTATATATTTTTGTTTTAAGTTGTTTATTTTTATTCTTCTTCTTGTTGTTTGTATTTTTTATTTTATTTTTCTTTTATTTGCTTTTATTATGCTTCATCCGTTATTAATTTGTTTTATCTTTTAATCATATTTTAAAATTGATTTTTTAATATATCATTGATTTATACATTAATAGTATTTTTATTTGGCTTTTCTGATGGAAAATAAGGGGTAAAATAGGATGTTGATTTATTAAACTTTGTTTTTTTGGCTGGTCTCCACCAAGCACCACTGACTGTCTCTACACTATCATATTATGGACTCGTCGATTTTCGACACATGAGGGTTCATACACACAATGAACACCCACAAAGTGATTTGTTTATAGTGGTGAAGGCTTGTGTTGGACCATCCACACTTTTTGGCACAGTCGATAGGAAAGAATTGGTGTATCAAGGGTTGCCACAAACCCAATCAACGACTGACCTCAGGAATTTTGAATTCAGAGTTATCCCCCTCCTAGAAAGGTTACCTACCCAAGGCTGAAGGGCCCAGTCTGCACTACTATTTATCCCATAGCTGGAGGGAGAATATATGGATTCATTCCTTTCCCAAGGGTATTAGCGCTATGTGAAATGCCAACAGCTTTGTCTAGGAATTGAACTCGAATTGACAAGACCATTTTCCACGACTAACCACTAGCCCACGCGCCTCCATATATATATATTATAATTAATTATTAATCAATTAATTTTCAAAAATTAGGTACGACTTAAAATTACGCACATATTCTCCCAAAAATTGTCGGCAAAAAGCCACATCCAAACACACCGTGTTTACATATTGATCATTTATATTTATATATATATATATATTATATAAGCACTTATCATTCTCATTATTTGAAATAAAAAACTAAAATGTTTTTAAAAATAGATAATTTTGTGAAGCAGGATATTCAAATGAGTGACTGGTTTCAGCATGTCATACAATAGCAATTGCTGTGCAAACAGCATCGTAAGTACCAATGCACTCATTTCAATCTCTTGATGTTAGACTTTTAATATACAGTGCAAAGGCTGTATATGGTCTGTGTATATATATATATATATATATATATATATACATACATACATATATACCAGTTCAACTTTGAACAGTTTAGTAAGAACCTAACCCGCATGTAAGTCAATGACTATCAATATGATTGCCTGCTGCTCATCAATGTCAAATTCTTAACTCTTTGACTATTTTAAGTCGCTGACAGCAGCTCTCTCAGTACTGTGAACAAAGTATAAAAACTGATGGTTAGTTCATTATAATTGAGCAGGAGGCATGAGATTACAATAATAATAGGACTTTATTTGAGGAGAATGGGTTCTGAGGTGAATAGATAGTAAACTTTGAAATATCCCATCATACAGGTAAAAAATACCAAGAAAATTTGGTACAGCAATGGAGGAAATTTGGTAGTCAAAGAGTTAAGTTTTAGTTAGTAATTAGAAATCAATATAATTCATATAAAACAAATATTCCACATTTCTTATATAGAACCTATAAAATAAGATAACAAATGAAACGACAGTACTCCAAGTTTGCTAATATGGAGTTAACCACGAGTGTGGCAGATAGGTTAAGAGTTAAAGAAATAACCAAACAACTAGAATTCAAATAAAAGCATGTATTACATATAACAATAAGGTTGCAAATTTTAGTTCGTCTGCACAAATGTTTATAATTTGTAAAAACTTAGCTGATATCCCAAGGTAGGGTATTATCGGAGCCCTTGCCTTCTGTAGGTTCGTATATGATAGACGTCTATTGACGTCCGACTCTGATGCTGGTTGTTGAGGAAGAGGTGGAGAGACCCTTATTTAGGTCCGTCTCCGGTGAAAACTGGATCAGAAGAGGTGGCAAGAATGTGCCTGTTTGGCTTTGCCGCCGAAGTATGCTGGCTTGTGATTGGTTGGTTTGAAACAGAGGCTCGTAGACAAAGACGATAACCCCCATATCTCAGAATTCTCAATAAAACTGCTGAAGTAGATCCAAATTCTTAAACCTTCGTTTCTTAAGAAACAACGTGTTATGTTTCACATTACATTAGATTCCTTATTGTTTATCTCTCCTAGCAGCCCTTTGATTATTAAGGTACACCATTAGAATTGTCTCCGACACACATCTGCCAGTTTGTACCCATTATCAGAAATAAGACCTTAGCTTCCTAAGAATGGAGTCATTTGTTAATCCAATAATTATTCAATATTTTGCGTTGTTTTTCCTTCATTAAATAATCTCATTTTTATCAAAGAACTATCAGCTACTCATCAATTTATTAAGACCAAACTGAAGAATAATTAAAGTTCCAATTACCATCAAACTGGGAAGACAAGGCAACAAACAGTTGTAACTCAAATACAAACCCGAATGCTACAAAGTCCACTGCAAAATGACAAAGTATATATAAGACTCCACAATGTCATTCAAGTCAAGCAGCCAATCATAACTCAAAGAATGGAATCACCCAAATCAACCAGATTCATGGATGGATCATTCTTGATTCCTATTTATACCAGCTGTCTTGGACACTGCTGGATTGGTACTTAGTTAGCTGCTGTTATTAAAACCAACAATAGACTAACTGACTTCATTATAATGAATTATAGTTATAATGAGACGATTACCCCTGCTATATCTTTGTATATTGTTTCATATTCGTATTTGTCCAACTGCATTTGTTCCTTTTCAGTTTTCCTGGCAATTAATAAACCTGTTGACAAATTCTAA
Organism: Doryteuthis pealeii; assembly: GCA_023376005.1. Taxonomy (NCBI): domain Eukaryota; kingdom Metazoa; phylum Mollusca; class Cephalopoda; order Myopsida; family Loliginidae; genus Doryteuthis; species Doryteuthis pealeii. The sequence goes on along the minus strand of CM042156.1, from coordinate 75,746,044 downwards.
TTTTGCTTCAGAGTTTTGACTGCTGAAAGATGTTTATCTAATCATCAAAGATTATGCATTTGTTTTTGTTTGTTTTGTTTTGTTTTACGGCATATCAACCTCAGTGGGTTATTTAATGCCGATAAAGTTTTGAAATCAATCAATTCTTAATGGATAATACAATTTTTTTATAAATACATTTTTCTATTTAACCCATAGATGGGACCCTAACAGGTACTACCACTCCGGGTCAGAGTGGACCAGGGAGCAATGGTGATGAACGGGTGCTCCACATTCCCTAAACCTCCAAAACTGGAACCTCACCATCAGATAGAGTTTAACGTCATTCCCAGGACATGTAGACCCGCAGCCACTGCCTTCTAGCACTCATATGATAAAAAGGGGTTGGGGCTTGCCATAAGGGGAATAGGGTTGGGGAAATCATATAGGTGCTAGGGCTTGACGTGACCAGTCGATTGATTGGAGGGGGCCTCTCCGACTGCCCGTCTAGCCCAAGATAGGGCCAAAGTGGAGTATTGCATGTCATGAACTGCCCATCCACCTGGGCTCTATCCTTAAGCATCACGGGTCGCCACCCACGGCCAACAGGTGGCCCCATTTGGGGAGTCTTACCCCTCTGCAGAGGTGCAGTCGGTGCATTCTAATGCCCCAGCCGACAGGGCGGTTATGCATTTGTTTACACCAAAACAAACATATATCCACCACAGTATAGTGTATAAAATGAAAACTGCAGTTTATTAAAGGTTAACCATGACAAAACCAAATATCTAAAGATTTCAACTTTGGTGTTAGTTAAGGTGTGGAATCACTTTTAGAAATAATATGTTCTATAAAAATGTTAAAGAGAATTTCTAAGAGAGACTTACCATTCGCATTTTCTCCAGGGCAAGTGTACCAATGTAAGCAATAACATAATACTCTTGCCACCGAGGTATATGCAGGGTCTTCAGTAGTACAACATAGGTGAAACAAGCCAGGAATGTCATGTATGAAATCTGAAATAAAAACAAAAATAAGTTTTAAAAAAAGGAGATCACAGCTATGAAATATGAAATAAAAACACTATAAAATTTATAAGAAGAAAAAAAGAAGATTACAGTTATAAAAAAAGCAAAGTTGTAAATGTATCTTTATTTTTTAGATGAAGCATTGTTAATTATGATTATTAGTAATTTTGACTTGTATTTTCTTATTTATGTATCAGGGGAATAAAATGAAAGTATGTACACAAAAAAATGTCACCACGTTTCCTTACTAAAGAACACAATATGGAACATATAGAGATATCCTCAACCAAAGGAAGCCGATGTCCAACCAAATACAAAGAACCCTCCCCTTGACTCAATGGAAGATAGAGAAGCAGAAACCCAATAGAGGCTGATTTAAGAAAAGGACTACGCAACAGCACCAAGTGATGTTTGGTTTGATTAATGGCATACCAACCCTGTGGGTTATTTAATGCTAAAACTGTTAGAGTGTGACATGAAATTGGTACTCAAGTCTCCTTTACAGGTGTACCTTTACAGATAGTTTCATGGATGCATTCTATATCTGATACATAATTTTCAGTATATTTTTATTTATTTCAAGAAGGATAAAATGTCATCCATGTTAGTATTCTTAAATGGATCCCGCATATTATTTGTTTGGTTTGTTTTGTTTTACGGCATATCAACCTCAGTGGGTCATTTAATGCTGATAAAGTTTTGAAATAAATCAATTCTTAATGGATAATACAATTTTTTTATAAATACATTTTTCTATTTAACCCATAGATGGTACCCTAACAGGTACTACCACTCCGGGTCAGAGTGGACCAGGGAGCAATGGTGATGAAGGGGTGCTCCACATTCCACAAACCTCCAAAACTGGAACCTCACCATCAGATAGAGTTTAACGTCATTCCTAGGACATGTAGACCCGCAGCCACCACCTTCTAGCACCCATATGATAAAAAGGGGTTGGGGCTTGCCATAAGGGCAATAGGGTTGGGAAACTCATATACGTGCTAGGGCTTGACGTGACCAGCCGATTGATCGGAGAGGGCTTCTCCGACCGTCCGTCTAGCCCATGATAGGGCCAAAGTGGAGTATTGCATATCATGAACTGCTCATCCACGTGAGCTCTATCCTTAAGCATCACGGGTCGCCACCCACAGCCAACAGGTGGCTCCATTGGGGGAGTCTTACCCCTCTGCAGAGGTGCAGTCGGTGCATTCTAACGCCCCACCGACAGGGCGGTCATATTATTTGTGTTGAAATATTTCTTTCTGATTGGAGCAAAAGCTACACAATCCATGAGGAAATGTTTGACAATGCAGGGTGTTTGACATGTCCCGCACTGAGGTTGATCCTCCTGCTTGAGCATAAAAGAGAAACAAATTTGTAATAGCTTGTGACACAAACAATGTTAGTTGAACAATTTTCTTAATAATTCATAAAATAATTCATATAATATATGAATAATAATACATATAATATATAGTAGTAGTTATTACTTTATTAGTTATTACTTTATTATTATTACTTTATTATTACTGTTACTTATTTTATATGTTTGTTTTTTTTTATTGGAAGGAATTTCAATGGTATGGGCAATAACTATTTGATTAAAATCGAATGTTTAGGCCTCACTGGATAATTATCGTATAAGAAAGAGATAGATAGATAGAGAGAGAGAGAGGGGCGGGTAAGAAAGAAAGAAAGAAGGAAAGAAAGAGAGGTGTGGATGAAAAACCTGAAAAGTGTAGGAGAGAGGGAGAGAGATAGGGGGAGAGATAGAAAGATTTAGAGAGAGGGGGGAGTGGAAGAGAGAAAGAAGGAAAGGGAGAGGTGGATAAAAAACTAAAAAGGAGAGATAGATAGATAGATAGATAGATAGATAGATAGATAGAGATAGAGAGAGAGAGAGAGAGAGAGAGCATTATAATTCATAAAATACATTCCAGTTTTATTCAGACGTATTTATTAAATAGGCATAAATACAATTGCAATGTACTTTTCTTGAAATCATTGAAGTTTTTAAATTTGAAAAATACACTAACACATTCCAAGTGAAATAGAAATTCATTACAGTTGTCTCCCTTTATCAATTGTTTCAGTTATTGGTGATCAATCCCAGATATAATAATTTGGAACTTTTACATAATAATGGTTGGTAAAATGTCTTTTGAGACCATTTTTGTGATGCTGGTAATTTAGACATACCAAAGATCAGTTGCTTTCTTTAAGTGAAAAGAGGAATTTTTTGAATGAAGTAAAAGAAGAAAAAAAATCATATGCTGAGGTTTTGCTAAGATCAACATTTATCCCTTACATTATTTCTTATCACTTTAATCCTTATATTATATTATTAGTTATATATATATATTTTGGGAGATTATGTGCTTAATTAAAGTCATATCTAATTTGTTAATTAATTAATTATAACTAAATGAATTAGGCGTGCATATTGGTTTAAATGTAAAGCGTAAACAAATCGAGAAAAAGTCGATCTCTGTATGTACATTTCAGCCTATTAGGCCTCATCAGCAGAGCTATAGACAGGGCAGTGCTTTGTGTGTGATTCGAACCCTGGCTGACAGGCGGACACTCTAACCTGACAGGTAGGGTTCGAATCACACACAAAGCACTGCCCTGTCTATAGCTCTGCTGATGAGGCCTAATAGGCTGAAATGTACATACAGAGATCGACTTTTCTCGATTTACATTTAAACCGACATGCAGGCCTAATTCATTTAATTATAATTAATTAATCAACAAATTACGTATGACTTTAATTAAGCACATAATCTCCAAAAAAATTGTCGGCTATTGCCATTTCAAACATATATATATATATATATATATACACACATATATATATATATACACATATATATATATATATATATCAACCCCTGTAAAGAGACAGGTGTAAATCTTAATGTTATTGTTACTTACCGTGTGGGCCCAGAATTTAGTGATGGGAGCGTTATAAAACTCATAAAGTTTCTTCCCTGGTCTCAAAGGTGATTTTTTTTTGAGTGGTTTGTCTGGAAATGTTGACTGATCCATATTGGTCGACAATATATCCAGATCTTTTGCCGGAGGCAAAGCAGATGAGCTACCGATGGAGTTAGACTCTATGTCGTCACCAAAATCATTCTAAAATACATAAAGCAAAAATGAAAACAATTCATTATTAATAATAATAATAATAAAACGTTAAAACAAAGTAAAAAAAAAGGGAAGATAGACAAAGTTAATACATAAACTGCTATAAGTATACATATTTACCCAACCCCTCCACACAAGCAGGATGCAACACAAGGTCAATTTTTAAGCAGAGCTTAATAGGTCTGAATTCAAAGTTTTCTTTCTCCTAGACCAGTTGCCAGACTAATAGTGAGCACTATCCTGAACTGAGTGCTCCAGTACCCTTGTGCCATACTTACTACACATATTAAATGGATATATGAAACAAATTTTGTTTTCTGATGAAATTTTTTGTATATCGTTTTTCTTCTTCATATTTTTTTTTTTTTTCTTCTATTGTTTAGTAAACTGATTCAGCCTTGAAGCAAGAAAGATCTTTACTGTAACCAATTCCTTGACCTTCACACCTTGTCTTCACTTTGGGCTGACACAGTAAAAGGTAATTTATGAGGAAGTGCGTCCCAGTCTCCTGCCTCAAAAATTGCTGCCCGGTGACTATTAAAATAACCACCCAGCTATGGTGTTACTTGAAAGAAAACAACCAACTTAGGGCGTTAAATGTATTGGGGGGGGGGCTTCTCTTTTTTTGTCATAATTCTTATTTATTTATCAAACAAAGTAAAAAAAAATGAACAAATCGAGGTAGATAGATAGATAGATAGATATCCATCTTCATATCTAAACAAGAATTACAACAAATTACGATAAATAAACAAGAATTACAACAAATTTCTATAAATAAATAAGAATTACGATAAATTACGATAAATAAATAAGAATTACGACAAAACAGAGAAGCCCCCCCCAATACATTTAATGCCCTAAGTCGGTTGTTTTCTTTCAAGTAACACCATAGCTGGGGTCGTTATTTTAATAGTCACCGGGCAGCAATTTTTGAGGCAGGAGACCGGGACGCACTTCCTCATAAATTACCCAGTAAAAAAAAGCAACGCATGCTTGAACCTGAGAACTCCAACTCCAGGGCAGAATATCTTCCCATATTAAAGAGTAGCTGTGATACTTCAGTATTGACTGTAGACATTAAGGAATGCCTTGAATTTCTGTCTTAAGCACAATAAAAAGATATTGTCTACTTGAGACAGATCAATCGAGCTCATTTCGGAAGTCAACGTTCCAAGAAAGAACGTTATTGTCTACAAAGACCAGCAGACAAAGACGAAATTGCTTCAATTTTATGTTCATATGTATAGATCTATGCAAGTAAAATAAATTAGATCAAATAATGCAGAGATAAAAATATTTATGTCAGCATGAAATAGATTGCAATAAAGATGTAAACAAATTTAATGCTCAATGAATCAACAAATGTAAAAATCAATAATATTAACCCAATTGTATCAATTGATATAAACAAATATAAAAAGATTAATAATAAAAAGATTTTGTTTGTTTTGTTTTGTTTTACGGCATATCAACCTCAGTGGGTCATTTAATGCCGATAAAGTTTTAAAATAAATCAATTCTTAATGGATAATACATTTTTCTATTTAACCCATATATATTAGGACCCTAACAGGTACTACCACTCTGGATCAGGGAGCAATGGTAATGAAGGGGTGCTCCACATTCCCCAAACCTCCAAAACTGGAACCTCACCATCAGATAGAGTTTAACGTCATTCCCAGGACATGTAGACACTCAGTCACCGCCTTCTAGCACCCATATGATAAAAAGGGGTGGGGCTAGCCATAAGGGCAATAGGGTTGGGAAAATCATATAGGTGCTAGGGCTTGACGTGACCAGCTGATTGATCGAAGGGGGCCTCTCCGACCGCCCGTCTAGCCCAAGATAGGGCCAAAGTGGAGTATTGCATGTCATGAACTGCTCATCCACCTGGGCTCTATCCTTAAGCATCACGGGTCGCCACCCACAGCCAACAGGTGGCCCCATTGGGGGAGTCTTACCCTTCTGCAGAGGTGCAGTCGGTGCATTCTAAAGCCCCAGCCGACAGGGCTAAATAATAATAAAAAAATAAATAAATAAAAAGAATGAGATATCATCTTACAATCATTTGTTATTGTTGGGGGGGGGGGCATTCTTTTTATGAAAAATGAGTTAAAAATTATTTACATCCTTATAATTGAATAGTGTTTTCTTCATATTATTTAGATTTTTTGAACTGTTGTCCTCATCTCTATTGTTATATACACAAGTTTCATCTAATGTGTACTCTATCCTTTTTCGGGTGTTTCTTGTTGAAATTGGGAGCTTTCATGAACCTTTGAACTGAAGTCTTTATTTAATCCATAAGGCTAGTAGTGTTTGCATTCCATTAACCATGACTGGGCACAAGTGTTGAGATTTTGTTAAAGTGAGTTTCAATCCAAAATTGTCTTTAAATAATGGATTAAATAAAGGGCCCGGTTCAAAGGCCAATAAAGACTTTGAGCATTCTGTCAGCAAGGCCTAGAATATGCCAACTGTATCCCCTGAAAAGGGGATAACACCCCCTTGACCAGAATGTTTTTAATTTGCTCATGGATTCAACCTGATTCCAAAATGGTATGATATGTTAGGCTATGGCTTCTAGGAGTAAAGTTGAAAAAATGTGACACACTGACATTTGCATTTATTATTAGAGATAAAGTACTGGCTTTTTCTCTCTCTTTTTCTGAAACACCATGACGCATTTGTAATATATATTTTTTTCTTTTATTATTTTTTAAACAAAAAACAGCTCAAGAAATGAAAGTAAAAAAACAAAAATAATGAGAATAGAGATATTTTATTACATACACACAATTGTATGTGGCATATGATCAGTTAGATAACAGACCCATTTAAAATATATATATACATATATGACTACAAACCAGGATACATATATGGCAAAATAAAAACCCACAAACCAGGAAACCCCCTCCGACCAATAATCTCACAAATCCCCACCCCTACATACAAAATAATCAATAACATAATTCAACCATATATTCCCAACAATTACAGCATTAAATCAACCTATGACTTTATCCAAATACTAAAATCCAGCCCCCGAATAACTACATAACCGCTTCCTTAGACGTCGATAATCTATTTACTAATGTTCCTGTATTGGAACCTATAAAATAATAATCAACAAGGTTTACAACCATACATCACTACCTCTCCCACATTATATATATATATATATATATATATATATATATATATAAAGTTTGTGGTATTAACAAAATTTAATTGCTTTAAAGGCATAGTCATATTAAAATATATCAGGATATTCTAAAAAAAGGACCCTTGTTTTTGGGTCAGTCTTCCTTTCCTACTTTTCAGCTTTCTGTTGTAATTTCTCTTTTATTGTTTGTTCTGTCATGGAATCCTTCTCTGATGAGATGTGACAGAAAAAAGGGTCCCTTTTTTAGAATATTCTGATATATTTTAATATGCATAAGCTTTTTAAAGCTATTCTTAAATATATATATATATATATATATATATATATACGTTGTTGGTATTGAGGATCATTCCATGTGTAGTTTAACCATAGTGATACAGGTAAACTGTAGTGAGAGCTCGATGTGCCTAGTGCCAGTAAGTGGATGGGCAGACCAATATATTTAATAAATGAAGAAAAAATTTTTTAATTTGCTTCATTGTAATAACAATGTTTTTGCTCATGTCTGATAATGCTGCATTCATGCAGTCGAAATAAATTATTACAATAAAGCAAATTATTTTTTTCCTTCATTTACTCTCTCTCTCTCTCTCTCTCTCTCTATATATATATATATATATATATATATATATAATCATGTATATGCAGGTCACGTGCAAATCGCACGCAAATATTGAAAAGAATAACATAGCGTTCAACCGTTATTAAACAACCATAACAGAAAAATTACAGAAACATGCACAACCTATGTGTATATGTGTATATATATATATGTATATCAATATATGTATTAATCAAAGCCTGAAGAAGATACCAGAATATCTGAAACACGTGTTGCGTATGTGAAATAAAAAGAATAAAACATTTTTTCTGAGAACAATACATTTTGCAGACCTTCTTTTTTTATATAATATTACATGTTCTCCCGTTGGAACCAGAACAACATTTTATATATATATATATATATATATGTGTGTGTGTGTGTGTGTGTGTGTAGTATAATATGTATGATAATAAAATATATATGTATATGCATAGGCAAAGAAAAAAAGAACTAGTCCTTTCAACCACTGTTATAGCCTTCTTCATCTGGTCTGAAGACAAATGGTGAGACAATGCCAGACTCCCAAAGGCCAGATGTGTGCATGTATCTAAGTACCTTGTATAAAACTATGGAATAATTTGATTAAAATAGTTCATTTTAATTAGACTCACCTCAGCATCATCAAAGGAACTTATTGAGACTCGATCATTTTCACTGGCCTCCTCTTCCATATCGTCTAAATGTTCCTCCATAGTCTGTGGCATCAACTGCAATTCCTCCTTGCTCTTGAATTCTAATAGTAGAATGTACGGTGGCAAAAAGATGCCCAAAATCACCTGAAGCACAAAAAAAAAATAAAAAAAAATAAGACATCAATTTCTAAACATTTTGAACAGAAACAAGAAAGAAAAAAAGATGTTTCATTTATTTAATGAAACATTTTTGATGACAAAGATTTCTTTGTTAATAGTTTACAATAAAAGATACAGGTGATTTCTGATATAGATTCTATTATCATCAATTGAAAAATGTTCATTTTAAAAACAGAAACTGAAACATACATTAAATTCATCATCAATTCATCATGAATTGATGCTGAGAGCATGTTGTTTTTGTTGTTGTTGTGATGGCATGCACATTTTTATATTCCCTTGATACTCTTTTGACAAATTCGCCTACAATCTCGAATACGACTTCTGCTATGCCTTCCGCAAGAACTGACACATCCACTGTCCCATTGGTGTGAGTGTCAAATTAGGAAGCCGGGATGTTTTGTTACAGGAATTTTTATCATTTTGCATGCTGGAATGTCCGAATACAAAAACTTGAAGAAACACAAGCTCTTACAATGCACTCCATGGAGGCAAGAGTATGGGACCGATGTCGCCAGAGGTATGGCTTACCAGATAGCAGCTGCCACACAATCAAGATCCTGTAAGCTGATGTATCCTATCATCTTTATCACAGCAGCCCTACAGACCACTCTGGACATCATGGTGTAGCATTTGCACTCGAGATAGGGTGAATTTGTTGGTTGGAGCCGGCTCAACCGAACCAGGGTGAATGCCACAGCAGTAGTAGTAGTAGTAGTGTAATGACATTCACCTTGGGTCAGTTGAGCCAGCTCCATCTAACAAATACACCGTATTTCAATTGAACAAGATCATAGCAAACTCATGAAAAGAGTAACAAGAGAATAGGAAATTCACAAGCAGTCCCTGAACCCTACATGCATATCCCAGTCAAGAGAAGGATACACCATTGTTTTCCACAGATTTTCTACAGACACACTGACAAAGTACACCAAAAGCCTTAACTCCTGATGACAATCGAGACACTCCTTAGATTTTCACCAGGACCCCTTTAGATGGGTTGTGGCCCTAATAGCACTGGGTGACAAACCAATCTGCCTTGGGAGGCCCTACCATGAACATGAGTTTTGGATGGTTCTGACAATACCAGGTAATTACCACCCTGCCACGGTGAGGAGAGCTTGGACTTTAGGATACTGACAGCATGGATCTGCATGACCCTTCCTCATCTTCTTATCGGCAATTGCTTCTGGAAAATCCTCTGCATAGCACCCAGTATCTGTGCAGAGCTGATTGATGTAGGTTTTTGCTAACTGGCATATCAACCTTCATGAATTATGTAATTCCAAAGCCATTAACTTTCAGATATCAACTTGTTTTTATAGGGCCAGTATAGCAGTCCTCCTGGGAACCACAAAGTTCTAAGTTTGATACCGCCCCTCACCAACTCAGTGCATGAGTAGCACAGCTGGGTCATTCCATGTCAATGCATTGGGTGAGCAAAATGAAATTTCTATCAGGTATAGGGTTAGAATAGTTGGATATTTGGATTCTACAATCCTTATTTGCCGTACATACCAAATTTCAGAAATATTGAATGCATGGAAGTATTTTTTAAATTAAAAAAAAAAACTGGATTCTGCGACACTGCACAGCCTTAATTTTGAGGCAAAATAGGAAAATTATAACCCCCCCTCCCTCTAAAATCGGAACAGTAAAGTTTAAGACAAAATAATTTGGCACACTTTCTTAACTCAGGAAGGGGAACATTTGTGCCAAATTTCAAGTAATTCGGTGTCGGTGGGTGCAGATTCCAACTTTTTGCTGCTGTTTTGACATGGAATGACCCAGCTTGGATCTGTGCAAAAATCTCTCTCTCATCATCTAAGCTAGTGAAAAAGGGATAGACTTTTCACTGTTTGGCTGATACCAACAATAGGCCATCTTTTCTTATATACTTTGGTATATTTGTTTATATTTTTTTATTTGTCAGATCATTTCCATTTAGAGACCCACTGTCTTTAGGAAATATATTATGATGTCTATTTTAGTTTTTTTGTTTTTTTTAACAGTTCTTTCCTATTGCTTGTGCTGTAAATAGTTCAGATAAAAAATTTAAAAGATAAAAATTTTCCAGACCTCCCACCAGGCCAGATTAACACAAGATCTTTTTAATATAGGGATTTTTTTTTATTCTCTCATTCTTTTTTTAAATTTTCAAATGGGACATCCAGCAAGGATTGAACTTGCTATTAACTCCTTGCCTACTTTAAACGGCTGTAAGTGGCTCTCGTACCACTGCAATGCTTTTACGCATACCTCACCCAAGCAAAGTAGAAAAACTGATGGTTTGTTCATTATAATTGAGTAGAAGAACTCAGATTACAATAATGATAGGAATTTATTTAAATAGAATAAGTTTTGAGGTGAATAGTGAACTTTGAAATATCTCATCATACAGTTTAAAAAATACCAAGAAAATTCTGTGGGAAATTTGGTAGGCAAAGAGTCGAGTAGTAATGGATCTGCAAGACTAGCTTGCTAACCACAACAACATGTTAACAACTTTATACTGATTGGTGAGAAATAATCATGTGATACATTAAAAAAAAAATTCTTAAGATAAAAACCTGAAGAATTCTCTGGAGACCTCAAGCAATTACAGTATTTCCTGGCCTCAAAGATCCACCACAATTTTTAACTTGCAATATTTTGAGAAAAAAAATTTTTTTTTTTAAATTAACAAAATTAATGTTTCAGCACATTCACCCAACTTACCAAAATATTTTGTGGGTTGCTTAGCAACATGTAGACCCACTTGATGACTGAAAGTGCATTTTTTCCTCTTTCTCTTACAATATGGTAACGTGTTATACTTGCATCTAGACTAATGGTGAGTAACCATGTATATATGGATATACATGATACTCCAGTTCCACAATTCTGTCTTTTGGTTTTTTACTTCATTTATCACTTAATAACGTTCCCTTAAATTCAAAATCATTTTAAGAGAGTGAAGTTGTTTTTTTTAATCATTATTGCATATCAACCATGGCGGGTCATTTAATGCTGGCAAAATTTTCAAAGATTTGTTGTCATAGTTGGGAAGAACATTTTTAACCTATAGATGGGACCCTAACAGGTACTACCACTCCGGGTCAGAGTGAACCTTGGAGCAATGCTGCACACTCCCAGACCTCCAGAACAGGAACCTCGCCATCAGTTATAGTTTAATCTCATACCCAGAACAAGAAGACTCTCAACCACTGCCTTCTAGCACCCATATAATAAAAAGGGTTGGGCTTGCTATATGGGCAATAGGGTTAGGACAATCATATAGATGCTAGGGCTTGATGTGACCAGCCAATTGATCTGATGCAGCTTCTCTGACTACCCGTCTAGCCTAAGTAAGGGCCAAAGTGGGGTGTTGCATGTCATGCTTGTCCATCAGGATTCTGTCCTTAAGCCTCACGGGTCGCCACCACGGCCAACAGGTGACCCCATTGGGGACGTTTTACCCCTTTGCAGAGTAGGGCAGGTTGATTTTTTTTTAAAATATCAAGTTCTCTCAAACAGCGAAAGTTGTATGTTGGTATAATGAGTACTGCTACCAAAAATTAGATCTCGTATGTGCACCATTGTTTGAGAAAATAGCCTCGAAGATTGTCTATGCAAAAATCCTCGTTTTCATGACATTTAGCCTAGAAATTGGTTAGAAATTTAGCAATTTCAATATTTAAAAAAGAAAAGCTGGTCATTTTAAACAAAATAATAACATAAAATAACTAGAATTCAAATTGAAAATATACCCCCCATCACCACCGACACATAAGCTGTAACAGAGATAACATTGGCATTACAGTTCCAAAATTGACCTACCCTACTGCAGAGGTGCAGTCGGCGTATTGTAAAGCCCCAGCCAGCTGAATGTGACTGGTCCTAAAAGGCTACTACTTACCTTAAGAGCAGTGTTCTTCCTCATGCGTAATCCTCCCATCCACATGTCATTTAGTAACATTTGACAGCAAGTATGGGCTACAAATTCTCTGTGATTGGCAGCAACAGCCAAGCTGAGGCATGTTTGGTCACTGAAATTTCGCAGTTCATAAGTCAATAACTGCTGGGTGTAATCATCATCAACTTTGTAACAATGTTCCAGCAGTTCAAGGGCCAATTTCTGAAATTCTCTAAATAAAAGGAAATATAAAAAATTATTTTTAAAAATTGCCTAAAGATATATATATATATATATTATATGTATGTGTGTGAGAACGGGAAATGAATCCGACAATGTGAGGAAAAA